>BSBK01008408.1:95000-382500 GCA_027943335.1 Chamaecyparis obtusa | reverse complement strand
TATATATATATATATATATATATATATATATATATATATATATATATATATATATATATATATATATATATATATATATATATATATATATATATATATATATATATATGCAGGAGCATCCTAGGTGTAAGAGCAATCTTGCATCACCCAAAAAAAAAATATTTGTTTTTATATTCAATAAGGGCTATTTTGTGCAGGGCTGCTATTTATGGAAAGTTACTATTTTTGGTAATTTTTGTATGTTCTCATAATGATCTGATTTCTTTCTTGGAGGTTCATTTTGGTCATATAAGTCTGCCAGTAAAGTTCCATTGCCAGATCAAGTGTATATTGGAAGATATTGAAGATTTTCGGTATTGGTAGCAGGGTACAGAAACTTTGAACTCAGTTTTGAAGGCTTTAGAGGCCCCGAATGAGGTCAAAAATTTGGGTGACAGGTGCTTGTGCGGGTCAGGCCTATAGAGCACTTCGTGGCGTTTCTGAAATGGGGTTATAATAGCCGATCGGGTCAACTGGTGATGACTTATGGTCTTTGGAAGTTGGACCACCTGAAATGGCAGAAAATGATTTTCTTCAAAATTTCTGTTCGGATTTCAAAGGTTATCTTGAGCCAACTATGATGTAATAAAATGTAAAATAAAATAATTCTAAGTTTGGTCGGCCTTATTGGCTAAAATTATGGAACCTTCCCAGGCGGTGGAAAATTGCCTATATAAGGAAGGCTGTATTATTGTCTTAGGCAGTTCAGAATAGTTCTGGGTAGTAGATCTAGTATTGATTCAAGGCTTTGTCCTATAGAATATTGTAAGGGAATGCCCATGTGGCTTTGCATATTGTAATTCTGAAAGTTTGTAATTTCACATTTGTGGAGATAATAAGAAGCCAATTTTCTGTTCTTGCATATTGTTGTGGTTTCTCTATTTCTGTTATATGTTTGTGGTATTAAGGGGAGCACCCTTCATCAAGTGGTATCAGAGCCAAGTTTCGATCCTGGGACCTGTGGGTTGATATCTGAACTTTTTGTTTCAACAATTGAAAACTCTTTTCTACCCCATTAGTCCACTTAAAATCTTTTCTATCCCCTCTCATTGTTTTAGTCAAGGGTCCACAAATACTACTAAAATTTCTGATAAACTTTTTGTAAAAGCTAGCTAGACCATAAAAAGATTTTACCTCAGTAGCACTCCTTAGAGTAGGCCATTCAAGGATAGCCTGTACCTTCTTTGGGTCCATTTTTAGACTTTCTACTGAAACTACAAATCCCAAATACACTAACTCTTTCTTCAGAATAGGTCATGCAGAAGCTGATAAGGAGAAAGTTGCCCGATACCTTAATGGGTTAAGGCCAAGCATTCAGGAGGAGTTGAATCTGGTTCGAATGAACAGTATTGAGGAGGCATACCAGTTTTCCCTAAAAGTAGAGGAAAAGCTAAACAAGAAGTTTGAGAGCAGACAAAATGGAAGAGGTTGTGGTGGAAGATCTGGTGGACAGTCATATGGTGGCCGAAATGAAGATCTGAAAAAGAAGGATAAGGCCAGTAGCAGCCAGAATCAGAGAGGAAACAATTCTAATCATTTCCAAGATCAGAATAATAGAGATCAGGGGGGAAGAGGAAGAGGACAAGGTTCAGGAAGAGGAGGCTTCCGTGGAACATGTTTTCACTGTGGAGAAGAAGGTCATAGGGCATTTGAATGTCCTCAGCGCCAAGGCAGATCAGATAGGAGAAATGAAGGCCAGGCCAGAGTTGCACATGTAGATGAAGATGCCAGATCATCAAATTCTGAAGATGCTGAAAGAGGAGAAATGTTGATTAACAGAAGAGTCATGTTGAGTGGTGAGAATGAACTTGAGCAAAAGAGGAGCCTGTTTCACACCAGGTGCAAGTGTGAAGGTAAATGTTGTGATGTAATTATTGATAGTGGAAGCATTAACAATTTGGTGTCAGAAGAGATGGTGACAAAGTTGAAGCTCAAGAGATAGAAACACCCACATCTATATCGGATTGCCTGGGTGCTGGATGACCACAAGGTCATGGTCAGTGAACAGTGTCTGGTAAAGTTCAAGATCGGTGGGTACCAAGATAAGGTAATATGCGATATCATCTCTATGGATGCATGTCATATGTTGTTGGGTAGACCATGGCAATTTGATAGATGTGCTGTACACGATGGTCGTGCAAATACCTATTCCTTGACAAAGGATGGAGTGCGACATAAGCCAAAGACCATAATTTTAGATTGGGACACTAAGTTTGTTTGATATTTCTGGCGTACATTGTGGAAGAAGTTGAAGATAGATTTGAAGTTTAGTTCATCACATCATCCACAGACTGATGGACAGACAGAGGTGGTGAATAGGCGGTTGGGAAATTTGCTGAGATGTTTGGTTGGAGATAAGCCAACAGGATGGAATTTGATTTTACCACACGTAGAATTTGCATACAATAATTTTGTCAACAGGAGCACTGGTAAATCACCATTCTAGATTGTATATGGAAGTAGTCCAAGAAATGCATCTGAATTAAGGAAGATAGATAAAGGAGAAATAAGTAGTGTTGAAGCTGAGAATTTTGCTAAACACTTGAAGAACATCCATGAGGAGGTGAGGAAGCATATTACCAAGATGAATGCATAGTATAAGGCTAAGGCAGATGAGAAAAGGAGATATAAGGAATTTCAGGTTGGTGATGAAGTCATGGTTTATTTGCGGAAGGAGTGGTTTCCAGTTGGTACATATAACAAGTTGAAAATGAAAAAGTTTGGACCATGTAAGATACTGAAGAAACATGATTCATGAAACGCATATGAGGTAGAATTACCTACTAAGCTGAATATTTCACTAGTGTTTAACATTTTAGATTTGACAGAGTATCATGAAGGAGGTGTTGAAGATGAGATCATAGTAGTACAGTGGAGTATTCCAGCAACTAGTTCAGATATCAAGGAGATTGAAGACATACTACATAGTCGAGTTGGTAGAAGCACAAGGAATAGGACATATGAAGAGTATTTAATCAAATGGAAAGGACCACCTGTAGAAGATTCATCATGGCTGACAAAGGAGGAGGTTAGCCGTCTTGGTTTTCCTCTGCACACCTGAGAAGTGACCCTGTCACGACTCAGGTGTGCAGAGGAAAACCAAGATGGCTAACCTCCTCCTTTGTCAACCATGATGAATCTTCTATAGGTCATTCTTTCCATTTGACAAAATACTCTTCATATGTCCTATTCCTTGTGCTTCTACCAACATGACTGTCCAGTATGTCTTCAATCTCCTTGATATCTAAACTGTTTGCTGGAATACTCCACTGTACTGCTGTGATCTCATCTTCAACACCTCCTTCATGATACTCTATCAGATCTGAAATGTTAAACACTGGTGAAATATTCATCTCAGTAGGCAATTCTACCTCATATGCATTTCCTGAATCATGTTTCTTCAGTATCTTACATGGTCCAAACTTCTTCATTTTTAGCTTGTTATATGTACCAACTGGAAACTACTCCTTCCACAAATGAACCATGACTTCATCACCAACCTAAAATTCCTTATTTCTCCTTTTCTCATCTGCCTTAGCCTTATACTATGCATTCATCTTGGTAATATGCTTCCTCACCTCCTCATGGATGTTCTTCAAGTGTTCTACAAAATCCTCAGCTTCAGCACTACTTATTTCTCCTTTATCTATCTTCCTCAATTCAGATGCATTTCTTGGACTACTTCCATATACAATCTGGAATGGTGATTTACTAGTGCTCCTGTTGACAAAATTATTGTATGCAAATTCTGCCTGTGGTAAAATCAAATCCCATCCTATTGGCTTATCTCCAACCAAACATCTCAGCAAATTTTCCAAACTCCTATTCACCACCTCTGTCTGTCCATCAGTCTGTGGATGATGTGATGAACTAAACTTCAAATCTGTCTTCAACTTCTTCCACAATGTACGCCAAAAATATCCAACAAACTTAGTGTCCCGATCTGAAACTATGGTCTTTGGCAAACTATGAAGTCTCAATACTTCTCTGAAAAACAATTCTACTACATGAACAACATCATTAGTCTTCTTGTAGGGAATGAAATGTGTCATCTTTGAAAATCTGTCAACCACCACAAAAATTGAATCATGTCCCCGCTGAGTCCTCGGTAAACCAAGAAAAAAGTCCATGTTGATATCCTCCCAAGGCTTCTCTGGTACAGATAATGGCTGATACAACCCTGTATTCTGCTTCACTCCTTTCGCCATCTGACATACTCTGCAACTCTGTACAAACTACTTCACATCTTGCTGCAACTGTGGCCAATAATAATTCTCACTAACCAAAAAAAAGGTTTTGTCACGACCAAAATGTCCAACCAATCCTCTGCTATGCTTCTCCTTGATGAGATTCTCCCTCATAGAACTTTGTGGAATGCACAACTGACTCCCTTTGAATAGCATATCATCTTGGATGATGAAATCCATCCATTTTGTCCTGTCTAGAGTAACAGGTTCTGTACAAGCTTTCCAAGCTTCACCAAAATTAGGATCCTCTGGATACAAATTCTTGAGTTCCTTGAACCCAACCACTTCAATCTACATTTTTGTCAGCAATAGTTGCCTTCTACTAAGAGCATCTGCAACCCTATTAGACTTTCCACTCCTGTGTTTCAAAACAAATGTATAACTCTGCAAAAACTCAACCCATTTCAAATGCCTTTGATTCAATTTCCCTTGACTATTCAAATATTGCAAAGCTTGATGATCAGTATACAAAACAAACTCCTTAGGAAGTAGATAATGTCTCCACTTCTTTAATGCCTAAACTATAGCATAAAATTCTTGATCATAAATAGAATATTTCCTCTTGGAATAATTTAACTTCTCACTGAAACTAGCATCACAATCTAATTGAAACACCTTATTAAAATCTGGAAGTGCTAAAATAGGTTGTTCTGTAACTTTTTGTTTCAATAATTGAAAACTCTTTTCTGCCCCATTAGTCCACTTAAACTCTTTTCTATCCCCTCTCATTGTTTCAGTCAAGGGTCCACAAATACTGCTAGAATTTCTGATAAACTTTCTGTAAAAGCTAGCTAGATCATGAAAAGATCTCACCTCAGTAGCACTCCTTGGAGTAGGCCATTCAAGGATAGCCTGTACCTTCTCTGGGTCCATTTTTAGACCTTCTGCTGAAACTACAAATCCCAAATACACTAACTCTTTCTTCACAAAACTGCACTTGTTTGGATAATAGAAACAACTGTATTCCAGCAACCAGTTCAGATATCAAGGAGATTGAAGACATAATAGATAGTCATGTTGGTAGAAGCACAACGAATAGGACGTATGAAGAGTATTTGGTCGAATAGAAAGGATGACCTGTAGAAGATTCATCATGGCTGACAAAGGAGGAGGTTAGCCGTCTTGGTTTTCCTCTGCACACCTGAGTTGTGATAGGGTCACTTCTCAAATTACCCTAGGTGTCTGATGCAGGAGCATCCTGGGTGTAAGAGCAATCTTGCATCACCCAAAAAAAAATATTTCTATTTTTATATTCAATAATGGCTATTTTGTGCAGGGCTGCTATTTATGGAAAGTTACTATTTTTGGTAATTTTCATATGTACTCAGAATGATCTGATTTTTTTCTTGGAGGTTCATTTTGGTCATATAAATCTGCCAGTAAAGTTTCATTACCAAATCAAGTGTATATTGGAAGATATTGAAGATTTTCGGTATTAGCAGCAGGGTACAAAAATTTTGAACTTAGTTTTGAAGGCTTTAGAGGCCCCAGATGAGGTCAAAAATTTGGGTGATGGGTGCTTGCGTGGATCAAGCCTGTAGAGTGCTTCGTGGCATTTCTGAAATGGGGTTATAATAGCCGATCGGGTCAACTGGTGATGACTTATGGTCTTCGGAAGTTGGACCACCTGAAATGGCAGAAAATAATTTTCTTCAAAATTAATGTTCGGGTTTCAAAGGTTATCTTGAGATGACTATGATGTAATAAAATATAAAATAAAATAATTCTAAGTTTGGTCGGCCTTATTGGCTAAAATTCTGGAACCTTCCCAGGCGGTGGAAAATTGCCTATATAAGGAAGGTTGTATTATTGTCTTGGGCAGTTCAGAATAGTTTTGGGTAGTAGATCTGGGTATTGATTCAAGGCTTTGTCCTATAGAATATTGTAAGGGAATGCCCATGTGGCTTTGCATATTGTAATTCTGAAAGTTTGTAATTCCACATTTGTGGAGATAATAAGAAGCCAATTTTCTATTCTTGCATATTGTTGTGGTTTCTCTGTTTCTGTTATGTGTTTGTGGTATTAAGGGGAGCACCCTTCATCAAGTGGTATCAGAGCCAGGTTTCGATCCTGGGACCTGTGGGTTGATATCTAAACTTTTTGTTTCAATAATTGAAAACTCTTTTCTGCCTCATTAGTCCACTTAAACTCTTTTCTATACCCTCTCATTGTTTCAGTCAAGGGTCCACAAATACTGCTAAAATTTCTGATAAACTTTCTGTAAAAGCTAGCTAGACCATGAAAAGATCTTACCTCAGTAGCACTCCTTGGAGTAGGCCATTCAAGGATAGCCTGTACCTTCTCTGGGTCCATTTTTAGACCTTCTGCTGAAACTACAAATCCCAAATACACTAACTCTTTCTTCACAAAACTGCACTCGTTCAGATAACAGAAACAACTGTATTTCAGCAACCAGTTCAGATATCAAGGAGATTGAAGATATACTAGACAGTCGTGTTGGTAGAAGTACAAGGAATAAGACATATGAAGAGTATTTGGTCAAATGGAAAGGATGACCTGTAGAAGATTCATCATGGCTGACAAAGGAGGAGGTTAGCCGTCTTGGTTTTCCTCTGCACACCTGAGTCGTGATAGGGTCACTTCTCAAATTACCTTGGGTGTCTGATGCAGGAGCATCCTGGGTGTAAGAGCAATCTTGCATCACCCAAAAAAAAATATTTCTATTTTTATATTCAAGAAGGGCTATTTTGTGCAGGGCTGCTATTTATGGAAAGTTACTATTTTTGGTAATTTTTGTATGTGCTCAGAATGATCTGATTTCTTTCTTGGAGGTTCATTTTGGTCATATAAGTCTGCTAGTAAAGTTTCATTGCCAGATCAAGTGTATATTGGAAGATATTGAAGATTTTCGGTATTGGCAGCAGGGTACAGAAACTTTGAACTCAGTTTTGAAGGCTTTAGAGGCCCTGGATGAGGTCAAAAATTTGGGTGATAGGTGCTTGCATAGGTCAAGCCTATAGAGCGCTTCGTGATGTTTCCGAAATGGGGTTATAATAGCCGATCGGGTCAACTGGTGATGACTTATGGTCTTCGAAAGTTGGACCACCTGAAATGGCAGAAAATAATTTTTTTCAAAATTTTTATTCGGGTTTCAAAGATTATCTTGAGCCGACTATGATGTAATAAAATGTAAAATAAAATAATTCTAAGTTTGGTCGAGTTTATTGGCTAAAATTCTGGAACCTTCCTAGGCGGTGAAAAATTGCCTATATAAGGAAGGTTGTATTATTGTCTTAGGCAGTTTAGAATAGTTCTGGGTAGTAGATCTGGGTATTGATTCGAAACTTTGTCCTACAGAATATTGTAAGGGAATGCCCATGTGGCTTTACATATTGTAATTCTGAAAGTTTGTAATTCCACATTTGTGGAGATAATAAGAGGCCAATTTTTTGTTCTTGTATATTGTTGCGGTTTATCTATTTCTATTATGTGTTTGTGGTATTAAGGGGAGCACCCTTCATCATCATATATATATATATATATATATATATATATATATATATATATATATATATATATATATATATATATATATATATATGTATGTGTGTGTGTGTGTGTACACACACACAGATATATATCTGTGTGTGTGTGTACACACACACAGATATATATCTGTGTGTGTGTGTGTGTGTGTGTGTGTGTACACACACATACATACATACATATATATATGTATATATATATATATATTCTGTAATATGAATGACTTGTAAAAGAATGAGGAGCACAATCAGTGAAATTGTCCAAATATGATTATAATGACAAGGATTGAGTTTATTATGTATCCTAAAATTATGTTCTCAAATGAGAATTTTTTCTCGTATCTTTCCAATCGTCGGTTGTAGCACCAATCTATCCGTTCCAATAGCTCCGAATGGCCAGGTAAACACTAGTGGCAACTTGGTTCACCACGTACAGTCATTTGATTGCCACCGATGACTCCATGCTAAAGTGTCCCTCAAGGTCCCTTGAGCATGAAAGGAGCAATCTTTGCAGCATTGCATCTCAGAGCTCGTGCAAGGTAACATGGATCTGCCAATTGCCATGGGACCATGTTGTTGGGGCCTACAAAATCCTATCTCATTTTTTCAGAGATTCAAGTTCATTTAAAATTGGCAACACATTCTTGATCGATGTCAAAACTCATAGTGTTCCTTAGTTCAAATAGCCAACGTTACATATTTTTCCAACCATCTATTCCAATAGATCTGAATGGCCGAGTAAATGCTAGTGGCAACCTCGTTCACCATGCACAATCATTCGATCCCTAGTGATGACTCTGTGCCGAAGTGTCCCTTAAGGTCCCTTCAACATGAAATTGGTGATCTTTGTAAGGTCATATCTTGGAGCTTGTGTGAGGTAGAATCCATCCATTAGGGGCTACGAGACCGTGTTGTCAAGGCCTACAAAAGCCTGTCTCATTTTTTAGAGATTCAAGTTCGTTTAAAATCAACAACACATTCTTGGTCGATGCCAGAACTCAAAGTGTTCCTCAATTCAAATGACCAACATTGTGTATCTTTCCAACCATTGGTCATAGCATCAAACCATATGTTCCAATAGCTCCGAATGGTCGGGTGTCAACCTCATTTGCCATGCATTGTTGGAAACTAAATTGTAACAATTATTGTATTGTTATTGATGTCAAACCTTAATTGGTAAGACTTTTGCTACTTAGGAAAGTACTATATCTATTTGAGTGTTGTTAAGGGGCTAAGCAAGGTTGGTAACAATAGTACCTAAGGAAAGGTTGAGTTATCTTGATACTACAAAGTGTACTTGACTATGTTGCACTATGATGAGATAATGTATTGTTTATCTTAGTAAGACTGAAGACTAAACTAGTAGGCTTAACCGAGCAAAGAATGGAAAAATCATGTTTAAGCTGAGAGTTTTTAGTGTCGACCGAGTTAGTATATGCCAAGAAAAATTATAGTGTCGACTGAGCACCAGTAAATTATCGAGGAAGACAGTGCAAGCTGAGGAGATAGTTTTAGTATTGACCGAGTGTTCTACATGGAGGTCGAGTGAACAATCACAGTATTGACCGAGCATCAACAATTGTATCTTTGAAGAGAATTTAATTTTAGAGCCAAAATTGTTGAATTCTTGGATTATGTAAAACATATTGACTTTATTTATTGATTGTTTGGAAGCATTAAATGCATTGTAAAATGTTTTATTGTAAATATTTAAGAGATTTGAGATGATTCTAGAAAAGGAGCTGAAGAACATAAAGTGGGTAGATTCAATGAATCTGACCTAACCCTAAGATCTACGAATGAGATTGAGTGGCAAAAGATGAGTTAACCTAATTGAGAAAAATATAAGGGAACCTAAACATTGTGATATGTATGTACATGGTGAATAGAGAATGTTGGAAGAGAAAAGTTTTATTAACTGAATAAGCAAAAAGATTGAAGGAGAATGGTGGTGATTGCTTGAAGAAAAGTTTTGAGCAGATCAGAGATGGAAATGGAAAAGTTTCAAAGTCAATAAACTAGCATTAGTGTATGGAATCAGATCTAATATTTGCAAAGTGAGTTGTATATTTTTCAGATAATACTGCTGCTACTTTCTAACCATTGTAAAAGTCAAAATCCTTTTAATAGAGGTTGACCTAACAGTCATATAATTAAATCCTTTGAACAAGGTTGCATTCTAATGGAGTGTATGTAAGTCCTGTGACTAGGCTCACTTTTAACAAGGTGATTGAAATCCTTCAACCAGGGCGCATTTGATAGTGTGTATTGTAACCTTTGATAGAGTTGGCTTTTTACTGAGCTCACTTTAGAAGAGTGAAAATAATAGTAGCATGTTACAAAGTGGTTTTTCCCAAATTGGGTTTCCACTATAAAACCTAGTGTTTATACTTGTGTGAATGTTTAGATCTAAACATTGCTATATTTTACAAATTAAGTTACAACTGGGCAGTGGACTGCAGTGTTAGATGTTTCTATTATTGAATCAGCGATGATCGAGTTTGTTTTGGTTTTGGATCTGATTTAAGGATAAGTTTTGGAGATTGTTTTATACATCAGGACTTGAGAACAATGGATTCACCCCCCTCTTTGTTGTTCTAAATTATATTAACAATTGGTATCAGAGCTAAGTTGCTTATTATTAGTGTTGACAAATATCAAGTTTAAAGGGGCTTGAAGTAAATGATCAGGATGTATAAGGAGGTACCAAAGCTGAACAAAGAAAATTTCCCTACATGGAAAAGCTTGATGAAGCTGCATCTGACTAGTATTGGTGACTCTAGAAAGTACTACATTGAAAACAAATATGTCTCACCTATTGCACTTTTGACTATCGAAGAAATGAGAGCTAAGCAAGAACATAATCAGGCAATGCTAGAAATTGCATCTGCCCTAAGCTATCCAGAATTTGAGGACATTAAGGACTGCACAACTATAAATGATATGTGGGATACTCTTGCAAGGATCTATGGTGGTGACTTGAATGTGCTGAAAGCAAAAGCTAAGAGTCTTAGAGGTAAGTTTGATGAAATGAGAATGCAAGAAGGTGAAAACATTGCACAATATTGTAGTAGAATAAAAGAAGTTGTGAATACTATTAGAGGAGCTAATGGGACTATCGATAATGAAACTATAATTGGAAAAGTATTAAGAACCCTGCATCCTATATATGCTATTAAGATCTTTGCTATTTAAGAATCTAGATGTAACTCTACTAATGTGCTTACTTTGGAAAGTTTGGTTGGTAAGCTGACTTCTTTTGAACTCTCTAATTATGATAATTTCACTGTTGGAAATATTGGAAATGTTGAATCTTCTTTTAAGTCACAACTAGTTCTAAAAAAGCCAAAGAAAGAAAAAGAAAGATGCATCAGTGAAAGTGAAAGTGAAAGTGACAATGACACTTTTGATGAAGACTTATAATATCTAGAAGCAATTATGGCTAGAAGACTGAGAAGAGGAAAATGAAAGTATAAAGGTAAACTCCCTATTATATGTTTTGCATGTAATAAAGTTGGCCATATAGCTGCTAGATGTCCTAATAGGAAGGATAAAGATGATGAAAGGAAAAGTAAACACAAAGATAGAAAAGATGACAGAAGCCACCGATGGATTAGAGACTACAAGGGAAAAGGTAAGAAATCTTGTTACATTGTTGAAAAAGAGACTGACACTGATAGTGATGATTTTGAAATTGAGGTAGTTTATGTGGCAATGAAAGATGAATTTGATGAGGATGAGAAAACTGCATTGATATCCTATGTGAACAAGAATGATAAATGGATTATTGATAGTGGTTGTTCACATCACATGACTCGTGACAAAAATAAGTTTCAGACCTTACATCATTATAGAGGTAAAAGTGTAAAATTTGGTAATGATGCACCATGTCCTATTAGAGGAAAATGTTTGATTAAACTAACTTATAAGATATCTTGTGAAAATGCATATTGGGTTGAAGGTCTTAATTACAATTTTCTAAGTGTTGCTCAGCTTAACAAAACTGGTTACCAAGTGGAATTTCATCACAAGCAAGGTAAAATATTTAATGCCGTTGGAAAACTGATTGGAAGTGGAGATCAGACTAGAGGTAATTTGTTCTATCTTGACCTATCTAAAGAAACATGCTTGATTGCACAACTTGATGATATTTGGTTATGACATAAAAGGCTGTGTCATGTTAACTTTGACAATTTGGTAGAGATAAGTAAGAAGAAAAAGGTAAGAGGTCTACCTACATTGAAGAAACCTGAGAATGTGATGTGCAAGGAATGCCAGTTAGGAAAAATGACAAAGTCAAGTTTCAAGAGAAAATCCTTTACTTCTGAAAACATTTTAGATTTGGTTCATACAAACCTTTATGGACCTATGGGTGTACAAAGTTACTATGGTGCTAGATACTTTATCTTATGTGTTGATGATAATACTAGGATGATGCATGTGATGTTTCTAAAAGAAAAATCTGAACCTTTTCAATATTTTAAGTGGTATTTGGCTAAGGTTGAAAAGGAGACAGGTAGGAACCTGAAATGTCTTAGATCTGACAGAGGTGGAGAATTTACATCAAATGAATTTAATCTATTTTGCAATGATAGAGGAATTAAAAGACAAATGTTTTCACCTAGAACACCTCCATAGAATGGTATAGTAGAAAGGAGAAACATATCTATCTTGGATTGTGCAAGGACATTGATGATTGAAAATAATGTGGCACAAAAATATTGGAAAGAACCTATAAGCACTACTGTCTACACTCTTAATCGGGTACATATCAAGAAAGGTACAAATCTGACACCTTATGAATTGTGGCATGGACATGCACCGAGTGTTAAATACTTTAGAATCTTTGGAAGTAAGCACTATATATTAAAAGACACTAGGAATGGAAAGTTTGATGCTAAGAGTGATGAATGCATATTCCTAGGGTACTCCAAAAAAACTAAAGCTTATAAGTGTTTGAACTCTAACACTAAAAAAATTGTGGAAAGTGTGAATGATAAAATTGATGAGTATGCAGAAAGAAATGAAGCTGATAGTAAAAGAGAACTAGAAGATTATAGATCTTTTGTGTACATTGAAGAAGAAGAAGAAGAGGCAAGTAACAAACTTGCACCTGATGCCAAGTCTTGGGTAAACAATGCTGAGTGATAGATAGATGTTGTCGAGCATCAGGAAAATAGTGCCAAGAGAGAACAAGAACATGTCGAGCTACAAGAAAATGTTGTTGAATATCAGGAAGAGGTTGCCGAGCATTCTGAAGATGAATTTGACAATCTTGTTGAGGAACATGATGAAATAGAGGAGAGAAAAACTGAACCTATTTTGATAAAAAATTGTGAGAAGACATCATAAGCTTGAATAGATAATTGGAGACAAAGATACTAGAATCTAGACAAGAAGACTAACGATCCAACATCTCTACTATGTGAATTTGAACTGAAGACAACTAGAGAAGCATTGGAGAATGAAGACTAGATACAAGCAATGAATGAAGAAATTGACCAGATTGAGAAGAATGATACTTGGACTCTAGTGCCGAGACCTAAAAATAAGAATGTGATAGGAACAAAGTGGGTATTTTGGAATAAGATGAATGAAATTGGTGAAATCACTAGGAACAAAGCTAGGCTGGTATGCAAAGGCTACGCACAAGAAGAAAGAATAGATTATGGGGAGACATTTGCCCCTATAGCTAGATTGGAAGGAGTAAGAACTCTTCTTGCATATGCTTCTTATAAAGATTTCAAGGTATATCAAATGGATGTCAAGTCTACATTTTTGAATGGTATACTAGAAGAAGAAGTTTATATAGAACAACCGGAAGGTTTTATTGATCCAAATAGAAGACACATGGTGTGCAAACTAAACAAAGCATTATATGGATTGAAGCAAGCACCTAGAGCATGGTATGAAAGGTTGCACAACTACTTGCTATAGATTGGATTTTCAAGAAAAAATGACACAAGCAATCTGTACATGAAGGATGAAGAAGGTAAATGTATCTTGTTGGCAAAAAATTTTGTTGATGACATTATTTTTGGTGGACAAGATGCATTATGTAAAAGTTTCTCAAACAAAATGCAAACTGAATTTGAAATGAGTATGTTTGGTGAGATCAAATTCTTTGTTGGTTTACAAGTATATCAGAGGAAGAATGGAATTTTCATTACACAGTCTAAGTATGTTAATGAAATACTGAAAACTTTTGGGATGGAAGATGCTAAACTAGTGGGAACTCCTATAGTTACTGGACAAAAGTTATCTAAGAATGATAATGCTGCAGAAGTGAATCAGACTCTATATAGATCTATGATTGGGAAATTGCAGTATGTTGTACACAACAGACTAGATATTGCATTAGTTATTGGGATTGTGGCAAGATTCTCTACCAATCCTAAGGAAACACATATGATGGCCATGAAAAGAATTATGAGATACTTGAAAGGAACTATTGACTATGGTCTATATTATAAGAAGGGTGACAAATTTGAACTCTGAGTTTATACAAATGTTGATTGGGTAGGAAATGTAGATGACAAAAAGAGTACAAGTGGTGGAGCTTTCTTTCTTGGGTGGAGATTAGTCTCCTAGACAAGCAAGAAACAAAATTCCATTTCCCAATCTACTATCGAGGCCAAGTATGTTGCTGCTACAGTGAACTATTCAAACTTGGTATGGATAAAGCAATTGTTGATAGGCATGAAAGAAGAAATCACTGAACCTATTGTTATTTTCTGTGACAACACAAGTGCTATCAATATTTCTAAGAACCTAGTGATGCACACTAAGACTAAACACATTGCAATCAATTATCACTACTTGAGAGAATTAGTACAAGACAAAGAAGTTTCAATGGTATATGTGAATACAAAAGAATAATTAGCAGACATATTCACTAAAGCTTTACCCAGAGAAGCTCATGAGTATTTAATAAGTCAATTAGGGGTTCTTCCCCTAGTTGAGGCTTCCTAGACAAGCTAGGAGCACTGCATCAAATGTGACACAACAGAACATTTGACAAATTGATGCAAAAGATTGTCATACTTTAGGGATGACCTAGAGTTGTGAAGAGAAGCAAAGATAAAGAATCAGTCATAAGCAAGATGATAGAGGAAGAAACACTGAGTTGCACAGATATTATATACATTTGATGGATTTAAGTTTTAGTTGTTGCTTTGGCATTTTTTTCAAAGAGGGAGAATGTACTGATATGATATAACACATGATATTGAAAACTAAGAATTAATGAGCTGATGGAAATAAAAGAAAAGAGGATGATGAACTAAAATGAAGAATTAGGATATAGGGAGATCTGAATACTTCTGATGGTCACAGGAGTGAGGCTTACAGGATTCTAAATCAAAATGAAGCTAAGGATATTATAAATAAGTTTATATTGGACATATAAGATTTTGGATTGGTTGGTAATCCATGTGTTATTCAGATGATATCATATGGTGTTTCCATCAATGCCAAAGAGGGAGATTGTTGGAAATTGCATTGAAACAATTGTTGTATTGTCATTGATGTCAAACCTTAATTGGTAAGACTGTTGCTACTTAGAAAAGTACTATATCTATTTGAGTGTTGCTAAGGGGCTAAGCAAGGTTGGTAACAATAGCACCTAAGGAAAGGTTGAGTTATCTTGATACTACAAAGTGTACTTGACTATGTTGCACTATGATGAGATAATGTATTGTTTATCTTAGTAAGATTGAAGACTAAACTGGTAGCCTTAACCGAGCAAAGAATGGAAAAATCATGTTTAAGCTGAGTGTTGTTAGTATCGATCGAGTTAGTATATGCTGAGAAAAATTATAGTGTCGATCAAGCACTAGTAAATTACTAAGGAAGATAGTGCAAGCTGAGGAGACAATTTTAGTATTGACCGAGCATTCTACATGGAGACTGAGTGAACAATCGCAGTATTGACCGAGCATCAACAATTTTATATTTAAAGAGAATTTAATTTTGGAGCTGACATTGTTGAATTCTTGGATTATGTAAAATGTGTTGACTTTATTTATTAATTATTTCAAAGCATTAAATGCATTGTAAAACATTTAATTGTAAATCTTTAAGAGATTTGAGATGATTCTAGAAAAGGAGCTGAAGAACATAAAGTGGGTAGATTCAATGAATCTGACCTAACCCTATGATCTATGAATGAGATTGAGTGGCAAAAGATGAGTTAACCTAATTGAGAAAAATATAAGGGAACCTGAACATTGTGATATGTATGTACATGGTGAATAGAGAATGCTGGAAGAGAAAAGTTTTATTGACTGAATAAGAAAAAAGGCTGAAGGAGAATGGTGGTGATTGCTTGAAGAAAATTTTTGAGTAGATCAGAGATGGAAATGGAAAAGTTTCAAAGTCAGTAAACCAGCATTAATGTATGAAATCAGATCTGATATTTGCAAAGTGAGTTGTATCTTTTTCAGATAATACTGCTGCTACTTTCTAACCATTGTAACAGTCAAAATCCTTTTAATAGAGGTTGACCTAACAGTCATATGTTAAATCCTTTGAAGAAGGTTGCATTCTAATGGAGTGTATGTAAGTCCTATGGCTAGGCTCACTTTTAATAGGGTGATTGAAATCTTTTAATTGGGTCACATTTGACAGTGTGTATTGTAACTTTTGACAAGGTTGGCTTTTTACTGAGCTCACTTTAGAAGAGTGAAAATAATAGTAGCATGTTACAAAGTGGTTTTTCCAAAATTGGATTTCCACTATAAAACCTAGTGTTTATACTTGTGTGAATGTTTAGATCTAAACATTGCTATGTTTTACAAGTTAAGTTACAGCTGGGTAGTGGACTGCATTGTTAGATGTTTCTATTATTGAATCAATGATGACCGAGTTTGTTTTGGTTTTGGATTTGATTTAAGGATAAGTTTTGGAGATTGTTTTATACATCAAGACCTAAGAACAACTGATTCACACCCCCCTCTTTGTTGTTCCAAATCATATTAACAGTACAGTCATTTGATCCCAACCAATGACTCCATGTCAAAGTGTCACTCAAGGTCCCTTCAACATGAAATCAATGATCTTTGCAGGGTCATATCTCAGAGCTCATGCAAGGTAGAATCAATCCATCAGGTGCTCTGAGACCATGTTACTAGGGCCTACAAAATCCTATCTTAGTTTTCAAAGATTCAACTTTGTTTAAAATTAGAAACACATTCTCAATCGATGTCAGAACTCACATTGTTCCTTAGTTCAAATGACCAACATTGTGTATCTTTCTAACCGTTGGTCATAGCATCAAACTATCTTTTCCAATAGCTCTAAATGTTTGGGTAAACACTAGTGGCAACCTCATTCACCATGCACAGTCGTTCAATCCCCACCGATGACTCCGTGCTGAACTGTCCCTCAAGGTCCCTTCAACATGAAATTGGTGATCTTTGTAGAGTCATATCTTAGATCTTGTGCAAGGTAGAATCAATCTGTTAGGTGCTATGAGACTATGTTTTTTAGGCCTACAAAATACTATTTTGGTTTTGAAAGATACAAGTTCATTTAAAATCAACAACACATTCTTGGTCGATGCCAGAACTCAAAGTGTTCCTCAGTTCAAACAGCCAATGTTGCGTATCTTTCCAACCATCGATCATAGCATCAAACCATCTATTCCAATAGCTCTAAATAGCTAGGTAAACACTAGTGGCAACCTCATTCACCACACATAGTCATTCAATCCCCTCTAACAACTCCACGCCGAAGTGTCCCTCAAGGTCCCTTGAGCATGAAATCAGCGATCTTTGTAGGGTTGTATCTTGGAGCTCGTGTGAGGTAGCAAGGATCCATTAGTTTCTAAGGGACTATATTGCTAGGGCCTACAAAATCCTATCTCAATTTTTAGAGATTCAAGTTTGTTTAAAATCAGTAACACATTCTCGGTCGATGCCAAAACTCACAATGTTCCTTAGTTCAAATGACAAACGTTGCATAAATTTCCAACCATCGGTCATAGCATCAATCGATGTGTTCCAACATCTCTATATGGATAGGTAAACACTACTAGAAACCTCATTCGACATGCACAGTCCTTCGATCCCTGCCAATGACTCCATACCGTAGTGTCCCTCAAGGTCCCTTCAGCATGAAATTAATGATATTTGTGGGGTCATATCTCAGATCCCGTGCAAGGTAGAATTGATCTATCAGGTACTATGGGACTATGTTGTCGGGGCCTACAAAAGTCTATCTCAGTTTTGAGAGATTCAACTTCATTTAAAATCAGCAACACATTCTCAGTCGATGTCAGAACTCAAAGTGTTCCCCAATTCAAATGGTCAACATTGTGTATTTTCCCAACCATCAGTCATAGCATCAAACCATCTATTTCAATAGCTTTGAATGGATGGGTAAATGCTAGTGGACACCTTGTTTGCCATGCATAGTCATTTGATCCTCACCGATGACTCCATGCCAAAGTGTCCCTCAAGGTCCCTTGAGCATGAAATCAATAATCTTTGTGGGGTCATATCTCAGAACTCATGCATGGTAGCATAGATTAGTTATCTGCTACAAGACTATGTTGTTAGGGCCTACAAAAACCTATCTCAGTTTTTAGAGATTCAAGTTCGTTTAAAATCAGCAACACATTCTTGGTCGATGCTAGAACTCATAGTGTTCCTTAGTTTAAACAGCCAATGTTTTGTTTCTTTCCAACCATCAGTTTTAGCATCGATCAGTTTGTTCCAATAGCTCTGAATGGTTGGGTAAACTCTAGTGGTAACCTCATTCACCATGCATAGTCATTCGATCCTGACCGATGACTCCATGCCGAACTGTCCTTCAAGGTCCCTTCAGCATGAAATCAATGATCTTTGCGGGGTCATATTTCAGAGCTCATGCGAGGTAGAATCAATCCATCATGTGCTACAAGGCCCTTTTTTGGGGGCCTACAAAAACCTGTCTAATTTTTAGGGATTTAACTTCATTTAAAATTGGTAACACATTCTCAATCAATGTCAGTACTCAAAGTGTTCCTCAATTCAAATAGCCAATGTTGCATATCTTTCCAAGCGTCATTTGTAGCATCGAACTATATGTTCCAATAGCTCCAAATGACCATGTAAATGCTAGTGGAAACCTTGTTCTCCATGGATAGTCATTGGATCCCTGTCGATGACTACATGCCGAAGTGTCCCTCAAGGTCCCTTCAACATGAAATTAGAAATTTTTGCTGGGTCATATCTCAGAGCTCGTACGAGGTAGAATCAATCCATTAGGTTCTATGAGACCATGTTGTTGGGGCCTACAAAATGTCTATCTTAGTTTTTCGAGATTCAACTTCATTTAAAATTGGCAACACATTCTCTATCAATGTTAGAACTCAAAGTGTTCCTTATTTCAAATAGCCAACGTTGCATATCCTTCCAACCGTTAGTCGTAGAAACAAACAGTCTATTCCAATAGCTCTAAATGGTTAGGTAAACACTAGTGGAAACCTCATTTGACATGTACAGTCATTCAATCTCCGCCGATGACTCCAGGCTAAAGTATCCCTTAAGGTCCCAAATGGATGAAATCAACAGTATTTGTGGGGTCATATCTTGGAGCTCATGCAAGGTAGCATGGATCCATTAGGTGCCATGGGACCATGTTTCTAAGGTCTACAATAGCTTGTCTCAGTTTTAAGAGATTCAAGTTCATTTATATTTGGCAACATATTCTTGGTCCATGTAAGAACTCACAATGTTCCTAAGTGGAAAATGACCAACATTGCATATCTTTCCAACCATCAGTCGCAGCATTGAACCATCTGTTCCAATAGCTTCGAATGGTTAGGTAAATGCTATGGGAAACCTTTTTCACCATGCACATTCATTCGATCCCCGTCGATGACTCTATGCCCAAGTGTCACTCAAGGTAACTTCAGTATGAAATCAAAGATCTTTGCAGGGTCATTTATCAGAGCTAATGCAAGGGAGAATCAATCTGTCAGGAGCTACGGGACCATATTGTCGAGGTCTACAAAAGCCTGTCTTGGTTTTCAGAGATTCAACTTCAGTTAAAATTGGCAACACACTCTTGGTTGATCTCAAAACTCAAAGTGTTCATCAGATCAAACAGCCAATGTTGCATATCCTTCCAACCATTAGTCATAGCAACAAACCATCTATTCCAAAAGCTCCAAATGGTCAGGTAAATGCTAGTGGCAACCTCGTTCGATCCTCGTCGATGACTCCAAGCCGAATTGTCTGTCAAGGTCCCAAATGCATGAAATCATTGATCTTTGTGGGGTCATATCTCAGAGCTCGTGCAAGGTAGGATGTATCTATCAAGTGCTACGAGATGGTGTTTCCAAGACCTACAATAGCCTATCTTATTTTTTAGAGATTCAACTTTTTTTATATTTGGCAACATATTCTCGGTCGATGTTAGAACTCACAGTGTTCCTCAGTGGAAAATGGCCAATGTTGCATATCTTTCCAAGCATCAGTCGTAGCATCGAACTGTCTATTCTAAAAGCTCTGAATGGTCAGATAAACTCTATGCAAAACTTCATTCACCACGCACATTCATTTGATCCCCGTCGATGACTCTGTGTTGAAGTGTCCCTCAAGGTCCTTTCATCATGAAATTAGTGATCTTTGTGGGGTCACATCTCAGAGCTCATGCAAGGTAGAATCGATCCGTCAAGTGCTACAGGACCGTGTTGTTGAGGTATACAAAATTCTATCTTGGTTTTTAGAGATTAAACTTTGTTTAAAATTGGCAACACATTCTCATTCGATGTCAGAATTCAGAGTGTTCCTCAGTTCAAACGGCCAACATTGTGTATCTTTCCAACCATCAGTCATAGCATCAAACCATTTGTTGCAAAAACTTTGAATGGCCAGATAAATCCTATTGACAAGCTTTTTTGGCACACACAATCATTCTAATGATGCCGACAACTCCAGGGTGAGTAGTAGGATGAGTGCAAATATGTATTCTAGTGTTCATCAATAACAATCAGTCAGTTAGGGGACAATTAGAAGTTAGTTTGTAAAATCATAGGGTTGCACATCCACATCTATTGTAGTAATATTTTTAATAAAATAACTCTTTCCAACATTAGGGTATGCATAGATCAAAATTGGCCTGGTATTGGGTTCAATAGATGACAACCTTGCCATATGCTACCTCACCTGTTCGAGGTCATGTCTTTATATTGTGACTATCTCATGGAATAGGGAACACACCAGTGAATATAAATGTTTGGTTCCATGTGATCTTGGATAGGTTGTGATGTAGAAATATTGCCTTATATTATATTTATACATTTCTGCATTCATTTCATTACTTTTTTTATTATTATAGTCAAGGAATTAATTGTTATTGAGGACAATGAATGGCATTTGTAGCACAGTCAGCAGTTTAAATATACATTGATAAACATACAAGCATAACTATAAGGCATGGGAAATTTACAAAGCATAAGACATCCACATAAACATAAATTAGTATACATCAATACACCAAACACATGAATTTCATACCTAAAACATAAAAAAAAAATTATTCATAGGGCATGAAGCCAAATATATATGTCCAATAATGTCATACATTGAATATATTCAATATAGTAAAACTGGCTTCCTCAAAGCCAAATGGATGTACAACGTATCACTAATACAATATACATAAAATATGTCCACTAATGCCATATAGGCATACAATCCATATCCCTAATGTAGTCCTTTCCCACTAGGGGAAGAAAACAAATCTTGAGCTGTCTTCGATCATCACGTTGATGGAGCTGTAGTGGATGTTGTAGTCTTCCGAGTGCACTCACTTGTCCTCTTGTCTAGACTCTTCTATAGCTCGACCTGATAAAACAAAAATTTAGATAGAGATAAGTAATATACATCAAAATTGAATTATACAATGACATAAAATTGAATATTTGCTTACCGCTAGCAAATAGTCACTATGTTCATCCATTAAAGGCACATGCTGGTGATCTAGAGTAATAAGTCCCTACAAAAATGATCGAAATAATAATTAAAATACATACATGAATATCATTATAACATTCAATAAAAACTATTAAAATAACAATTAAAGTTAAGTGATCTCTTTCATACCTTAGTCAGTTCTTCAGAACTAGCTACTGTTGCAGCTACTCCATGATCCAAAGTATCATGGGAAAAAGAGGAGTCTTTGATGTCAAAAGATGAAAATAAAATAAAAAAAGTATTATGTAGTTATAAAGATTACATATATTTTTTACATATAAAGATTATGAGGAAATGATACCTCCATGAAGTTTCCACTACGTCCTCCGGTGTGCAGTGTCGAAGTTGAAGCTCCAACATTCAAATAGTGCACATGTACATGGAAAATTATAAGATAACCATTCATATAAGAACATACTACTGACATGTTAATTATAATGCATTATTACATATATACCTATGGACTCAATGGTGACCTCACAAACCCAAGTGAAAGAATGTAATCATCGTGCCTCTGGATTTTGATCATAATTTGTCTAGTAATTTAGTCATTCATTCATTAATTAAATATAATCAAGTAAATCAAATTAATATGCAAATAAAGATACCTCAAGGAAAGTTGCACGATGCCCTTCGCTATTTGTTGTGAACATCGATGGTCCACCAGTGCACATCTAATACACATGCACAATAAGTTATGATACAATTATTCATATAATTACATAATAATCAATTATGTTAATTAAAATGTTTTATCCAATACATACTTGTGGAATTGATGACGATGTGTAAAAGGGGACATTAGGATCATTGCCACTTCCACTACCACCACCACCACCACCACTGACGCTCTTTCCCTGAATTTTCATCATAAACAATAGATACTAAATTAAATAGTTATTCTTTTATAAATGAAATATGATCAAAGAAATTTAATGAACTTGGAAATATTTACCTGTGTGTCAATGCCAAATGTTGTAGTTAGAAAGCTATCAGTCATCATTCCAGAATCCTCTTCCTCTCTCTCACTGGTACCAAATGTAAATAAGAATCCACATGAATGACAAACATGCCCCCTCAAGGATTGACCATAGTCACCCTCAACTCAAGGAGTGGCACAATAAATGAGAGTCTGTGTCAGAGCACTAATCGTACCTAGTGTGTCTGCCTCTACATGTTCCTTCATAATGGAAGGAATACTAACATGATCCACTTGTGGCTTCCCAATAGCAGCCCTAGGTGCATTAGGGTCATGATGTGCCCCCTCTCAATCAAATGACGACCCCCCTCCTCTACCCTAAGAATCTAGAATGTCAAAATAATTTGGCACATCCTTCAGTACAAACTTGCAATAGAGTTTCCTTAAGAAATATATAGGAACATAATGATTGTTACAAGGAGGCGAATCAAAGACCATCCACCATCTCTCCCAAAAATTATTTTTAATGTCTTCATTAATGCACCAATGAATTGGGAACCTCCTTGTTGTAGCTCTAAGAGTATTTGTGTCCCCTGGTTTTTTAAATAGCAAGTAAATGTCATCTTTTGTGATTTTTTTCTTTTTTATGTCTGCATAAGATAATTTATTTGGATAATATTGTTTTTGTTCTTCTCTTTTATCCTACCATAAATTAATTTTCCCACTAATCGCACTTACGTGGGTCAAGATTACTTCCAATGACTTTGCAAGTATTTCCCTTCCAAGATTTGTACCACTAGAATCTTTTAACCTATTAATTAAATATTCTAATTCTTTTCACCCTCTTTCAATTTGATTAATCAAATTTTGTTGTGTTCCAGGAGGAGGTTTCTTGAATGGTGGAGGAAATTTAGGTTCATTTTCTTGATTTGTTTCTTTATTAGGTTCTTCATTTGGTTCTTCATGAGGAGACGAAGGGTTTGGTGGAGAGTTTGGTCAAGGGAGATTATTTCTTCCTAGAAATTAAAAAAACTACATTTTAAAATATTCATTACACAAAAACTTTAAACAAAAACAAATTTTAACAAAACAAATTTAAACAAAAACAAATTTTAACAAAACAAATTTAAACAAAAACAAATTTAAACAAAACAAATTGCAACAAAACTAAAATTTTAAAACAAATAAGAGGCATGGGCTGTAAAAACACTTACCTCTTCTTCTAGATCAAACTTGATGACACCTTGGAGCCATTTGATGGATGGATGAACAAAAATAATCGATTCACAAGCCAAAATAACAATGCGTGTGCACTTTAGAATCCCTTCTTAGGTGAAAACACTGGTTTGAGAAAGCAAAATGAGCTTTCAAACCCGCGCAGGAAGCGCTAAAAGGGTTTTTTCAAAGGGTGTGTGCCCTATAGCATACGCACTTTGAAAATCACTAAAAAAGTGTTTTCCAAAGCACGTGCACCTTTTAAGGTGCATGTACTTTGGTTTGGATTGCCCAAGCCTAAGGCTTGGGCAACTGAAGCCATAGGGTGTACACCCTATAGTGTGTGTGTACTATGTGTGATGGGGGGCCAAAAAGAAAAGTGGCATCTTTTTGGTCCCCCATCTTTGTGCACTTACCCACCAATCAAATAGGGACATCAGTAAGACATTTAATACATTATTACTTTATCATGTTGATAAAAATTTCATTGGCTCAAAGCACATAGAATGTGGGTAGATGCATTAAATCACCACTTCCATTCTATTTTGATGAAGAGGAACTATGTTTTAAAATTTCAAGGCATGAAAGTTTATAACTGTACATATATTTTATGAGTATAATTGTACAATAGAAGAGCACCCAGATGCCTTGGTTGTTTATTAGTCTATGAAATATAGTTGTAGGTAGTTATCAATTCTATAATGATGGAGGAGTGAAAGGTAATGATCAATCAGGTTACTACTATTGGATCATACATTAATACACTTACTATTTTGAATTTGAGCTCGGCCATCATAGAATGTTATTGTTGTCATTGCATGCTTGTTGTTGTTGTGCAACATATATTGTTTTATACACTGTTTATTTCATTGAGGCCACGAGCTTCTCATTTGTAATGTATTTTCTATATAGGATCAATGCTACCATGTTTTTGAGGTTACCAATTGGTATCAGAGCACAATTCTCTTATTGAATAGTTTAACCACTGAAGGCAAAGATCTAAGTCATGGGGAGATACAAGTTTGACAAGACTATTGAGAATCAGAATATAAAAATGAAAATGTTTGTGGAATAGTATAAGAAAGCCAAGGAAGGACTGAAGAAATTATTGGATGAAATGAAGAACCTAGCAAGACTACAAAATGAGATCAGTTATCATGAAGAACCTATTGATGACATATTCAAGCACACTGGATGTAGTTCTAGAAGCATCTCCAATGGATTTGAAAGCTTAATCACTGATCTATCTAAAAAGAATCAATATTTAACTAATCAAGTGAAAGCACTACAAATCGGTCAAGAATCTCAGATGGTAAGAATGATAGAAACAATGAACAAAGCAAATCAAGCCGAGCAAGAAAGAAATCTAGCAATCGATGATTGAAGACGGATGAGTGAACAACTTCAAACTAAAGAAAGTGACATACAAAGACTCACTGACTGACATTTTCAAGTAACTAATCAAGTTGTGACTGTGAATCAAGAAGTAAACTGAGTGAATGCAGAATTGTCAAGAAAAATAGAAGATGTTGCAAGACTCAGAGAAGAAAATGAGAAGCTGAGAAATGAAGTGAAAAATCAACAGCAGCAAAATGAAATGAAGAAACTTGATGAGGATAGTTCCAAGAAGATTGATGACTTTTTAACTAATCAAAGAAGATTTGGAAACAAAGCCAGTATAGGCTACACCAATGAAGGAGAAACATCACAACAAGCTAAAAAAGTCAACATCAGTTAAAATCAAAAACCTAAAGTGTTGACATGTTATCATTGTGGCAAATTGGGACATACATCTAATGTGTGTAAAAGCAAAGCAAAAGGTAAACCTCTTGTCACTCCTAAGTTTAATGGATATTGTTATTATTGTGGAAAATTTGGACATCTTGCTTATGAGTGTAGAGCTAAGAAAAATGATCTTGCTAATAATACTACTATGGAGAAAATATGCTATACTTGTAACAAGCATGGACACACTGCATGAGACTGTAAGGAAAAATTGAAGCAAGTCTGGACACCTAAGGAGAAACCACAACACAGACCATATCAACCGAAGAGACAAGGTAACTCCTATGTTTGGGATTATAATACATGGACTAACTATGTTGTATGTGGTAGCTATGGACACATTGCAGGAAACTATTATAAAAAGAGTCAAATTAGACAATCAAGAAACTAGACAAACTCTTGGATGGTTTGTATGCACTGCCATAAGGTCAGTCATTTAAGAAAGAACTGCACAGACTGAGCACCAAATGAAAACCATATATTTGAAAGTGGATATACTATTGTTGATATCACAAATTTAAGGAATACTATGTGGAAGAAGGCATCTAATGAGAATGCTAAGTCAAGTAATATTGTCGGTGAAACCTCGTCCACTGGATTGGGTGACATCGATAACTCCACTTAAAGTGAAATAGGTATGTATGGGATTGATATTTCAAAAGATCACATTTTTCATATAGTTCCTTATGCATAATGTTTTTATACCAAATCAACATGAAAAAAGATGCACTATGGTTTAGTTGTTATGAGCTAACAATGTTATACAGTTGGTAAAAGAGAGACTGAGAGTTGGTTACCCATCGGTAATCACTATCTAAGGTTAACCAAGCATATGTATCAACCGATGAATAAAACCTATGTTAACCAAGTGGATGAAATTTTTAGTAGTCACTGGCTAATAGCTATATCATATCAAAATTTAGATGGAGCATTTATTTCATAAAAGTTTGAGCGGGAACATAGAAAGTCTATAAATACACAGGAATAGAGTTCATTTCTACATTGTGATTTCAAAGAGTGGAGAATTCAAAGAGTAGAGTTCAAGCTAAAGGATTTTATGAAGGATTTAAGGCTATGCTAGATCAAACTGACATCACTCTTTGTGATACTGAGTAAGTTTATTTGTGATCAAATACTTCCTACTCTATTGCTTTCTGAAACCCTATAATTAATTTATGGCATCGACATCATCTACAAGAAAAAATCAAAGTGTTGAAGAGGAAGTTAACCTAATCATTAGGGAAAACTTTGTTGAACCAAAGTTTAAACCACATCCTAAGGTCATAGTATAGACAGATACAATGGGTGCATTTTTTAGCATACTAGAAAGGGTTTTACTAATAGAAGACGTAAGGTCTTATATTCACTACAAAATCAGAGAAGTTGGGGACTTTGTGGCCCTGATGGAAAAATGAAATCAGACTACAAGAAGATTGAGGAATCAGGTTTATCATATTTTATGCACTTTCCACAATCATTCAAATTAGATTGGATTAGAATCATTTTGAGCAGATATCATGATGACATGTTCTAGCTGGATAAACTGATTGAGGTCAACAAGAAGATAATCAGTAGGGTTACTGGGCTCGCTACTACCGACAAAGCTAAGGCTTTCTGAAGTTCTTCACAACTGGATGTTGAGAAGTACATTGGAGCACAATGGGATGGTCGGGCATTAAAGATTTCAACAATTAAGGACCTAGCAGTAAAATTTGCAGCACATGTGATTGGGTATAAGCTATTTCAATCGAGCAGACTCAACATCGTACCTTGCAGTGTAGTTGACATGGCACACAAAATTGTAGTGAAAGGTCACCAAGTTGATCTTGCCTAGGTACTATTACATCAACTCCAAGAGAATATGAAGACTATAAGGAAAAATAAATCTAACACATGTAAGTATGAATCTCTACTTGCATGCATATTCTTCTATTTACAAAAGTTTGTGCCTGGCACCGATAAAGTAAATTGGATATTGGATGTACCGATAACAAAATAGATTGGTAAAATGATGAAAAAGTTAGGAGATAAGTTGAATGTAGAGTTTAATGCTTACTTCACTAAATTTCAATCCAAAATGCAAAAGATAAGTAGAATTCCAAGGGAATTAGTTCATAAATTTGAAGATGACATATGTTTTGTGGTCGACATTGATTATACCATGATAAAAGAAGTTGAGCCCAGGATAAAATGGTTAGCACCGATGGGATATGAGGTAAATCATGATTTCACACTGAAATCTATTAATCCATTACTTGCAGTACCAAAGGATCCCATAGCCACTAGGTTCAGAGTATATGAAGAAGCTAAATCTAGGATATCTACTAATATTGAGATCAGTAAAATAACCAGAAAGGTAAAGAAAATGAAGAAGGATCTCACTAAAAAATATGGAGATAAGTTAGAAACATCTGAAGGGATACCGGTTGAATAGGCAACTGAAGGTCAACTACAGTTAGCTGACAAACCATATGATAGTGAGGAGACTAAGTCAGACAAAGAAGTAGACCCTACACAAGTTCCTCCACCTAAAATTCCTACAAAGATGTAGTCATCAATACATGAAGGCATGAAGACACATTCGTCAACTATAACACCACCTACCAAGAAAGAAGAAGTAGTAAAAGTAACAAAAAGAAGAGTAGCTACACTGACAAATAAATACATAAAGAGAAAGAACAAGACAGTAGCTAAGACACCAAAGAAAAAGAGGAAATACATAAGAAATAAGGAAGATTTAGAGGATATAGAGATAGAGGATGATATAAATCAATTCAAAGTGGTCAGTAGCAAGGCCAAAACAATAGATGAAGTCATTGAGGACATAATTTAACATGGAGACCTCACTGATCCTTTGCTAGATAGATTTGACAAAATGTCAAAAGAAGATCAAACTAAAATTGAAGAGGCTGTCATCCAAATGATGATAAAGAGTAAGAAAGTTCCAATGGAGTTTTCATGTCCCTTACTAAAGAAATTGGATAATATAATTACTGAGAAATGGGTTGTTGCATTAGACACCGAGAAGAGAAAGAGAGAACACTCTCTAGTTTGGGCAGCCGCATACTTAAGCTTTGGGCAAGTTAGTGAATACTTGACCAAGTACCAAGAAAACTTTATGATCAAGAATTTTGCCTTAATGATCATGGATGACAATGTAGCAGATATGGATGTCACTACAAATTCTATATGGACATCAATTTTGAAAGTAGAAGAAAAAGCTAAGTAATAAGCATTTTTGAACCTATCTAAGAACAGACAAAATTCCAAGGGAAAAGGTATTTACATTGATGAAGGACCAACAAAGAAGTCAAAGTGTACTGATATATCAGTTACTAAGGTAATTAATATAACCAAGGACAAGGAAGAAATAAAAGTTTCATAGGATGCACAAGACAAAGTTGAAATCCAACTGGAAAAGAAAACCGATGATGATGTACTCGTTGTAGACATCACACATGGTGATCCTAATGAACAAGATGATGAAGATGTAAATATTAGACCAAACAAAGATGAAGCACAAGACACTACCAATTTATTTACATCACTACCAGGTGAACTTCTTGTAATTTCCAAAGCAGTAGAAATTATTTCCCAAGTACAACCCAATGGCTTAGATCCCGAGAAAAACAAAGATACAACTGGAGATCAACACACAGAAAAACTATAGAGACAAATGAGCCTACACATTCAGAGGCACCTTCCACAAAACCAAAGGAAATAGATGCACCAAAGGACACATAAGAACCACAGGCAACAAAGGTGATTCCACCGAACACCACATCTAAGACTCCTACTACAACAAATGAGACCACCACTACCGAGGAGTAGAAGAAAAAAGGACAAGTGCAAACAGGGAAGGACCCTCCAAAGACTAGAGATAGATCCATTTCTATCATTGAGAAGAAATCACCCCTAACACAAAAGAAGAAAAACAAAGGAAAAGGACCGGTCACCCTAGATGAAGTGATTATTTTACCTGAGTGTGACCCGAGGATCCTAAGCCCCGAGGAATTGAGTAAATATGGGGAATTATGTTCAAGAAAGGTAGCACAAGAGAAGCTAAAGAAAGAGCACAAAATAAAAGAAGTACTAAATGATGTGCAGGATATCCTCCAACAAGTTGTACCTGAGATACGCGTTGATGAGGATATGCCTATTATAGATCAACTTGCTATGCTTGCAGAAAAGATCAACACTCCGGACACCGATGCAGATAAAAGAATTGAAGAAAGGGTAGAATCCATAATACAACACAAAATAAGAAGAGAAAATCAGCCAAGAAGTGGCATTACTTAAGGTCAAATTATCTAAGGTAATTATTGAAACAAAATCCATCACCCAAACAATTTGTCAATACATATTGAAGTTATGTACTCTAGACATCTTCATTATTGAAGTTAGTGAAAAGATCAAAGGTTTAGAAGCTGAAATATAGTTGAGTACCAATGTAGCTATCACTGAGCCACAAGATTTCCTAAATCATATTCATCGAGTTTAGGAACTTCAACGGTTGATAGCAGATTTAAAGAAACAAGAAGCTCACCTAATAGATCAGGTTACTAAGTTGTAGACCAAACTCATTCCATACCTAAAATTTTTTGAAGCCCACATTGTCAAAGTTGAGCTATTAGTTGCAACACCATAAATTTTGGTGTTAGAAAACATCTTTGACATGCATGCACAAGTCGGTCTTGAGCACATTTCTCTCACCACCTTGAAAGAGGAATGGGAACACCTCTTAGAGTCATTGAAGAAAACCCTTCAGTCAATTTTTTATAAGCTGTGAGTATACTACCTCAATTTTGTATTTGGCATTACTATCAAAAAGGGGGAAAATAATGTATCAGATGCTATTATGCCAAATATTATGTACATGGATGCTATGTATACTATATTACCAGGAGCATGCACCGAGGGGGAGTACTTCATACTTAGAAAAAAGTTTGATGTATATATATGGTAGAGATATAATGAGATATAAGTCACATAGAGATTTTTTGTCTTTACATTTGAGTTTTGATACTAATGCCAAAGGGGGAGATTGTTATCTCTATTGAGCCTTCTAAGGTTGTCATTAGTACCAAAGGTATGTATAGATATCGGTTGGTCACTAACAATGAGCTAATCGGTAACATAAAGCAGAACAGACTAGTCAGTAAAGCCTATACACCGAGCAACAAACAGTTTACCAAGTACTAGCAGACACTAAAACTGATAGATAGTAAACACTGAGCATCGCAGTATACACCAATCAGTTTACATAGTGTTTACTAAGGATCATAGTAAATGGCATAGTAATCATGAATGGCACATTATTCTATGCAAATGGTTACAAAGGTTTGTAAAACATTTTACCAAGATCAAGGAACATTTAATGTAATGATATTCATTAAATACAATGTATATCTTTTGTAATAGATGATCTAGGTTATCATTGTACACCGTAGATCTCAGAGTTATGATTATAGTGTGTAACCTAATTGTCTTAAACTGACAAAAATAGAACACTGTATATTCATGTGTTTGCATCACTTTTTGGTGTGAGCTGATATATATGAATCATGAAGCACTTGAAGCATTTTGTCTATCTTCAAGTCTATCAGTTTACAGAACAAAACCGAGCACAATAGAATTTAGTTTGAGTAAAATTAGCAAAGGCTACTGAGTAGATTTAGAGCAGAGATTCATCAGAAGTAAGGTGATATTTTTATTAGAGCTTATATATCTGTAACAGACAATTGAGTGTCAAACAAGCAAATAATACCTATTGCTTTCTGACAATTGTAATAGAGTTTTTGGATAAAATCTCTTAACAGAGTAGACTTAACAGTCTTATGTAAATCTCTTAACCGAGTGCACACTTCATTAGTGTTGCTAAAATCCTATAACTAGGTAGATCTAGCTGATCTAACATGTCACTCCTAACAAGGTGAGATCACCAGAAGTGATAAAAAATTATAGCCCTAACAGGCAAACCTTTTCTATCTATAGTAGTGAAGAATTTGTGGGTGTCATCCCCACCGTATTTTTTACCTTCTAACAAGGGTTTTTGCATTACCAAAATACTTGTATCATGTGATTGTGTTATGGATTTCATGTTGTTTACTTACTTATGTGAAGTGGATAAATGATTCATGCAATTAGATTCAAGTTATATTGGTTGGTTATCACTATTTACAGTATTAGATCTGAAAGGTTTTACAAGTAAAGTTTTGAAGGCACTAATTCACCCCTCCCCTCTTAGTACCTATCTCTCCTAATTCCAATAGTAGATGCATAGAATCACCACTACCATTCTATTTTTATAGCAGAAATATAACAAATAGAGCATGGACTAGTCAAATAGGGACATCAATAAGACATTTAATGTATTATCACTTCATCATGATGATAAAAATTTCATTGTCTTAAAGCACATAGAATGTGGGTAGATGCATTGAATCACCACTTCCATTCTATTTTGATGAAGAGGAACTATGTTATAAAATTTCAAGGAATGAAATTTTATAACTATACATATATTTTATGAGTATAAATGTACAATAGAAGAGCACCTACATTCCTTGATTGTTATTGGTTTATGAGAGGTTTTGGTTTTCCTTTCCTAATTGAGATGTCATCCTAAGATTCAAAAATACCAAGGAAATAATAAGTCTTGAACATGCATGCATGATCGTGGATCCTCAAGTAGCAATTGTGATGCAAAGGAAGAACACTTATATGCATTTACCCACATAAGGACAACGGTTTCTATAGACACCTAAAAATCCTTTAGAAAATAAAGATTTTTTATTTTTTTTCAAAAACCCCTAATGACATCATCATTTGTTAATTAATTAATTCTTTAATTTATTTATTTATTTTTATACCATTAAATCCCTCTGTCTTAATTAAAAATATTTAACTAAGACATCCCTCCCAAAAATGTTTAAATCTTATTTAAACAACTTTTTCCTTATTTATTAATTATTTAATTAATAAATTGATCAAAAAACCAAAAAATAAATTATTTATTTATTTTTTTCCAAAATCTTAGAAATCTCCTAAAGACCACTAACCTCTTCTAGAATCTCCTAATCCCAACTCAAAAATATTTGAAACAAATATTAAGTGTTAAATCCTTTTTATTTATTAAATTTATTTAATAAATGAAAATTCTCAACTAAAAGCCTTTGAAATAAATAAGTATTTATTTATTTCCCTAAATCCCTAATTTTCCCTAGGAAAACTCTAGACTCCTCTAGAACTTTCCTAATCCTTCCCTAAACACATTTAGGGGAAATTACCTACTTTCCCTGAGCTAATCTAAGTCTCCTTGACTCTAAGTCAAACCCTTCCCCTAATGAGCCTCAAACTCATTGAAGCCTTTGAGATGAATAAACATTTATTTGTTTCTTAAATTCATGATTATCTTAGAAAGTCCTAGACTCCTCTAGAAGGTCTTCATCCTCATCCAAAAAATCATAAACTCTTCTAGAAGAAGTCAATCCTTATCTTTGACCCAAACTCAACCCCTAACCTTACCCCAAACCCTAACTCAACCTCCTAACCCAACCCTTTCCAAAATCCTATAAATACTCCCCCTTCCAAGAGCAATTTATTAGCTTAGCTTTTATTCTCATGCATTGTTATCATGCTAATTTAGTTCTAGCTCTAGCATAATCATTCCTAATTGTTAGATTTCTTTGTTTTCTTCAAGCTTTCTAAGACATCATAGATTAGCAATAATTGATTAACATAGTTTCTTTCATTTTTTTTCATAGCATACAACATCATATCGCACCTATTTTGGGCTTAAAATCAACTTAATCATAGTAGTTGCAACAATCTGAGTTCTTAAAGCCTTAGGGGCAATTTTGGGTGTTCTACCCAATATTGTGCCATTTTTGGGGTTCTCATGATTCTCAATCCCCCTTTATCTACATTAGGAACATGCTCTAGGTTCTTTGAGAGCATACCCACTTTCCTTTATTTGAGAAAATCAAACAGTGCATGGGTGCATATGTTTAAGCTCAATCCGAATGACTTTGTGAATTACTGTCTATTTTTGTTAGGTATATGCTATTTAGGCTAACGTTGGACATGTCTACTCCTTTCAAAATAGATTAGGTTTGCATCGATCACATTTTGGCATGCCCAGTGGGACCCCTATCTTGATCAACTGCTCCAAAATCAACTTTCCTTGGCCATTTTTCTCAAAAATTTGGGTTGTAACATTTCATTCTCAGTCTAGTTTGCGCATTTGTACAAAAATTTGTAAAGCTACACATTTATCCATTAAAACTTCACATTTATCACTTAAATTGAATGTATGTTTAGTTTTGTTGGGCATATGGTCAATATTGTTGTGCATATGTTCAATCTTGTTGCGCATATGTGAAACAAAACTACCCATATGTTGTTTGTAAAAAAATTGCATTTTAAATGCATTCTGGAAGAATAGGTGTAGTTTCACATACATTCTCTCTTCTTGCGCATTTGTGCAAAATTTTTAACCTACTTATTTCTTCTTTGTAACTGGGCATTTATTCCAGAGACAGGTAATCTAGTGTTTTAAAGGTTTTTTAAACTTTAAATTTTCTTACAAGTTCTAAACTCTATTTTTCTTCTAGGTACATCTTGGGAGACATCAAAATCACTAAGAACAATAACTTAAGGCCTTAAGGCTCATCAATTTGATTGATCAAATAGGAATTTCAAAATGTTGTTTTAACATTCATTTTTGGCTAAAATAAACCTCAAGTTTCCAAATCTAAAGGTTTTTGAATCATTCATGCAAAATAGGAACACATCTATCATTTTGGTGCATAAAAAGGGCTAAGGGTTTGGATATCATTTTCAATTATTTCCTAAATATTCCTAAAAAAACTAAAATCTTCCTAAATTGGTCCTAAAAGAAATCAACATCATTCATAAAGTCTTTCAGTTTGCTAAAATGAACTTCAATCATGCAAATCTAGGACTTTAGAAATGTCATCTTTTTTTTACAAACATCTTGAGTGCTTTTCAAATTCATGCATCAAAGTTACTCTAGAAGCTTATCCTTTCGAAGAAGAAGTCAAAACAAATCTTGAGTGCAAATAAGGGAAAAGACTTAAAGTCCTAAAGTGTCATTGTCGATTTGAAAATAAAACACATCCTTGAGTGCATTAAAAGGTGAAAGAACAAAGCATTTCTGTTCCCTCCTTTTCAGTTGAAGAAAAAATGCAAAGTGAAATCTTGAATGACTTAAGGACCAAAAACAAAGTACTTCAAAGTTCTTAAAACAACATGCCAATCTCAATCTTGAATGCTTAGGAAAAGAACCTGCAATCGCTCAAACACTTACTTTTTGAAGAAAAAAAAACTCAAATTCTAAACACGTGTGTCTTCAAAAGTTTTCAATCAAAACACACTTAATTCAATTTGGAAAAGAACTCTTCATGGTGTGCATCTAGGAGCCTTCATTTTTTGCAAATCCTTGTTAAAGTAAGAAATGTAAAACATTTTAACTCAGACAAGTTCACTTGTTTTACTTTAAGCGAAGCTTTTCTGGGGAGAAAAGTGCTTCCTCTCTGGAGAATGACCTCAAACCGGTATCTTTCCCAACCGGTATATAAATAAAGTGCTGAGAAATCTCTTTCTTGTATCTCCTCAAGCTCAAGTGAGGCATGTTGATGGTAACCCAGGGTAGGTGAATAATCCCTACTATTTTAGCATGGTCAACTAGGCTCTTAAGTGATTCACATGCATACAAACTAATTGGGGGGACTCCATGGAATAATTACAAACTTGATAAAATAGAGGCTACCCTATCCACATCTGAAGGTATCAAAATCCTTGTGCAAGGACCAATCCAAGGGGTTTACCAGATCACCTTAAGACTACTCACCATATGTATCCCCTTTTAGGGGGTATCAAGCTATGGGCAAGGATTTTGATACTAGCCTGACTTCTATGTAGTTTCTGCTTGATGTATTTTCTAAAGTTTTAGACTCAGTGTAAAACATTTTTTGAACAAACACAAAGTGAAGAGTTCTACAATCAATCCTTTTTTCCATGTCATTTAAATCCTTCAAATCCAAAGTTCATCCAAACTTTCAAAAACTTGTGATCCTAGTCTCCCAAATCATGGTTTTCCAATCACCTTGTATGTAGTCAAATCCTTCCATCCTAGGTTAGCAGAGTCATCTTGGTCATCCCCCATCCCATTTCTATTTTCCTCTAGAATCATTCTTTCCTCATATCTTGAGCCAATTCCAAACCTACTTCTAAGCCTCAGTCTTCCAATCCATCTTCATCCTTCATCCAAACTTATCCATGAGTTAGTATGTCTCAAAAATATTATGATGAGTTTGGTTATTATGTCTCTCCCCTCAATCTATCCTATCCCAAAGATGATGAAAGTCTTGTAGATCATGATGAGTATTTTGAAAATCTCAGCAAGTATTCTCCAAACATCCCCCAACATCCTACAAAATATCCTATCATACCTTCACGTTTATCCACTAGCACTCCCTTTCATGTCCTTGGCAAGTAAAATCCACTATCCTATTCATTCACACCATCTTCATATCTTAAGCCTACATATCCTCCATATACATCCTTCATACCTCCACCTTTGTCTATGGTTGTATCCCAACCACCATATTCTCATACAAACACTTCACACTACTACCCTTATCTAAAACCTCCATCCACCCATCCTCCAAATTACTCTCAATTCCAAAATCCTATTCCTCCCATCCTTTATCCAAATCTTCCATCCACTTATCCTCCAATCCTGACTCAAAATCAAAATCCTAGTCTTCCAATCCATTACCCTAATCTCCCATCCTATCTAGATTCACCATCCACTATATCCTATTCAAATCTAGCATCTTCCATTCTCACATACATTTATACAAATCCCCTTCCTCAAAAAGAATGCATCCCTGAATCCACTTCATATCCTATAACCATCACCCCTACCTCACCTAAAAGTCCATCAAGTTCACAAGCTTCCTCTAAACCTACCTATGTCAACTATCTAATCCCACCATCCTCCAACTCCTCATCACCACCATCATCCCCTCAAATAGGTTCACCATCTTCCACCCCATCATCATGTGAGGACTATCCTATCTCTCCATATCCTCCATCTTCTAATCCTTTTTCACCACCAAAGTCTCCAAGGAGTTTCACAAGGAAGCCAACAATAAATCCCACTCCTAAAGTTGAAGAGCCAAGCCATCATTGATAAAACCTATCCATTGCTCCCATATGTCATCTATCTTCCATACGTTGATCCTCTTCCATCTCCTAACATCATTAAGTTCCTTCCATCTAAAGTCTCCATCCAAATCCCATCAACATCTCCTTCTCCTAGCATTATCCAAAGCATATCTGATGAGTTTCATGAGTTCACCCTTCATCCTGCCATCATAGTTGCAGAATCTTCCATCCTTTCATCCATACCATCTCAAGAGTTCTTCCTTCTTCTAGACATCATAGCTACAAAATCTCCCATCCTTCCATCTACTCCATCTGAAGAGTCCATTCATGTATCCCCCAACATTCTATCCAACCAAAACCTATCATGTCAAAATTTTTTCCAAAAGCATGTTGAAGTACCCATCGAAGGAAATCAAGATCCAATCCCTTCAATTCCTCTATTGCATGTTCTATTTCTTCCATCACCCCCAATCCTAGATTTTGTCATCCCAAATCTTCCAATCCAAGATCCTATAATCCAAAATCTTCCACTTGAAGATCCTACAATCCCTATTCCTCCATCTGAAGATCCATTACCATCCCCCAATCCCATTCAAGATCTCATCATCCTATCCTCTCCTCTTGAGGATCCTCTAATCCAAACTATCATACTGCCATCACTTTATCCTCTTGGACCACTTACATTTGTCAGAGGTATCCCACTTGAAGCAGAAGTAAGAAGTTCTATATCTTCCATTAGGGAACTAGAAACTGGATGTTTATCATATTCCCCATGTCATAAATATCCTTGTTTGGATAAAATGCTCAAGAAATGGAATTATCAAGGCAAAGGCCTAGTTTCTTATGAACAAGGAAATTTGGATCCCATTCAAGAAAAGAAACATCCAAAATCATGTGGAATTGGTCACACATTTGAAGAAGGCATTTCCTCCAAAAATGTTGGTACAGCCAAAGCTAAATTCAAGCATCCTTCCAAAAACACTAGCTCATCTTCCCATCATCCCTTCAAAGCATATAATGCCATTCCTCCTACTCCATCATTACAACTAAGGACAACTTATCATATTCATCCTTCATTCTCCAAATCCATTTTGGGTCCCTATGTCCCAAAATCTACCAGCACATATCCTCTACATACCAAATCCATTTTGGAGCCTTACATCCCAAAATATCATCCCCCATATTATCCTACTCAGTCCTTCATCCAAAATCCAAGCATCCCTAGTCAAGATCAACAAAGGCACATTCCCACATATCCTATCTACCAATCTCCATTCATCTCTCCATCCATATTTCCTCCATCTTGCACATATCCTCATATTCCTTCCAATGTTTCTCATAATCTGGATGCCATATAAAAAATGCATAAAGGGAAATATCCAAAAATCTCCAAAGATTGTCATGTCTAGCCTAAATGACATGCTCAACCAAAGAAAAATCCAATCAAGCAATCCAAAGCATCCCAATGGCCGCAAAGGCCCACCAAAGAAAAAGAAAAATCTGATGCATACCAATGGCCACAAAGGCCCACCAAAACTAAAACAAAAATGATCTGGATCTTAAAGCAAAAGGATGTAATGCATTTAAAAGAAATATCCATAATGGCATCCAAGGTTACCAATCCACCAACTACTCATTCATCTGGTCCACTTCCTAAATCCATTTTGGGTCCCTATGTCCCAAAATCTCCTAACACAAATCCTCCATCACATCCACCTCTATCTTCCACATCCTATCCACTTCATCCACCTTCTCCACAACATGTGCCAATGTTGGTCCTGATAGCATCTCCCTATCATGATCATTTTCCATCTTTCCATCCAAACACTTTCTACCACCATACCTTCCATCTAGCTCATCCCATCCATGCCTTTGCATAATCCCTCCATACTAACAAAATTGTACCAACATCCAAGCACATCAGAAGATTAGTGTAGAAAGAGAGAAAAACATCAAAAATATTAGAAGGTTAGCATCTAGTCAGCGAAAAATCATAAAATCCATAAAAATTGGAAAAATCAAGAGAAAAATATCAAAAAAAAGAAAAGAAAAAGAGAAAAACATTCATCCTATGGTGAAAAATTGGCAATTCAAGCACCTTGGACAAGTACCATGGTGAAAAACTAGCAAATAGATGTCATGCATAGGTCCCCCCAATTCCTTTCTATAGTTGGGGGCCATTACCTTCTATCCCATCTTATCCATCCATCTCCTCCATCCCATTTTTTTCTCACTTCATCCTCCTTTGGATCTTGATGACAAAATAAAGACTACCAGGTATACATTCTTTTTGGGCACCTTCTTGGCATCCATCACACCTTTAAGCTACATATCCTCTATCCAAACCATTCATCATAGCTTCCATCTACCTTCCTCACCCTCTTATCAGCATATCTTTTGTCTGATCCTACCCCATCCTCCTGCCTCCAAATGAATGAACTATCGTAAGTAGGGGGCATCTTGTTCCTTGGTAACATATTCCTTGGAAACTATCTTTCATCCATCTTTCCATCTACGCTAATCCCTAAGCATTCCTCTATCCAAATCCCTCAGCGGTTCCTCCCGCATCCCATGTTGAAATCCTCAAGCAAATCTGCATCCATCTCCCCAAGCATTCCATTTTCCAATCCTCAAGAAAATTTGTCATTCATCTTCCAATCCCAAGCAGTTCTTCCATCCAAATCTTCCTCTATCCAATCCTCCCAGTAGTTTCTCCATCCAAATTCCAAAGCATTTCCTCCATCTTGCCATCACTTGGTTTCTTCCCTTGTCATTAGTATCTAGCTATAGGATACCCCCATGCAATCCAATGTCATTCATCCATCTCCAAACATTAGTAGCCATCTTCCAAACCTATCCATATCTTCCAGCTACCCAACATCCAAGATCAAGCCAATCCATCCGATCAAATCCTTAGTCTTGTTCCTGGTCTTGTAACAAGCCTTGATCTCAATTCAATCATCATCATTAGGATGCGTCCTTCCCAAATCCATGTCATTTTAGGGCACATCATCCACCATCATTCTGTCTTGGCTTTCCAGCCCAACTGGGGTATCATCCTATATATCTTTGGAGCTTCAGCTTCATCCCCAAGTTCTTTGTAAATCCTATCCTGAGTCTTGTACCATAGCATTAGTTGTGTCTCCACCTAGGCTCATTTGTACATATGTGTCTTTAGGTCTCATCCTTTGGTTCAGTCATCCCTTGTGTCATCATGGCCTAATCTAGCTCTGCACTTTAGCAGTCATCCTTTGGTCCTTTTTAAGGTTTTAGAATCTTACCTATCTCTTGTCATAGGAATCCTTATCCAGTTACCCATCAGCTACTTCATGTTATATCCTTTGAGTTTCTCAATCCATGTCCTAAATCAAAATCATCCCAATGTTAACCTTTGATAGAGCATTGTCTAGGGAATCTTGTACTTGTCTTTGTAAGCCTCATCATCTCGAGCAAGAGATTGGCATGCACTGGCAAGAATCCCATCTTTCAAAGATCATCAGTCTATCTTCGGTTGATAAATCCAATCCTATCCTATCTAATCCCACATCTAGAACAACAACTCATCCTTGGCATTTAGCAATCCTCCACCATCCTCCATCAATCCTCAAAAAATTAGTCATCATCCATGATCCTACCTATGGCAAGATTTTTGTGAGATACTTGTTATTTCATTAGTACCTTTGAATCTTTGCTTACTCTTTTGCGCTATTTTGTAAATATCTTCCTATCTATTGTATATAATCATCCTATCTTTTTTTACATAATCCTTGTCAGTCCTATAGAACATTTGATCAAAAATCTTGTCCTACCCAGCCTTGTACTTCACAACATCAATTGTTGACTATTCTTGATCACCGTGATTATTCTTTGACTTCATCATTTGCCAGTGAACAAAAACACTCATTCTCTCATCAATCAATGGGTCCTTGAGGATGTATCCTTTCTCTTGTCAAACCTAATCTTCCACCACTCACACTATGTCTGTGTCGATGAATCCTTCCACACGTTTAGACCAAATATTCCTGCCATCAATCAATTCAAATCTCTCTTCTTGGAAAAGTTTGTCCTTTGGAGTTATCATTATGATGTTGGATTTTGTCCTTTGGGTCTTGTTAGTCTTTTACAGCCTCTCATTATTCCTCTTCTCAAAGTCACCATGATCCTTTATATCATGGTGTGCTGTGAATGAGGACAATTTGGGGCAAGGTCTTTTGATCTATTGCTTCTGCCTATGATTCAGTCATGTGTTTTTGGTTGTTCCAACATCATTTCCACCATGCCTCCTTCAGGTTTCATGTGTGATTCTAGGGAAACCCTGCATGTCTTTTTAGCGCCAATCCTATGCAATGCTAGTGACAGGGTCTTGTGTTCTTTTGTAACCTTGGTAGGTCTCTAGCATTGCTATATCAAACTAGGTTGCACTCTCTAAAAAATCCAATGCATGGAGCTTCCCCAAATCCCATGTATCCAACATCATATAGATCAATCTCGCATCTTTCATATAGCTGCATCCTACATCTCACCATCATATTGCATTCATGCATCTTTGCTCTTGGAAGCTTGGTTATTTATCTCCCCTTCTTCCTAGGTCCTTCCTTCTCTATTTCCTTTCGAGAAAATTCCCCAACATTTACTCCTTGCATTATTTTCTCGAGGGGGCACAACCCCTTATTCTTCTGAATTCTAGCCTAGGGCATCTTATTTTCTTATCTTTGATGCCACGCCACTTGCAGGATCACATCAAAGAGGGGAAAAATGTAGACACCTAAAAATCTTTTAGAAAATAAAGTATTTTTATTTTCTGAAAAACCCCTGATGACATGATCATTTGTTAATTAATTATTTATTTAATTAATTAATTAATTTTTATTCAATTAAATCCATTTATCTTAATTAAAAATATTTAATTAAGACATCCCTCGCAAAAATATTTAAATCTTATTTAAACACCTTTTTCCCTATTTATTAATTATTTATTTAATAAATTGATCAAAACACCAAAAAATAAATTATTCATTTATTTTTTCCAAAACTTTAAAAATTTCCTAAAGACCACTAACCTCTTCTACAATCTCCTAATCTCACTTTAATTTTAATTAAAGGAGGATATACTCATTTCCTAAGCCTAATCCCAACTCAAAAATATTTAAAACAAATATTAAGTGTTAAATCCTTTTTATTTATTAAATTTATTTAATAAATGAAAATTCTCAACCAAAAGCCTTTGAAATAAATAAGTATTTTTTATTTCCCTAAATCCCTCATTTAGCCTAGCAAAACTCTAGACTCTTCTAGAACTTTCCTAATCCTTCCCTAAACCCATTTAGGGAAAATTACCTACTTTCCCTAAGCTAATCTAAATCTCCTTGACTCCTAGTCAAACCCTTCCCATAATGAGCCTCAAAACTCATTAAATCCTTTGAGATGAATAAATATTTATTTGTTTCTTAAAATCATGATTATCCTAGAAAGTCCTAGACTCCTCTAGAAGGTCTTCATCCTCATCCAAAAAACCCTAGACTCTTCTAGAAGAAGTCAATCCTTATCTTTGACCCAAACTCAACACCTAACCTTACCCCAAACCCTAACTCAACCTCCTAACCCATCCCTTTCCAAAATCCTATAAATACTCCCCCTTCCAAGAGCAATTTATTAGCTTAGATTTTAATCTCATGCATTTTTATCATGCTAATTTAGTTCCAGCTCTAGCATAATCATTCCTAATTGTTAGATTTCTTTGTTTTCTTCAAGCTTTCTAACACATCATAGATTAGCAATAATAGATTAACATAGTTTCTTTCATTGTTTTTCATAGCATACAACATCATATCACACCTATTTTGGGCTTAAAATCAACTTAATCATACTAGTTGCATCAATCTGAGTTCTTGAAGCCTTAGGGGCAATTTTGGGTGTTCTAATCAATATTGTGCCATTTATGGGGTTCTCATGAGTCTCAATCCCCTTTTATCTACATTAGGAACATGCTCTAGGTGCTTTGAGAGTATACCCACATTCCTTTATCTAAGAAAATCAAACAGTGCATGGGCGCATATGTTTAAGCTCAATCTGAACGACTTTGTGAATTACTGTCTATTTTTGTTAGGTATATGTTGTTTAGACTAACGTTGGACATGTCTACGCCTTTCAAAATAGATTAGGTTTGCATCGATCACATTTTTGCACAACCCCTTATTCCTCTGAATTATACCCTGGGGCATCTTATTTTCTTATCTTTGATGCCATGCCACTTGCAACATCGCATCAAAGAGGGACAAAATATAGACACCTAAAAATCCTTTAGAAAATAAAATATTTTTATTTTTTGAAAAATCCCTAATGACATCATCATTTGTTAATTAATTAATTATTTAATTAATTAATTTGTTTTTATGCCATTAAATCCATTTATCTTAAATAAAAATATTTAATTAAGACATCCCTCCCAAAAATGTTTAAATCTTATTTAAACACCTTTTCGCCTATTTATTAATTATTTAATTAATAAATTGATCAAAAAACCAAAAAATAAATTATTTATTTATTTTTTCCAAAACCTTAGAAATGTCCTAAAGACCACTAACCTCTTCTAGAATCTCCTAATCTCACTTTAATCTTAATTAAAGGAGGATTTGCTCATTTCCTAAGCCTAATCCCAACTCAAAAATATTTAAAACAAATATTAAGTGTTAAATCCTTTTTATTTATTAAATTTATTTAATAAATGAAAACTCTCAACCAAAAGCCTTTGAAATAAATAAGTATTTATTTATTTCCCTAAATCCCTAATTTACCCTAGGAAAACTCTATACTCTTCTAAAACTTTCCTAATCCTTCCCTAAACCCATTTAGGGGAAATTACCTACTTTCCCTAAGCTAATTTAAGTCTCCTTGACTCCTAGTCAAACCCTTCCCCTAATGAGCCTCAAAACTCATTAAAGCCTCTAAGATGAATAAACATTTATTTTTTTCTTAAATTCATGATTATCCCAGAAAGTCCTAGACTCTTCTAGAAGGTCTTCGTCCTCATCTAAAAAACCCTAGACTCTTCTAGAAGAAGTCAATCCTTATCTTTGACCCAAAATCAACCCCTAACCTTACCCCAAACCCTAACTCAACCTCCTAATGAAACCCTTTCCAAAATCCTATAAATACTCCCCCTTCCAAGAGCAATTATTAGCTTACCTTTTATTCTCATGCATTATTATCATGCTAATTTAGTTCTAGCTCTAGCATAATCATTCCTATTTGTTAGATTTCTTTGTTTTCTTCAAGCTTTCTAACACATCTTAGCATAGATTTAATGGATTAACCTAGTTTCTTCCATTGTTTTGCATAAGCATAGCATCATATCACACCTATTTTGGGCTTAAAATCAACTTAATCATACTAGTTGCATCAATCTGAATTCTTGAAGCCCTAGGGGCAAGTTTCGGTGTTCTACCCAATATTGTGCCATTTATGGGGTTCTCATGAGTCTCAATCCCCCTTTATCTGCATTAGGAACATGCTCCAGGTTCTTTTAGAGCATACCCACATTCCTTTATTTGAGCAAATCAAATAGTGCATGGGTGCATCTATTTAAGCTCAATTTGAATGACTTTGTGAGTTACTGTCTATTTTTGTTAGGTATATGTTGTTTAGGCTAACGTTTCACATGTCTACACCTATCAAAATAGATTAGGTTTGCATCAATCATAGTTTCATTCATCATTCTTTCAAGTTCTCTTAGGTACTTTCCTTTGCCTCTAGGCTTGGGCATCCCATAGGGGTTGAACCAAAATTACGAAGGCAAGATGAACACATAGAACAATAGGTTTTGGGACTTGGACTTATGTTCAGTCCTCAAGAATGGTTTGGGGAACTAATTACTAGATGAGTGACTACAGTACCCTACTTTTCATTATTAGATGATGTTCTTTAATTTTTGTTCATTTCATGCAAAGATACATGTAAAGAAAAATAAAAATTGCATCTTAAGTTTACATGTATATATATGAAAAAATAACTTATATATACTTGAACAGTTTTGATTTGGAATCACCACTATTTGTGTATGTGTGTGGGGAAAATGTAAGATTCACTCCTAAATCCAAATTCCCAAAAGAGAGATCCTATTTGATCAACCAAGAGGTTAATACACAATCGAATCAATCTATGAAGAATATGAAAGAAAGAATAAATCCTATACTTCCCTATACTTGGATTAAGCTTGAAATCTGAAATAATTGAAGTGCAAATACTAACCTTGAATTAGGGAAGATCTATAAAATGCTAAATTTTGGCTTTTGTATGAACTTTCTGAATATTCTGTCACCTGTACTAGATTAGACATGCCGAGGTGGACAAAACCCAGAAATATTTTCTCCAAATTCACATAGGTCGACTTTGACCTTTTAAAAGGTTAAAGACCACATTATTTATTTGAAGTTTGATTCTGATTTTGTTCACATATCTTGAAAGATTGCCGAAAAGGGTATCTAAATTTTCTCTTAGATCTGATATTTCACACCTATACCTACAAGAAAATGGGGGTTTTTGGTTGTATGGGGAGTTTGCCTTAGTCAAACCCCAATTTAGGAATTAACCTTGAAATTGAATTGAAATATATGGTGCATAAACAAAGTAATTGAAACAAATCACCTCACTTATGTTGAAGTCCTTGTAGAGGATTCCAATCCTCAAATCCACAAGTAAGAATGCTTTAATGAATGTAGGATGTCTCCAATCAATGGTATTTTGATCTTCAACACCAATCTTGATTTGATCTTTGCATATGAGAAGGTTTGAATGAATGGAGAAGGAGGGATCTTCAAGGGGGCTCTAAGGAGATTGAATCCTTCAATACCTAACAATGGAACTCCTTGATGGATGAATACTTGAATACTTGAATGCTTGAAGACTTGCTTGCACTTGAGAGCTCTAGATACTTGATTGAGAAAACTTGATGATTGAGTGATGTCAAAATGAGAGAGGAAGGCCTCCTTTTATAGTGATCTAGGGCACACTCCTCTAGATGGGCCAACTTAAAGAATTAAATCCCAATTAGGTCCTCACCTTTAGAAAATATACCTTGATTAAATACCATTAAAGGATTTTCCATTTCGGAGCCTGAAACAGTTGACTCGGAAGCGTTAAATAACTTTCCCAAAAGCTAAATTACCGAGAAATGAAACTTTGAAATTCTATCAAGAAAAGGTCAAGGTCAAGGTCAACCCTGACCTAGTCAGGGTTGAGGTCGACCCTAACCTAGTCAGGGTTGTGGTCAACTTTGACTTCAAACCCTAACTTTGCCAAATTCTACAACAGGAGTTCCAAAGGTGCCAAAAATGCAAAATTTGATGTCAAAATAGGACCCAGTGTTAGAAATAGACATAAAATCCTCTGAATGATGTGATGAAGGACTAGGAGGTCTCATTTATGAACCATACCTAAAAAATAGATCCATGGAAGAGGGAAAATCAGGAAAGTCCTTAAGACCTTAACCCTAATTTTACCTAGAATGAAGAAATCAAGCGCGGAGAAGAAGTGGAAAGTGGGGAGAAAGCCAAATACATGAAAAGATCCAATCAAGGCACCTAACATGACCCCAAACCACTTACTCGGAGGGCTAAAAAATCTTAACATGGAAGTGCTTCCATTTTAAGATGATACATTAAGCCCCCACTTTAGCAAGAGTATGGACTCGATGCAAACTCTTGGTAAAAGAGATAAAAATAACAAGATAATATTATCATAATCTAAGGGACAAAGAGAAATCCCAAGCCCTCAAGGACTAAAGTCTTCATTGAATCTTAGATCATAGATAAGAGAGACAGCTCTAAAGAGAAAAAGAAAAAGAGTGATTACCTCGCCCAATGAGAACTTATGTCCCATTATGAACCACATAGGAAAAAGGTTCAACTAGAAAGATGGAATTGAACTGCCTAGTGAATGTGGCTACTCACTAGTCAACCCATCAAGGATTTATCCTTAGGAATATTCTATTCCATAAGAATAAATTAAAAAAAGAAGACATCCAGTCTTAAGGAAACTTCTGACCTTAAGGGATCACAATATATGTGTATTTGAAACTGGAGGGATCAAGAGATCCTAATATAAATCCATAGTTTAAGGATTAGTTATTAATCTCAAAAGAAAGATTGAAAAGTAAATTTAAAGTGTGTGTCTTCCTCAAGATTTAGCAACTTATGTGCATTACCTTTAGAAGATTTAGCATGTTTTGAATTTTTTCATAAGTGCTTGTGTGTAATAAGTGAGCAGAGCATATGCCCCCACGTTAAAGTCATTGCTGACACTTTAACAGGAGCAATGGCTTTAACAGAAACATAAACAACTCCACTGATTACATTTCCACATTGAGATGCCCCCAGATGAAGACAAATCAAGGGAAATAACATAGAAACATATAGAGAACATGGAAGGGATCTACCTACCATGGGGTCAGTATGATCCTAAGATAATATATATATGATATTATTGCAAATGAATTGACATAATTCCCCAAAGGAAGTAGAACTACAATCATAAAAGAGGAAAGATCACATAAGATATACGAAGAAAAATCTTTTCAGACCATGACATGGAGACCAAAATGATTTAGTGCTACCATATCTCAAATCCAAGCAGATTACACAAGGAAACATTTACAAACAATAGCACAGTTACAACATAACATTGAACAATGCATAGAAGAATAGAGATACATATAGAGGAATTTGAACAATAGTTTTGATTCCTTCATCACCTTGTACCAACTAAGTAACATGGATCATATAAAATAATCTAACAACATTTAGAAAACACATTATGGGAGAAGCACAATATAGCAGGAAAACACACATTAAAACTACCACAAAGGACAAGCCGATCAAGCATGCTGCCTACTTTCCCCATCTTGTTGTATATCATTTAGGGTAGGTGGGTAACTCACAAGAGGGACTATATCCAATATAGTAGGAATGATAGCTAGTTCCAAACAAGGATCCTCTTGAGAATCACTATGTTCGATACTAGGTGTAAGAGTTAATTGAGATGAAAGCATATTCGGCAAATCAATGTCAATGTCAATAGTCTCATATTCATTAGTAACATTATCAATATCATCAAGAGTATCATCATCATCCAAATTAATCAAAATAGGATCTACAATATGAATAGAATCATCATAATCATGCATGTGAACATCATTATTACTAACAACATTATGCATAGGTGTATCCATAGAAAGTAGAGATATTTTAGCTTTACCATGAGCACGACACTTTTTACGACATTCATTAGCAGATCAGTTACATTTTGATTTATTTGAAATAGGTTGAGAACTAGGTGGAACAATCATAGGATTCTTCACAGGTTCTGTAGGAAGCTCAATAGGATTATCAACCATAGGAGGAGCAATCATAGGATCCTTGATAGATTTAGTAGGAAGAACTTGATTAATAGAACAAGAAGCCATAGTTGAAGGAGGTATCAAAGGTGTAGGTAAAAGACCATGATTAAGATCCATAGGAGGTATGCTTAATTGAAGAATCTTACGATGCATATAAGATTGATATGATTGAAAAAGATTATCAGGGCAGAGAGGACATGAATTAGGTAATGAAGGCCAAAAGAAATCTAGAGTAGCACAATCTCTAGGCCTAAAAGGTTGATATAGACTATGATTGATCATCTTCACTTCGCCATCATGAATGAATTTAAGACACTTATGTATAGATGAAGCAACAACATGCATGGCAGTTAACCAAGGCAAACCTAGCTTAACTTGAAATTGATCAAAAATAGGAACCACAACAAAGGTAGTGCTCACAAGTTTTCCAAAAAGTTCAACTGGTAAAGTAATAGAACCAAATGAGGGATAAAGAAAACCATTACAAGTTTGAATCCACACATCCAATGTATCATAGAAGTTGCATTGTAAGCTTTTCATAAAAAGATTTTCTTTAGTGATAACATTAACTAAGGAGGTAGGATCAACAAGACAACCATGAGTAGGTATCTGAGCAACCCTAGTAGCAATGTAAAGGGAACCATCAGGAGCCTTAATAATCTTAGAATCATCAAAGGTAATCAAAATTTCCCAAGGTCTTTTATCCTTAAATTGTTGTCGAGGTTTAGGTTGAGGTTTTACTTGAGGTCTAGGTTTAACTAGAGGTTGAGATAGAACTTGAAGTGAAGGTTGAGGTGGAGATATAGAACTAGCAACATGCTCCACTTGATTAACAACATGATTAAGATCATCCATCTTTGAATCATAGACAATTTCCATAGCAGATGGTTGAGCAATAGTATTAGTATCATGCGTAGGTAAAGGATTCATATAGATTTGAAGGCTCTGATTAGGAGGAGAGACAGATTGATTCCCACTACTATCCAGATTATCAACAGATAAAGCTTTAGCATCAATGAGATCTTGGACCTTATGTTTTAAAGATTAACATCTCTCAGTATCATGACCATTCTAATGATGATATTGACAAAAAAGATTTAGATGCAATCGTAGTAGATAAAAGAGGTCAAATAGGAGGTAAAGTAATCATATTAGTAGCTAACAACCTATTCATAATAGCATGTAAAGTTTTAGAAAGAGGAGTAAATGTATGATTTAGTTGAAAAGCAGTGGATACAGAAGTGGCATTATGAAATGCAACAACAACGTGATCAGAAATTGCATTCGCTTGTTTGTTTATCTTGACATAATTATTGAATTTTTGAAACTTATTTGGATTAGGATCAGAATCACTCTTATCAATAGGAATAGGAGCCATTAGAGTGTTGCTCTCAAATTGAATCACTTGTAATTGATAATGATGAAGCACTGCACAAAGTTGTTGAAAAGAGGTAAATTCAGTAAGCAGAATCTTATCTCTAATATCCTTTTGCAAATTTGAAATAAACATATGTTGAATATCAATATCAGGAATAGGATAAGAAATCTGAGCATGCAAATGCTTAAATCTACCAATAAATCTAGTTAACTTTTCTTTAGCACTTTGTTTACAATGCATTAAATCTTTCAAAGACACTTGTGGGCCAATATTGTTTTGAAATTATTGAGTAAAGGCATTAGCAAGTTGTGGAAAGGAATCAATTGAAAAAGGAGACAAGGAACAATACCACTGTAAGGCCTTGTCATGAAAGGTTTGAGCAAACAGTTTGGCTAAAATCCTATGGTCATGGGCATAATCACTACAAAGGATTTGGAATGTTTTAACATGATGAACAGGATCTCCCTTTCCATTATAATTCTCAAGATGAGGCATATCGACTTGCTGAGGAACAAGAGTTTGCATAATATCCCTAGACAAAGGACTTCCCATGTCACATGTAGGAATACTAAATTTGTTTTGAGTTAAGGAAGCAAGTTGTTGTTGTAAGGATGATACGGTTTGAGCCAAACTAATGATGGTGGAATTAGTAGAGGAAATAGGAGAAGTAGCAACATTAGACACACTAGGTAAAGTCTAAGAAGCTGTAGGAATAGAAGACACAACTGGAGGAACACTAGGAACTATAGTTGGAAGTGGAGTGGAATAAGCGAAAGGAACACTATGATATGAAGGTTGTGATGTAGGAAGGGACATGGGAGGAACACTCATAGGAATAGAGGGAACCTTCATAGTCACTAGAGGAGGAGTATAGATAGGAATACTAGGTAAAGGATTAGAAGGAGGTTCAACACTAGTGATAGGAATAGTGAAACCTAAATCATGAGCCTCTTGAGTTAAAGGTTTAACATTGGAATGCACAAGATGAGTAATACCATGCAAAAGGTTAACACCTTGATCACTATCACAAAGAAATTTCTTAAGAGCTTCTATAGCTTGAATAGAATCTTGACCATGGTTTTCTTAAAGAAGCCAATTACCCATTTTATCAAGTTCAGTGGAAAGTTTTTGGACTTGTTCGGGAGGAACCCTTAAAGAATCATCCTCATCATGAGATGAGTGAGAACATTTTTTCTCCATAGTAGGATTAGAATCATGAAGAATTAAGTTATCATCGAGGATCCTAAGGAAAGGAGAAGATTCAGGCTCAAAGGCACCCATGAGTCTATGACTTCTTCTAACCGGAATGTTATAAGTAGGACTAGTGGTAGTAAAGCTCATAAACCAATATAATGTAAATGAACTAAACTAAGAACACATAATGCATGAACATGAAATCTAATTAGCATACAACATCAATCACAAAGGACAAATCTAATACTAACAAGATAAAAGGAAATCTAACACCAAAAAGAAAGAGAGTAAGCTAGTCAGGTTCACCAAAATGAATAGTTCTGATTTGGAATCACCACTATTTGTATATGTGTGTGGGGAAAATGTAAGATTTACTCCTAAATCCAAATTCAAAAAAGAGAGATCCTATTTGATCAACCAAGAGGTTAATACACAATCGAATCAATCTATGAAGAATATGAAAGAAAGAATAAATCCTATACTTCCCTATACATGGATTAAGCTTGAAATATGAAATAATTGAAGTGCAAATACTAACCTTGAATTAGGGTAGATCTAGAAAATGCTAAATTCTAGCTTCTGTATGAACTTTCTAAAGATTCTATCACTTGTTCTGGATTGGAAATGTCGAGGCGGACAAAACCCAAAAATCTTTTCTCCAAATTCACATAGGTCGACTTTGACCACATTATTTATTTGAAGTCTGATTCTGATTCAATTTGCAGATCCTAAAAGATTCCAAAAAGGATATCCAAATTCACTCTCAGATCTGAGATTTCACACCTATACCTGGAAGACAATGGGGGTTTTGGGTTGTATGGGGGGTTTGCCTTAGTCAAACCCCAATTTAGGAATTAACCTTGAAATTGAATTGAAATATATGGTGCATAAACAAAGTAATTGAAACAAATCACCTCGCTTATGTTGAAGTCCTTGTAGAGGATTTGAATCCTCAAATCCACAAGTAAGAATGCTTCAATGAATGTAGGATGTCTCCAATCAATGGTATTTTGATCTTCAACACCAATCTTGATTTGATCTTTGCATATGAGAAGGTTTGAATGAATGGAGAAGGAGGGATCTTCAAGGGGGATCCAAGGAGATTGAATCCTTCAATAGCTAACAATGGAACTCCTTGATGGATGAATACTTGAACACTTGAATGCTTGAAGACTTTCTTGCACTTGAGAGCTCTAGATACTTGATTGAGAAAACTTGATGATTGAGTGATGTCAAAATGAGAGAGGAAGGCCTCCTTTTATAGTGATCTAGGGTACACTCCTCTAGATGGGCCACCTTGAAGAATTAAATCCCAATTAGGTCCTCACCTTTAGAAAATATACCTTGATTAAATACCATTAAAATATTTACCATTTCAGAGCCCGAGACAGCTGACCCGAAAGCTGGAAATAACTTTCCTGAAAGCTAAATTACCAGCAAATGAAACTTTGAAATTCTAGTAGGAAGAGGTCAAGTTCAAGGTTGACCCTGACCTGGTCAGGGTCAAGGTTGAATTTGACCTCAAACCCTAACTTTGCCAGATTTTGCAACAAGAGTTCCAGGGGTGCCAGAAATGCAGAATTTGTTGTCAGAACAGGACCCAGTGTCAAGAACAGATAGAAAATCCTCTGAATGATGTGATGAAGGACTAGGAGGTCTCATTTCTAAACCCTACCTAGAAAATAGAGCCATGGAAGAGGGAAAATTAGGAAAGTCCTTAATACCTTAACCCTAATTTCACCTAGAATGAAGAAATCAAGTGCAGAGAAGTGGAAAGCGGGGAGTAAGCCAAATACATGCAAAGACCCAATCAAGGTGCTTAACATGACCCCAAACCACTTACTCAGAGAGCTAAATGGTTTTAACATGGAAGTGCTTCCATTTTAAGATGATACAATACTATACAAGGAAAATAACTTCAGAAGAAAATGCAAGAGTACATGCATACATAAGAGGATGCACATAAATAATAAGGGTGCCAGACATTGCCTGAAGTGATGAATTTTTGACTTGGTTATGAATCTAGTGTGTGCCTGTGTGATCCAAAACCTACAAAGAAAAGAGATCAGATGGGGGTTAGATAAAAAATATCTAAGGAATGAATGGAAACCTACTACTGATCCTCATCTACAATGATGCATGGGCATAGTCAAGCCATACACCTATGAAAGAAAAACCATGATACAAGACGTGCACTCAAAAGAATGTTGCAGAGAGTAAATGGCTACATTTATGTCTACATGAACACCTGGTGAGTCACTATTCTGACTACATCATTCAAATAGTGCAACTGCAACACCATATGTTGTTATTTCATCTGGTGTTGTTGTGACATCATTTCCAAATGATGCACCCACAATAGTCACACACCATACCCATCAACACAAGGTAGTCATGAGCAAGCATGAGTAAGAAATGGAATGGGAATACATCATCATAAAATTAGAGGAGAAAAGCATCAAATATGTATATTAAGGGAGGATTACATCATTGATTTCAAGTAAAGATCATAACATCACAACATGGTTGGCAGCCCCAATGAGGCCCCATTGCATGCAGTGAGTAAGCTACATCAAAAAAAAGAGGTACACAAATATACATCATCTATACATTAATGCTATGGCATGGAGTATATTTGAATCTTCATTTTAAAGGATAAGTAAGAAAGCTACATGATGCTAGTGAAATTAAGAAAGGTACAAATCTAATGAAGTAATGAAGCTACCCACATTCTATGTGCTTTGAAACAATGAAATTTTTATCATCATGATGAAGTAATAATGCATTAAATGTCTTACTAATGTCCCTATTTCATTGGATGATGCTCTGTTTGTTATATTGCTACTATGAAAATAGAATGGCAATGGTGATTCAATGCATCTACAGCCTCAACAACATGGCAACATCGATCCAATAATAGAAAATACATTAAAAATGCCAAGCTCATGGTCTCAATGAAAATAAATAGTGTATAAAACAATATATGGTGCACAACAACATCAAGCATGCAATCACAACAATAACATTGTATGATGCCTAAGCTCAAAGTCAAAATAGTAATTGTATTATGATCTAATAGTAGAAACCTCATTGATCATTACCTTTGACTCCTCCATCATTATAGAAGAGATAACTACCTACAACTATATTTTATAATTCCTCCTTTGAAGTATTTATATCAATTATAATTATTAATTTACATCATATATTTAGTCTTAATCAAATCTTATAAAACAACATAAAACTAACCCAAAATACTTTGTCTTAATAAAATCTTAATAAAACAATATATTTAGTCTTAATAAAATAATACACTTATTGTTCTAAATTTTAGCTCAAGCATCATTCAATGTTATTGCTATCAAAATAATAAGTGTATTAATGTATGATCTAATAGCAGAAACCTCATTGATCATTACCTTTGACTCCTCCATCATTATAGAAGAGATAGCTACCTACAATTATATTTCATAATTCCTCCTTTGAAGTCATAGGTTAGTTTAAAATGGAGAAAGTATACAAACTCAGCAGTTTAATCTCAAAACATCATACAACTGGAATTAATCACATCTCACAAATGTATAGATTATACTACATACCATTATATTATATATATCAAGTATAATTATGAGTTTACATCATATATTTAGTCTTAATAAAATCTTAATAAAACAATATATTTAGTCTTAATAAAATCTTATTAAAAAACATACATTGTGTGAAGTGTTTGATCTCTCTTTATTTGTTTTGTTGTTGATATTCACTATGTGGTACTCTCCATTTATGACCATTTCATAAGGAAATGTCTTGGTGGCTCACGAATTGCAATCTAGGGCATCATGCATTGTTTATGAGCTCACTGCTTGATTACCATCCAATCAAATAGGGACACGAGGTTCTCAAACAATGAGCTCATAAACAATGCATGATGCCCTAGCTTGTAGTCTACAAGCCATAAAGACATTTCCTCATGAAATGATCATAAACGAGGAGTACCACATAGTGAATATCAACAACAAAACAAATAAAGAAAGATCAAACACTTCACACAATTCCTTGAAGGTAATAGAAATGATGCCCTAGCTCTGAAAGCTCGTGGATCATCAAGCATTCCAAATGAAAAGATGTAAACAATGCCAGTATTAAATAGTGAGTTTATGAACAATGTATGATGCCTTAGCTTGTAGCCCACGAGCCATCAAGATATTTCCTCATGAAATGATCATAAATGGGGAGTACCACATAGTGAATATCAACACCAAAACAAATAAAGAGAGATCAAACACTTCACACAATATATTTTTTTTTATAAGATTTTATTAAGACTAAATATATTGTTTTATGAGCTCATTATTTGAGCACCTCATGTCCCTATTTGATTGGTCAGTGCTCTATTTGTTATATTCACACTATTAGATCAAATAGGGACATCGATAATAAAATAGGGACATCAATAATAAAATAATACACTTACTATATTGAATTTAAGCTCATAAAGATTAAGATATCTCTATTTTATTATCGATGTCCCTATTTACATCTTTTCATCAAATGACCCAAAAACAACAAGAATGGTCATATATGGTCGCTAATAGCCAAATTTCAAAAGAATTTGAATGAATGCAAACATACATAAGTGGATGAACATAAATAATGAAGGTACCAAACATTTCCTGAAGCAATGAAGTGTTGACCTAGGGTTCAATCCAGTATGCTCTTCTATGATCCAAAACCTGTGAGGAAGGAAAAGATGGGGTTAGATACAAAGGATCTAAGCAATGCTTAGCACCCTATTGCTGATCCTCATCAATAATTATGTGTGCGCATAGTCAAGCCATGCACTTCTAAAATATACTATGCTACAGAACATGTGAACTCAGGAAACATATGCATGGAGTGAGTAAATAAAGACCAAAATGGAACAAAGAGTATCATGTCAAATGTGTTATCAAGCAACACCTCATGGGCTGATTCAACATGGTATAAATGTTGTTTATATAAGATCAGTAAAAGGACATATATAACCTCAACAACATGGCAATATTAATCCAATAATAGGAAATAAATTACAAATGCCAAGCTCATGGTCTCAATGAAATAAACAGTGTATAAAACAATATATGATGCCCGAGCTCAAATTCAAAATAGTAAGTGTATTAATGTATGATCCAATAGAAACAACCTCATTGATCTTTACCTTTGACTCCTCCATCATTATAGAAGAGATAACTACCTGCAACTATATTTCATAATCCCTCCTTTGAAGTCATAGGTTAGTTTAAAATGGAGAAAGTATATGAACTCACCAATTTAATCCCAAAACTTCATATCATTGCATTCTTGTTGCTATTATGGTACACAATAGCAACAAGCATGCAATGACAATAATAACATTGCATGATGCCTGAGCTCAAATTTAAAATAGTAAGTGTATTATATTATTACTGATGTCCCTATTTGATCTAATAGCATCAATATAACAAACATAGCACTAACCAATCAAATAGGGACATCAGGTGCTCAAATAGTGCACTCATAAACAATGCATGATGCCCTAGCTTGCAGCCCGTGAGCCATCAAGACATTTCCTCATGAAATAATCATAAATGGGGAGTACCACATAGTGAATATCAATAGAAAAATAAATAAAGAGAGATTAAACACTTCACGTAATGCCTTGAAGGTAATAGCAATGATGCCCTAGCTCTCAAAGATCATAGGTCATTGAGCATTCCAAATGCAAAGATGTAAACAATGCTAGTATTAAAATTCATATTTTTCCATTAAATCAACAAATGCCATCAAAATGAAATTGATTTAATGAGAATAAAAATCTTGAATGCCTACCTTAGGTCATGGCTTCCATATAAAGATCAAATGCTAAGGAACTATGTTATAAAATTTCATGCCAAATTTCAAGGCATGAAATTTTATAACTGTAGATATATTTTCTTCGACTTCCCCACATTGTAAAATCAATACTAAGGAGAAAAAAGTATGATGTCAAAAAGTATAAAATTTCATGCCTTGAAATTTTATAACATAGTTCCTTAGCAACTGACATATGAAGAGCAATGCAAGGTGGCAACTTTCCCATTTTACAACAGTTAGGGCCCTCTTTTACCATGCTTTATGAGCTTTATGTTTATACCATGCTTTATGAATTTTTTGTTTTTTTTAAAGTGAAGACAAAGATTATCTTAATTTTTTATCTTTAAATTTTAAGAAAATTTTACATATTTTCATCAAATGACCCAAAAACATCAAGAATGGTCATATATGGTTGCTAATAGCCAACTTTTAGAAGACTATGAATGAATGAAAACATACATAAGTGGATGAACATAAATAATGAAGGTACCAGACATTGCCTGAAATAATGAAGTGTTGACCCTGGGCTCAATCTAGTATGCTCTTCTATGATCCAAAACTTGCAAGGAAGAAGAAGATGGGGTTATATCCAAAGGATCTATGCAATGCCTGGCACCCTATTACTGATCCTCATCTATAATTATGCATGTGCATAGTCAATCCATACTCTTCTAAAATGAACTATGCTACAGAACATGTGCACTCAGGAAACAGGTGCATGTAATGAGTAAATCGAGACCAAAATGGAGCAAAAGGTATGATGTCAAATGTGTTATCAAGAAACACCTCATGGGCTATGAGTCAACATGGTATATATGTTGTTTATACTAGATTAGTAAAAGGACATCTATAGCCTCAACAACATGGAAACATTGATCCAATAACAACAAATACATTACAAATGTCAAGCTCACAGTCTTAATGAAATAAACAGTGTATAAAACAATATATGGTGCACAAAAGCAGCAAGCATGCAATGACAACAATACCATTGGATGATACCTAAGCTCAAAATCAAAATAGTAAGTGTATTAATGTATGATCTAATATCAACAACCTCATTGATCATTACCTTTCACTCCTCCATCATTATAGAAGAGATAACTACCGAGAACTATATTTCATGATTCCTCCTTTTAAGTCATAGGTTCTTTTAAAATGGAGAAAGTATAGAAACTTGCCAATTTAATCCCAAAACAACATATACCTAGAATTAATCACATCTCACAAATGTATAGATTATACTCCATACCATTGTGTTATATATACCAAGTATAATTATGAGTTTACATCATATATTTAGTCTTCATAAAATCTTATAAAACACATAAAACTAACCCAAAATACTATCTTAATAAAATTTTTGTAAAATAATATATTTAGTTTTAATAAAATCTTATAAAACAATAGATATTGTGTGAAGTGTTTGGTCTCTCTTTATTTGTGTTGCTATTGATATTCACTATGTGGTATTCCCCATTTATGATCGTTTCATGAGGAAATGTCTTAATGGCTCGTAGGCTGCAAGCTAGGGCATCATGCATTGTTTATGAGCTCATTGTTTGAGAACCTCATGTCCCTCATAATCAAATAGGGAGATGAGGTGATCAAACAATGAGCTCATAAACAATGCATGATGCCCTAGCTTGTAGCCCATGAGCCATCAATAAATTTCCTCATGAAATGATCATAAATGGGGAGTACCACATAGTTAGTGAATATCAACAACAAAACAAATAAAGAGAGATAAAACACATTACACAATGCCTTGAAGGTAATATAAATGATGCACTAGATTTGAAAGCTCACAGGTCATCAAGCATTCGAAATGAAAAGATGTAAATAATGCTAGTATTAAACAGTGAGCTCATGAACAATGTATGATGCCCTAGCTTGTAGCCTATGAGCCATCAAGACATTTCCTCATGAAATGATCATAAATGGGGAGTACCACATAGTGAATATCAATAGAAACATAAATAAAGAGAGATCAAACACTTCACAAAATGCCTTGAAGGTAATTGAAATGATGCCCTAGCTCTGAAAGCTCGCAGGTAATCAAGCATTCCAAATGAAAAGATGTAACCAATGCTAGTATTAAATAGTGAGCTCATGAACAATGTATGATGCCCTATCTTGTAGCCTATGAGCCATCAAGACATTTCTTCATGAAATTATCATAAATGGGGAGTACCACATAGTGAATATCAATAAAAAAACAAATAAAGAGTGATCAAACACTTCACACACTGCCTTGAAGGTAATAGCAATGATGCCCTAGCTCTGAAACCTCACAGTTCATCAAGCATTCCAAATGAAAAGATGTAAACAATGCCAGTATTCAATAGTGAGATCATAAAAAATGTATGATGCCCTAGCTTGTAGCATGCGAGCTATCAAGACATTTCCTCATGAAATGATCATAAACAGGGACTACCACATAGTGAATATCAATAGAAAAACAAATAAAGAGAGATCAAACACTTCACACAATGCCTTGAAGGTAATAGAAATGATGCCCTAGCTGTAAAAGCTCAGAGGTCATCGAGCATTTCAAATGCTAAGATGTAAATAATGCCACTATTAATATTCATATTGTGCCATTAACTCAACAAATGCCATCAAAATGAAATTGAGTTAATGAAAAGACAAAGCTCGAATGCCTACCTCAAGTGCTAGTGCCCTCTTCCCACATAGTGTTGGCCTCTTCGCACATGCAAAACTTGAATGCCCTCTTCATGCCATGCAAAAGTGCAGTGTTGTCTTCACGGTAACTCTTTGAATTCACAAAAATTAAAAATGACACTTTCTTTTTCTTTTTTTTTTGGTTTATAACCAAGAGGGTGTCGCAATTATGATGTCATCATGTCTTTTACGACACCATCAGGGGAACTTGCAAAAACAAACACAAAAATTAACATAAATGGTAGTGACATCACAAATTAGCATTGCAATTTGACCCCAAATGTTGTAGTGATAGTTGTTTTTATTAGTGAGTGTTCCTGGTAGGTCCCAGAAAGAGTTTTGTATGTGATTTGTAGTATGCTTATAATGGAGCCTTGCACATTTATATTTATGTTGTATACATGGGTATATGCACAAAGATGGGGACCAAAAGGTGCAACTTTTCTTTTTGGTCCCCCATCAACCATAGTGTGTACACACTAAAGCGCGTGCACCCTATAGGGTGCATGCACTATAGCTTGGACAATCTAAAGCATATCATGTGCACCCTATAGGGCACACACACTTTGTAAAACATAGAAAAGTGTTTTTGCAAAGTGCGTGCACCCTATAGCGCACATGCACTTTGTAAAAACACTTGGTAGTGTTTGTTGCATTTGGGATAGCTCATTTTTCTTTCCATAAATCCATGTTTGTAGAAAAAAGAGCTTCCCAAGAATGTACACAGAATCATTTTTCTTGTTGAATCCATTTTTTTCATTCATTCATCCATGAATTTTTATACAAAATGGCTCCATGATGTTGTCAAGCTTGATCTGAAAGAAGAGGTAAGTGATAAGGGAGAGAGAGAGAGAGAGAGAGAGAGAGAGAGAGAGAGAGAGAGATCTTCCTCTCACTCTGACTATTTCTCCTCACAATTGAAATCTATGACTTAAATAGGGTGCACATGCTATAGGGTGCACACCCTATAGTGCACATGCCCTATGGAAGTTATAGATTTCCATAGTGTAGACACCCTATAGCACACACACACTTGGTAAGGCATTAGAATTTACCAATCCTAAGGCTTTCATTTTCCTTTGAGATCCAACGCAAATGCTTGGAGGATTCAAATAGGCCTGAGATGTTTTTTTTAGAAGACATACTAAAAAATGACAACTTTTTTTTGTGTGCTCTTCGTCAGGTTTACTCATGGTTCAATAATGTAAAAATCAGATGACCTGATTCGTAGATCTCTCTGTTAACTATCTAAGCATATAATTTATTTTGAATTGTGATTATGTTAAGTTTTTCATCTCTAATTTATTTTGTGTGTATGTCCATTTTTTGTAAAAACCCAACTTGTAGTATTTTGGGCATAGATTTTGGCTCGTTCATCAAATTTTGCAACAAGTTACCTTTTTGGAAACTAGACTCCATTCAACACACTTTAAAAAAAAAGAAAATTTGATTTTTTATTAGTTTTAAATGATTTCTAGGGGAGCACACTAAAATTTCATGTTTTCAAGATGTGTGCACTTCATAAATTCATCAAAAAATTAGCAAAAAAATCTAGGATAAACTACGTGGTGTTAGCTAACTTCTCACGGAAGTGATTCAAATTTGTTTTTAAAAAGTTAACATTTTAGGGGGAGCACACTAGATGCTATGTTATGTTTTTTAATAAAAAAATAGACTACTTTTTGTGCTCCCCCTTTTTGAGGGCCTTAATCTACATCATTTTCAAAATAAATTAGTAGTTTAGGAGCTAGATTTAGAGTATATTACAACTCTTGTTCTTGTCGCATCTTAAAATTTTGATTCTAACTATCTTCAATTTCTTGTTGAAGTTTAGAGTTTTCTGATTTCAGGAAAAAAGTGGCATCTTATACCCCCTTTTTGGTCTCCCATCTTTGTGCACTTACCCACATGTTAGTGAAGCTATGTTCATGGGCTCAAAGTTAGATGTACAATTCAGGTTGAGCTATGATGTTTCCAGTTGAAAATTATAGTTTCCTGAGTTTATAAGATGGAGCCGACATTGTTTTTATTGTTGTAGTAGTTGCACCTATCATCTGGATATGCATGCTTGGATTAGTGTTTGGAGAAGAGTTAATAATGTTTGGTTAAGAGTGCATGATGTAATTTAGGATGAGAAGAAAGTATCAAATAATTTGGTAGAGCCGACAATGTGAGGTGACACGTCTATTCATACAGAGTTGCACGGTCCTAATTTGTGTTGCATGCTTAGTATAGATGATTGATATATTATTGGAGAGTTATATTGTTTCTCTAATATGATTTCAAGGAAGTTCTAATAGGCCGACTTAATTATATCATTTGGAGAAAGATACTTATCACCGGTCTAGTTGTGATAGCTAAGTATGGAAGATAATTGAAAGATAATTGCAGAGAAAAAGGTGTGAAGTATTGAGCCATCAGTAGAAGGTCTATGAGACAAAGTAGAAAGTGTATGCTATTCATTGGAATTGATCAAGATAGTGGGTCTACTTGGAGTTCACCAAAGATCCAGATATAGTGTGTATCTATTCAACAGAAGGTTGGATCCTTCAACTCTTTGAGCAGCGTGCTCCCGAGCAGTGGGTCCTAACCCCTAACAGGGCTAATTTTAAAAGATTTCTAATAGGGTCTGACCCTTGACTAGGTCACTGTACTTAATGCATTGTAAAGATCAACTCCTAACAGTGCTATAAGATCTTCTAATAGGGATCATAATACTCTAGAGTATAGTTTATAGTGGGTGCTAATTCCCACTAGGGTTTTTACCTATTTGGGTTTCCCCATAACCAAAATTGTCATGTTGTGTTAAGTGTTCTTATATTATGTTTATGCTTAATGTTCTTCTATACTTTATTGGATAAAGAATTGAATCTTTTAGATAACTTATTCACCCCCCCCCCCCCCCCCCCCGCCCCCGCTCTCAATTATCTCTTGGGACTATTCCTAATAGAAAGTGGACCCTCCTTGGCTCCACTTATTGTCTTTCTAGATTAACTCAGTTATGATGCATATTAGGCACATAATTCGTACTTCCTGCATTTTTGTTTTGATTTGCAAGGAGTGGAATGTTATCCTAAAATAACACTTTTGGGGTATCATAAAAATTGTCTCTAGAAAGACCACTATTGGATTTTGAACTCTTGTATTGTGATCCTTCCTCATTTGTAGATGTATGTATTATTCCATCTTCATCATTTCCTTGTTCTCTCATAGGTGCATTGGTGGATTCCCCATCTTTTCTAAGCCAAATTTTCTTTTCTGACCAGGGTAAAGCTTCTAGATTAATCTTAGGATGTCTCTTAACAAAATCCCCTATATTCTTTCTTTTATCCATGGTTTGTTTCTTATAACCATAGTCTTTCTACCCTTTGAGTCACCACCCACATATAATGGGAAAATTTTGCAAACAAACCTTGAGAATCTAAAAGAAAATATCTATAGGACAGGGAAAACATGAGGTTCTAGGAAGAAAAATGATGCACGAAACAAAACCTCCTTAAAAACCTAGCCAAAGACCTCTAAAAATGTGTTGAGCCTAATGACTTGCAATAAGTTCAAATCCTTTGTGTTTCTTTAGATCCCCAGTGGAGTCACCATTTTGTTGGCTCCTTTTATTTCCACTTGCAGATTTACAATATAACTAACAAACTAATATCATTGACTCTTGAAACCCACTCCAAATATGTCAAGGAATAGGACCAATTAACAAGGATGAAGGAAATGATCCTCCTACACTTTAATTCTTAATGTTCAGGTGGGTATACCTATAGATTCACTTCTTTAAAAAAATCAAAAAACTTTCTTATATCATGTAACATGAGTATTACTTATTTTGATTTAAATATTTTATCAATTATAGGTTGTTTGATGTTGAATAGATGCTTCTAAAGAACATACCAGTGTCTTATTGTAGGTCACAAAGTTATCAACAACATACATCAATAGAAAAAATCATTCACACCACTAGAATTTAGAACAAATGCATTGCAAATTGTCCCTGTCATTCTCACATTTAGACATCCAATTCCTGTAAAAAACTACAAACTCTTTGAAATTACCTTAAAGAATTTACCCCTTCCTTGAAAGAGAGCTAAAAGATAAATTCACAACCTACTTTGTAAGCCATACATCAATTTTTATTTGCAATATTTACATAAAAGAACTTAAGTCTTAAAATAGGAAGACATACACAAATTTGAGAAGGAATTCTAATATATTCTCATTGATATGTTTTGTATTAGTACATTGTGTTAGCACCTAGAAAATTTTTCATGGCTCTAGCCATTTTCTCCTCATCCCTACAGTCATTTTTGTGTCCTTGGCATAAACCCTTAGTTCAAAATTTAAAAAATGTAGCCCTTGCATAAAACCCTTTGTTAAGCCCTGGCCTTGTTCTAATTTTTAAGTTACCTTTACCAGCCACTAAAGTTCCAAATCCACATGTGCTTATTAGACACCACTTTACCATGTTCACGGTTAGGTTTTTCATGTGTTAGTGGGGTCCCTTTTATTTTTTCCTAAGTCTGACTATTTTAATACTTCCTAATGTTTCAGCTTTGTATTTTCCTAGGCCCGACTCTCTAACACCATCTCCATCCAATGGTGGGCGTATCTTCTCATGAGATGTGTTAGAGGCTTGCAAACTTAAGATGGCCATTGATTCATTTCCATGACATAACCCTTTCAATGCAGGTGGGTCCACTACCAGGTAGGATCATGTGGTGGTCTATCATTCGTTAAAATATCCTATAAAGCATGGCAGGCCCAGTATCTCAATCAGATGATTCTTGATCAACAGTTGGCGTGTAAGCACATAGAATCTTTTGAGCCTTTCAGATCTTGCACCAGCTATCTGATCTTCCTAGTGGTATAATGTTCTTGGTGGGTCCATTGACACATATGCACAAATGGCAGTTCCTCATTGGCTGAAAGAAGTAATAAAGTGGTAGGGTTGTGTCAGAATAAAGGAAAAGTTGCATGTCCGCTTGCCGGTTTTTGCAACGTGGTAGCTTGTGATTCATTGAAATGGCCTATGCAGCAGGGTGGGGTCATGTTGTTAGTTGCTTGATGATCCGGTGGTTGTCACATGATCACAAGGAATATTCTTCCCCTGCGTGATCATGCGATAGCTATCCATTTGGGATCTAACATCAAGTTGTCAGTGGGACCTAGTTACCGGATGTGTCAGAGGGTCTTGACATCTACAGAAGATCGACGATGGGCATAAGTTCTCATGGGTTTTGTCAAAGGCTTGAGATCTTACACTGGCCATTGATCTTACTCTCCTCAGAAGTGATAAACTGACATGGGTCCACTGCCATGTTGGCATTGTTGGCATTCTCTCATTGGTAGGTGTGTTGCTGAGAAGGATCTTGTCAGTGGGGCCTACAGAGAAGGTTTTTCAATCAAAAATTGACACATGATCTTAAGGAATATTCCTACCCCTTGAGATCATGTGTCATCCATTGATCTCGCATCTTACTTGCATGTGTCAGTGGGTCTTATGTTAGGGGTGACCGAGCGATTGCAATGAATGACATGTGACAAGTGGCATAAAGAGGGCCCAGATGGGGTCAAAAGGTTTAGTAGTTTGCATAAATGAGGTTAGCGGTGCCCAGAAAGTTCAAGGGATTCGCTCATTCACATGATAAAATGGTGACATCCTAAAAGTCTTGGCGATTCAACGAACAAGGTCGTGTAATCACTAAATCATTTGGTGGAAGTAAAAAGTGTTCTACAAACTGGTGAAAACCTTTGTCGCCAGTTCACCAAATGTGACTAGGGTTATATTAAAAAGTAAATCATAAAGCCCGTAAAGCATGAAGATCAGACAGTCATAACTTAAAGTGAACCTAATTTCAAATATCGACCGTTGATTTGCTGAAAATGGCATAAGGTAGGTATTTGTTTTCAAATTTGAATTTGCAGAGGGTTTCCAGTGATAGGAAGTACTAGAATTTATGGTTCTAACAGCTGATTTCGATTGATTTGGTGGTGCTTGCTATTGCAGTGTGGTCCAGGGTGTTCTTTGATCATCTACAGGGTTTGTACTATTCAATTTTGTGCTCAAGGCATGTTGCAGGGTTAACATTTTGAGTGTTTTTGTGATTCTTAGTACATTCTCAGATAATTTATCATGATTGAGGATCATTCCAGGATTTTCTTTCTCCTGGTTTCCTAGGTTTCTCCAGAATTTATCATGTTTGTGATCATTTCAGTTGGTCTAGTGGTTGAAACCCCAACCCTAACCCTAGCTATCTGAAGCTTATTGCATCCTAAATTCTTTTGGGATTCCAAGGCAGCTAGTTGTATAAATGGTGAAATGTTTTTCTTTGTAAGGGTTCCTTCTTCTACAAATTTCTGAGGAGAACTGGTTCCATGAAGGGTCCTTTTCCTATAGATTTTCTCTACTTCTCTGTATATAGAGTGTTCTTTTCTCCTTTGTTGGCTCAAAGAATATGATATGTATTGTAATTGATTTGTCTTATGTATGAGATTCAGTATATTCTTACTGTCATCAGACTATCTCCATTTGAATCTTAAATTCATTAATCATACATCAAGGGTGTTTGATTTTTCTATTTGCATTTCCCATGTGTTTGCAAGTGGAGTTGTCTTCACAGAGATAACTGGTTTAGGATTAGTTTTCAATTATGTATGAGATGAGGTGTCAAAGATATGTCATGCTTGTCTTCCAGTGGATGTTGGTTAATGTATTATCTATTTATAGGTCTCTTCTAAGGGGAGGGTTAAAATCCTTTGGATGGGTGATAACATATTTGGATACACAGGTGGGTTGTTAAAGTGAGATTTGGTCACAGTGTGTGATTGATGTTAGGCATCAACACATTGAGTACATTGTCTTCTTGTTTCATAGCTATTTATTACAATAGGGTATTTGACTTTGTGGCCCATTGGACAAGGCAGTGGACTATGAGGGACTTAGGACATCTCGGGGGTCCTTCAACCCATCTTCAAATCATTTACTTTCAGTTCCACCCTTTCCCTTTCATGTTGTTAGTATAGGTCTCTATTTTTCATATGCATTGTATGCAAGTAGGGCTATTGCATTAAGAATTGATGTCATTGGGGTACAGGATACCTAAAGGGGTTTGAAGACTATTCCACAATAATATATCTGTAGGCCTACTATTTGTCATGAGGTTTTTGAGTGTGCAGTTAAGGCAATACCTGCCTAAGTGATGTGGAGCTCAAAGAAGAAGGAGGATATTCTCTATCCTCATCAATTGGTTATATTTTATTGTCAAACTTGAGTGCCTAATTTGTGGATCAAGCCCATCTTTTGATTCAAGTTTGGTCCGGCAAGGAAAAGATACCAACAAAATGGTGACTCTACTGGGGACCAATTGGAAAGAGTTAGATAAAAAAATAAAGCATTTGATAATATCTTCTCAATATGTATTGAGTGGTGGCTTTGAAGTTTATATTTGATCAGTGCAGTTCTTGATAGACAGTGCGATAGCCTGGTGTAGTTTTGTGTTGATTGGAAGAGGTACAAAGAAAGGTAAAAAAATTTCCTCTTCAAGGAGGTGGCAACTCTACTAGGGACCCATTGGAAAGAGACAAATAGAAAAATAAAGCATTTGCTAATATCTTCTCAATATGTATTGAGTGGTGGCTTTGAAGTTTCTGTTTGATCAGTGTAGTTCCTTATAGATAGTGTGATATCCTAGTGTAGTTTTGTGTTGAATGGAAGAGGTACAAAGAAAGGTAAAAAAATTTCCTCTTCAAGGAGGTGGTGACTCTACAAACAAAGAATCTAATGGAGCTGCATGGTGAGCTCTAGATATGCCCTACCTTCCAGTCAACAAAGTCTTTTGCTACAAACCTCTGAGGTACTTTTCAAGGTCTAGATGTTTCCTTATTAAGTGATCAAGCACTAAGAAAAGGAATAAAATGTGAAGAATATAGGAAAGGTTAAGTGACAAAATAAGATTAGTTTCAAGTATACAGTTCCTGTCATTAGTCTTGAAGATTTTCAATTGGGTGTAAAAAGCTGCAACTAGTGATGGATGTTCATAGAGTTTCTTTTGTCAAAGGATATGTACCATTTTTTTATGATGGCATACCTAGTTTCCCTAATAAGATCCTTGATGGAATCAGGAGATATTTACCAAAGTATAATAGTGACCAGTATCAGTTAGCAAGGAAATATGTTCAATGCTTTGCTAATGTGATGTGTGATTTTGATGTTTGCCATGAAGACCTATGGATGAAATTGTTTGTTCAAACTTTAGAATGTGATGCTAGAGATTGGTTCTCTTTTCTACCAGCATGTTCAATTTCATCTTGGAGTGAGATGCATTCAGCCTTCATGGAGCAATTTGGAGAAAGGGTGAGCATATCTGATTCCTATGATAAGTTTTTAAAGATTCATATTGAGAGTGATGAACTCATCCCTCAATTCAATATCAGATTTTCTAAAGTATTGAATGATATCCCTAAAAATTATAGACCCAATGATCAAGTATGTATGAATGTCTACTTTGATGAATTTGATAAGAAAATGAACTACTTGCTGAGGGATAAAGAACCTAGATCATTATATCAAGCATTTATAACTACGATGGACATTGAGAACAATTTGAAATATGGATTGACCAGATGTCATTTTTCCATGAATGAGTGCCATTATAATGAATGTGAAAGAAGAGAAGAATGTAGTGTTGATACCGCAACTCCAAATCAGTGTATCAACACCCTTGCTGTAGTTTGTAATCAAGTTGAAATGTCAAATCAAGATATGTGTATAAATGTTGTTGAGTCTTTTGCTACTGATGAGACATGTGTTCAGGATGCTATAGCAGTAAGATATATTCCAAACCTTGGTAGAATTGAGTAGTGTGATGGTGTTTTGAGTTGTAAATTTACCACTACGGTAAATTCTTGTAATTTTGATTATGAGCATGATTTTGCTAATGTTCATAGGCATGTGGTTGCTGCTTCTATATCTCAGTGTTATACAAATGAGGAGGCTGAAAGTTATGTCTCTAATGATAAGTTTGATGTTGCTGCACAAGGTGAGGAATGTCATTCACAAATATGTCAATCACAGTCAGAGGAACATAGTGTTGAAAGTGGTTACTAAGGTGAGAGTGATGAAGGCAGTGATGTTGAGGTGTCTTCATATGAGTCAGATGCAACATGGGAGGATGAAAGTAATGATGGAAGTGAACACTCTTTTATCAGTAAAAGTATGTTTTCATTTTCTGAATCTAAAAATGAGAGTGCATCTCAATTTGTACATTGTACAAATCAGCTTAAGTATGAATATGTTGAGGGTGTTTTGTCCTCAAAGTTTGAAGATAAAGAAGTGGTAATTCAATGTGATGTCAGTGAGGATGAACATGAAGGTTTGAGTTTAAGGTTATCTGATGGTCCTACATTGGATGATGGGGTTGTAGCATATAACAGAGAGTTTAGGAGTGAAACATGGTTTTTCCATGATTATTTTCCTAAAAAAGATAATGAAGAAGATATAATTGTGGACACTATATGTTGGGTAGGTGATCTTGACTATGAATCTTCATGTTGTTCTAACTTTTCTTCATATGTTGTAAGTCTCCATGAGGTTGAAATGGGTAGTGAGTTTAAAGTGTTTTCTAATACTTTATATGATGAGGACTATGATGATGTTCATCCCATTTTCTATCATAATGTGCAACAAGGAGTATTACATGGAATTATCAATCCATTGTTTGAAAAACACATGGAAGTCTCAAATTTAGCAGATTTTGATGATGATGCCATGTGTAAGTATAAATGTGATTATTCTCTTGAACTCCCACTAGTTACACCTATGGATACGCAAAGTCAAGGTATGAATGAAGATTTCTATCAAATAAAATATGTGACTTTTGCATTTCAGATTGATGGCATACATGAATCAGTAGATAAGGATCAGTTTCAGTTTGATGATAGTATTCATGAGCATGCTGAGTTTTACTTCCATAGTGAGCAAGATTATGAAAATGCTTTAGATTTTTACTTGCACTATGGGAAGGAAGATAAAAATTTTGTTCTGCCTGATGGATTGATTAAAAGTATTGATATGCCTGGTGAAACAAATGGGAATAAAGTATCTAGTTTACCTCAAGAAGAAAGAAATGAAAACCAGATTTTTTATAGGGGTTAAGATTGGTTCAAGTTTTGAGGTTTCAGGCTTTTTGTAGAAAATGTGTACAATTTGTATATAGTTTCCCTTCCTATTTTCCCCAGTTTTTTCCCTATGTTTTTGAGATCTCTATGCCCCTTTTCTAGTAGGTGGTCTACTTTTTCCAAAGATCTGGCTTCTTGCCATGCCTACAGGAGGCATGCATCTCCAACTAGAGCCACGGTTAGCACCTAGAGAAATTTTCATGGCTCTAGCCATTTTCTCCTCATCCCTGTAGTCATTTTTGTGTCCCTAGCATAAACCCTTAGTTCAAAATTTCAAAAATGTAGTCATTGCATAAAACCCTTTGTTAAGCCCTATCCTTGTTCTAATTTTTAAGTTACCTTTACCAACCATTAAAGTTCCAAATCTGCATGTGCTTATTAGAGACCACTTTACCATGTTCGCAGTTAGGTTTTTCATGTGTCAACGGGGTCCCTTTTATTTTTTCCTAAGTCTAACTATTTTAATACTTCCTAATGTTTTTGCTTTGTATTTTCTTGGGCCGAGCTCTTTGACACCATCTCCATCCGACGGTGGGTGTATCTTCTCATGAGATGTGTTAGAGGCTTGTCAACTTAAGACAACCATTGATTCATTTCCATGACATAACCCTTTCAATGCAGGTAGGTCCACTGCTAGGTAGGCTCACTGGCGGTTTATCATTTGTCAAAATATCCTATAAAGCATGACAGGCCTGGTATCTCAATCAGATGATTCTTGATTGACGGTTAGCATGTAAGCACATAGAATCTTTTGAGCCTTTCAAATCTTGTGCCAACCATCTGATCTTCCTAGTGGTATAATGTTCTCGGTGGGTCTGTTGACATGTATGCACAAATGGCGGTTCCTAATTGGCTGAAAGAAGTAATAAAGTGGCAGGGTTGTGTCATAATAAAGGAAAAGTTGATTGTTCGTCTGCTAGTTTTCCCAACCTGGCAGCTCATGATTTTTTGAAATGGCCTATGTGACAGGGTGGGGTCATGTTGTTAGTCGCTTGATGATCCAGTGGTTTTTGCATGATTGCAAGGAATATTCTTCCCCTTCGCGATCATGTGACAACCATCGATTTGGGATCTAACATCATGTTGTTAGTGGGACCTGATTACCAGATGTGTTAGAGGGTCCTGACATCTGCAGAAGATTGATGATGGGTGTAAGTTCTCATGGGTTTTGTCATAGGCTTGAGATCTTACACTAGCCATTGATCTTACTCTCCTCAGAAGTGACAAAGTGACGTGGGTCCACTGCCATGTTGGCACTGTTGGCATTCTCTCATTGGTCGGTGTATTACTAAGAAGGATCTTGTCAGTGGGGCCTATAGAGAAGGTTTTTCAATCAACGGTCGGTGCATGATCTTAAGGAATATTCCTACCCCTTGAGATCATGCGCCATCCATTGATCTCGCATCTTACTTGGATGTGTCGGTGGGTCCTATGTTAGGGGTGACCGAGTGATTGCAACAAATGACATGTGACAAGTGGCATAAAGAGGGCCTAGGTGGGGTCAAAAGGTTTAGTGGTTTGGATAAATGAGGTTAGAGGTGCCCATAAAGTTCAAGGGATTTTCTCATTCACATAATAAAATGGTGACATCCTAAAAGACTTGGTGATTCAGTGAACAAGGTCGTGTAATCGCTAAATCATTTGGCGAAAGTAAAAAGTGTTATGCGAACTGTCAAAAACCTTTGTCGCCACTTCACCAAATTTTACTGCGGTTATATTAAATAGTAAATCATAAAGCCTGCAAAGCATGAAGATCAAACGGTCACGACTTAAAGTGAACCTGATTTCAAATATCAACCGCTAATTTGTTGAAAACACCATAAGGTAGCCGTTTGTTTTCAAATTTGAATTTCCAGAGGGTTTCCAGCGATAGGAAGTACCATAATTTATGGTTTTAATAGTTTATTTTGATTGATTTGGTGGCACTTGCTATTGCAGTGTGGTCTAGAGTGTTCTTTGATCATCTATAGGGTTTGTACTATGCAGTTTTGTGCTCAAGGCATGGTGCAAGGTTGACATTTTGAGTGTTTTTGTGATTCTTAGTACCTTCTCAGAGAATTTATCATGATTGAGGATCATTCTAAGATTTTCTTTCTCCTAGTTGCCTAGGTTTCTCCCCTGAAATAAATTTGTGATCATTTCAGTTGGTCTGGTAGTTGAAACCCTAACCCTAACCCTAGCTTTCTGAAGCTTATTACATCCTAAATTCTTTTGTGATTCCAAGGTAGCTAGTGGTATAAATGGTGAAATTTTTTTCTTTTTTAGGGTTCCTTCTTCTGCAAATTTTTTAGGAGAACTGGTTCCATGAAGGGTCCTTTTCCTGTAGATTTTCTCCACTTCTCTGCATATAGAGTGTTCTTTTCTCCTTTGTTGGCTCAGAGAATATGATATTTATTGTAATTGATTTGTGTTATGTATGAGATTTAGTATATTCTTACTATCATCAGACTATCTCCATTTGAATCTTAAATTCATTAATCATACATCAAGGGTGTTTGATTTTTCTATTTGCATTTCCCATGTGTTTGCAAGTGGAGTTGTCTTCACAGAGATAACTAGTTTAGGATTAGTTTTCATGTATGTATGAGCTGAGTTGTCAAAGATATGTCATGCTTGTCTTCCAGTGGATGCTGGTTAATGTATTATCTATTTATAGGTCTCTTCTAAGGGGAGGGTTAAAATCCTTTGGATGGGTAATAACATATTTGGATACACAGGTGGGTTGTTAAAGTGAGGTTTGGTCATGGTGTGTGATTGATGTTAGGCATCAACACATTGAGTACATTGTCTTCTTATTTCATAGCTATTTATTACAATAGGATATTTGACTTTGTGGCCCATTGGACAAGGCACTGGACTATCAGGGACTTAGGACATCTCAGGGGTCTTTCAACCCATCTTCAAATCATTTACTTTCAGTGCCACCCTTTCCCTTTCATGTTGTTAGTATAGGTCTCTGGTTTTCATACCCATTCTATGCAAGTAGGGCTATTGCATTAAGAATTGCTTTCATTGGGGTACATGATACCTAAAGGGGTTTGAAGACTATTCCACAATAATCTATCTGCAGGCCTACTATTTGTCATGAGGGTTTTGAGTGTGCAGATAAGGCAATACCTGCCTAAGTGATGTGGAGCTCAAAGAAGAAGGAGGATGTTCTCTATCCTCATCAATTCATTTTGTTTTCTTGTGAAACTTGAGTGCCTAATTTGAGGATCAAGCCCACCTTTTGATTCAAGTTTGGTCCTGCAAGGAAAAGATACCAACACATTGATAATGGAAGAATTCCTTAATAAAAAAGGAGACAAAAAATTGTATTCCATTCAATTACCAATTTCAACATCCTTTACAAAAAGTTACATAAGACTACTTTTAGCATTCACTAGCCCTCATGGAATCTTGGAATAATCATGAATCAACAAGCTTCGAATGACTAGGAAAGGGAAAGCCCTAAAAGACAAAAACTATTATAAATTATTACACAAAAATGGATGGAGACTGGAAGAATATTTTCCAAATCATTTGATATCTTCAACAAGTGGCATCTTTTTCTACAAATGTTCAAAATAGTCTCATAAGTTCTTACATGGAAAGTGACCATGCCATCCAGCTAACTTACACTATCCTTTTCATGATGATTACACTCCCTGTGCTCAATGATTAGGTGCCAGTTGTTGATTAGTCCTCCTCCATTGCCTCCAAATAAATAGGCATAGGATTTTTATTCTTTGGATTTTGCAGATTCCCCATAACCGTCCATGGAATAGAAAAATTAGTTTCAACTTATCATTTCTGGTTCACTATATCAAACCCTGTAGAAACCTTTTAAATTTTTTGAATCTCTCATAGCAATAGATAACTAAACTTATTTAAAATGTGACCATCGATATCTTTTGTTCCTAGTACATCAAGTGGTTCTCATTAAATGACAATAGCCACCTAAGCTTTTAAAAACATCTGGCCACATATATCCTTGACAACCAGTCAAAAATGAACAAATCTGCATAACTTTGCAACCGGACCCACCTTTCATTTGTCCTATGGCAAGTCTTAACCCCACCATCTGGAGATTACATGACTGATGGATTTCGCTAGATCTCAGCACATTTTACTTAACCCAAGCTTAGTTTGGAGATCATGTGAACAAGGCATTTTCATGATTGCATAATCCTTCCTTGACCTGAGGTTTCATCTAGAGAACATGTGACCAGCATCTGATCTATCTGTATCAATGACCCACACTAAGTCTCAAAGTCCTTTATCTTAACTCAACCTCTATCTGGAAATCTAGTGACAACATCATTCTCATGATCTCTAAAGGTTATCCGTAACTAGTGTCCAATCAGTAGAATGAGTGATTAAAGGAAACTCATGATCGCTAGATATTTTACTTAACTTTGGTCTTGGTCTTGAGATTAAACACCGGTCATTGATCTTGTCCTCCATCCAAAGCTATCATTGAATCTTGAAATGTTTCATTACTTTAACTCTTAGTTTATCATGAGATTCAATGACCATTGTCTTCTCGTATTCTCTCCATGCCTTAACTAACCCTGATTCTATCATGAGATTCGGTGAATACCTTTAATCTCCTATTCCCTAGACATTTCTCTTCACTCAAGTTCAATGATGAGATTAAATACTAGTCATTGATCTTCAATGCCATCCATGACTATTGCAAAATCACCAAATGTTTGAAGGCTTGACCATTTTATCATGATATTGAGCGAACACACTATTTTCTTGATCATTGAATATCTTAAGCTTAGCTATCAATTTACATTCAAAGATCACATGACTAAATAAGCTTTATGCTTTTTGAAGACTTTTTGATGAATTTCTAGACATTTTTCATTTAATCACTGGGACCTAGAGATTAAGTGAACACACCATTCCCTTGATCTCCAAAGACTTTCATGCTAAACACCAAAATCAAGTGAATAAAAGATAACCATTGTCACTGGTTCACTAGATACATCACTAACTACACAGTCTATTAAGAGATAAAAATACCACCGTCGATCAAGAATTACATCAATGGTCCACGCTTGATCGCTAAATGCTATAGGACTTGACTGTTAGATTCCAAAATCTATCTAGAAAGCTTTGTTCACTAGGTCACTAAATGCTAGGCCACTAACCACTACAGTTAAGAGATCAAGAGGTAACTATGTTCATTGAATCACTAAATACATCACTAACTTCTCAGTCAATCATGAGATATAAAGACCACCATTGATCAAGAACTTCATCAATGGTCCATGCTTAGTCGCTGAATAAAAATGACTAACTACTAAGAACTTGGAGATTCAACGATTATGATATGGCATTCCTTAGTCCCTTGATCACTGGATGCAATTTGTTAATTCTTAAACATTATGAGACCCAACAAATAAAAGGAAATAAAAACCATATGATAGAAAAAGGACTTAATTTCCATAAAAAAGTAACACAAAAATAGATCAAGGGTAAGGTTTTTAGACATAAGCATAACAATTTTACGAAACACTAAGAAGAACAAAGACCTCATTTTCCAAGATGAATGAAATTTTTTCACAGACTTTGAAGGTACAAAAAAATTGGCTAACAATCCCACTCTTCTTTCTTGATTCCTAACAGGGTATGTCCTCTAACAAGGATTGTGTACTGTAATGTTTGAATAAGCTCCTACAAGGCTAGATCTTCTAACAAGGATAGTCCAAAATTTGATCCTAAAAACTTTGATAGTTGAGAGAACAAGATGCGAATTCATTTTATATGTTTGGGCATCGACTACTAGTTGATTACAAATAATAAGGTAGCTATAAAGGCTAGGAATGAATTTCGATTAGCTACTCATGATGAGAATAAGGTATTCTCACATAACATGGTCGCAAGGGAAGAACTGATCAACACACTCTCTAAAGGAGAATTTACTGAAGTTAAAGACTTCGATTTAGCACACTAGATTTGGGATAGATTAGAAGAACTATATGAAGGAGACATGTATACCAGAAAAGAAAAGTTCTAGAACTATAAAAAAAAGGTGGAGAAGCTACTGTTGAGCATTGTTTTTACGTGAGTACAATGGCTAGGAATTTGCATGAGCAATTTCCCCTCCTTCAAGACTAATGGAATCAATCTCAAGGTTCCTTCTAGCTAGGTCTCAACCACTTGGATAGCTCAATGGAAGACATATATGAATCTATTAACAAGGAGACCTTTGTTGGTTCTTCTCTCAAGGGAAACTGTAAAACAAACTTTAGGAAACCAAGATATCTCTTTTTTTTATAAGATTTTCAGATTTAAGATGAAAGCAATGCTAAATTAATTAATCTACTAAAAATAACTTGCAAGGAAGGTTAGAAGATGTAGGGTAACAAGAGACTTGAATGAAATTTTTGAAAAGAAACCTAATGGACATATGCTAGTATCACACCACCATGCAAATTAAATAACCAAGAAGATGAAGAAACCCACAGAATAGAGATCAGATCATGTCACAATCTTCAGCTAAATGGATGCAATCATAAATGGAATCAAAGAAATGCAGACATATGATAATCCAAAACTCATCAGATCATGAATCCACCCTAGATGTGCACACATGTGAGACAAGTTAATCTTAAAAAACCAAAGAATAATTTTCTCATAAATTCATCACAACATAGCAATGCAACACCAGCAAACATTGAACTAATAGATCACAAACTTAAAATCATTAAACAACCAATTAGCTCTTTGAAATAAAAGAATGAGCAATTCACACATTCATAAATTTTGCATAGATAGTAGATAAATCACACCATGAATGAAGAACCAACTGTATATATTGTATTGATGATGAAATCGACCCTCATTACATCATTCTATTACAATTTATAGAGCTGGGCTCTTATTTTTACAGCTAGGGTTTGACTACAACTAAAACTTGAAAGTACATCTAAACTTAAGATTGCATTAAAGAAACTACTACTAAAAATTAGCTAAACTACCCTAACACAGAATTAAACCTCATGCATTACAAAACCTTGAATAAATTATGCATTAAATAACTTGGAAATGGAGCTGGAACTTGTACATGCACTTGATCATCTTCATGTTTTCACCCTTGATCTTTTTCTATGGCTTCTCCACATGGATTGAACTAGAAGAGATCCCAAAATCATGCACAAATGATCCCAAAAAAGAAGCCCAGATGACAGGAAAATGATCTCTGAGATAACTAGAGTTAACTTTTGGATGTGCCAAAAAATTCCCAAATCCTGACGATTGGTCTAAAAAACTCAAGCTCCAAAATTGACTAACTACTAAGTACTCCATCTCCAAAATTTTGGACTTTGGACTTGTCGGTGGCCAAAAAATCTCTAGGGCCGAAATGTTGAAAATGTGGCTCTGCAAAAATCGCTAAGTGTCAAAACTGCATTTTTGTACACAAAATCTAGCTGGACTAGGACCGAATGCTCATTGGCTAGGGGGCATTTCTAGATGTTCTTTCTTGAATCTATCTACAATATCAAACACTTCATCAAAGTCTGGCATCTTAATCCCTTGAAGAACTTCTTTTTTCCTATCTTGGAAGTCAGCCAACTCTTTTGCAAAAACCTTTATTTCCTCTTCACGAGATAGCATTATATGGATCTCCTCCTTCTGATAAAACATTTGTTGGAGGTCTTCCTTAGTATTTACTCCCTAAAATATCTCTAAGTATTGGTTGATGATATCATTCACTAAATACATAGTTTTCTCATCCTCTTCATCAAACAGATCTAGGTCTAGACCCCCAAAGAACTTCTGCAACTCTTCCACAAAGAGCATGCTACTATCTCTCCTCTTATTCAATCTTTTAAGGACCTTTTCAAAAATAGCCAATGCTATCATTATCTCCTGGATCCAATACTCAAAATTTTCCAACTCTGAACCTTCATATATTTTTACCAAGACTTGGAAGCATTGCTTCCTTACTACTATTAGCTCATCTAATACATTTTGCTAGTTTAGGATCGATCATTTCATCCACACCATTCTCCTCATTCATGATCTCAACCAATGAAGTTATTCCTAACAATATGCTTCAAAGAGGCCTTAGAATCCTCCTAAGGGATAGACTGGAAAATTTCTCAAAATCCAGCTTCCAATCAGCACAAGCCTATACAAAAGAATGTGGTAAATCTGTATTGATTTCCCGTTTCTTCTCCAAAATTGCCTGTAATGAGGCCTCAGGGTTATCAGGGTCAATTGGACATGCTTCCATCAAAATGAATCTTTTCATGGCTTCATTCTACTCTACCAGAGCTTTCATCCTTTCTTCATCTTTATCCATGAAGCTGAGAGCATGCTTCAATCCTAGAGTAGACAAGGTTTAGCTACCTTCTCTGGTAGGATCTCCCAAGTCTACCTCCTCCAACACATAGTCATCGGGAGTAATCTCACTTGTACAAACATCCATTGTGGTAATGGCCACCTGTGCTTTCCACCTACCTGCTTGATCTTTTGTTACATAAGATAATGTTCTTTCTCAGGTAATTGATGTCATTTGGTGGAAGGCTTTCCCTAACACGGTCATATCAACCTCATCACCTATGTACACTCTGACCCTTGGTTGTATCTCTTTGGTGAGCCAAGTGGGTTTGGAGAAAGTGTTTAATGGATCATACGGAGAAGCTAGTGTAGAAGAAGTTATCGGGTTCTCTGTTTCCATTTCCTCTTGACTTTCTTCTTCCTTTTCTATTTCCTATTCATCTCCTATATTCTACTTAGCTTCCTCCTGTGTCTGTTCCTCTTCATCAGATGTCTATTGCTCATTAGCCATTTGTTCCTCTATATCTATTTGTTGTTTCTCCTCCTCAGTGTGTGGCTCTTCTTTAGCCTATGATTCCCCTTGATCAGTGGGCTCCTCTGATCTTGTATGCTCTTCTCCTACTTTTTTATCATCAGCTACATGTGTGTCCTTCTCATGCTCTTGCAAGCTTTGAGCTTTTAGGTGTTGACTTATCTTGGTTAGGAGGTGGAGTGGGAGCAATAAAGGGGGTAGGTGAAGGCATTTGAGGTGGATATTTTGAGGGAACATGGGATGATGAAGGTTGTTGGGGTAGCGAAGTGGTTTGTATTGGAGGGTGAAGTGGAGTGGTAGGTGGTGTTTGATGTGGAAATAGAGGTGGATTTGGATGCAAAGGTGGAGGTGGAGGTGGAATGGATGAGACTAAGGGGACCTGTGTAGCTACATCTTCTTTTGAGGTGACCCCAATAGAAGAGTCCTTATCTAGCTCTTTAGTATCCTTTGGAACATTGGCCATTTCAACATCAACTTGTTTATGAGGCTTCTATTGGGTATCCTCTCTTACCTTGCTGTGTGGGACCATGAATTATATGGGAAAAGAGTCAAAATTTACTGACTCCACTTGGATTTGGCCTTGTTGTTCAGATTCTTGGAAACCATGTATCCCTTCAAAATCCCTGATATCAAATTCATCATCACCCAAGGCATTTAGGTTTATGGTCTCCTTTTGAGTTGCCCCTTCAGTTTCCTCTTGATCATCATTCAGTCTTCTTCTCTACTTCATGCACCCCATAGACCTTGTCCTTCTACTAAGAGGGATGTCATCCAAATCAGCCTCATCTTCTTCTAATAGGGTTTCCATCTGTGTAGGCATGGAGCCTTTCTTTCTTTTGTAAACATGGCCCTTGATTACTTCGGCCAGCTAGGTTCCTATTATTTTGAACATTGTTTTCTTGGAAGTGTTTGGAAAACCATGGCTGCTAGATGAAGGCACATATGGTGGTGCAATTCTCTCTATCATTCTATTCTTGACCTCCTTGGAGTGCTAATGCAGGAGCATCTTGGGTCTTGGAGCAATCTTGTATCAACCAAAAAAACATTTCTTGATTTTTGTACCTATTCCCTGTTGTTTTCTTTATACATGTTTTATTTGTTGGTTTCATAGTGTACAAAGGTTAGATTAAGTTGAGGACCTATTTGGGAACCTTCTCCTATGAGCACATAAATTTTGGATGGACTGTTTCAAAGTTATAGCTATTTTCCTTGTCGTCGGAATCATATTTTCTTGCAGTTTTGGTGTTGATTGTTCATAGTGGAAATCTTGATCCATAAGGAATCAGACTTTTATTTATTACATAATTTTAGAGAACCTAAATTAATATCATTTCCCAAGAGTGCAAGCCATAAATCATTATGAGTAAAAAGTTATGCCCATTTTTCTCGGGGACCTATTTTCTGCCAGTTTTTGGATGAAACATGTAGTGTTTCTTCTTGTGATGTTCCATGTGATAAAATGGGGCCTTTCATCCTCAAAGGAATGTTCTTGGGTCATGTAAGGACCTGAATACAAAGGAACATAAAATTATATTCTTTCTAGCATTACTTTTGGTTAAAATCTTCCAAACTAGACCTATAATGTAATTAAATGCCTGACTGGCCGACCTATGGCTTATATGGCTATATAAGGAGTCTAGATTGATGTAGTAGGGAATCAAGAGGAAATAAAGAGGTAGATCTAGGAAGGATTATCAAGATACATCATTGGAGACAAAGGTAGGATGTGAATTGAGCTTTTGATTTCATAATTCTCATTGTATAAGGCCGAAACCTGGAAGGCCTCATAGCTGGGCATGTTCAAAGAAATAATATAAATTCTCTATTGTTGTTGCTAGTTTATTGTCTCATATCCATTGTGTTTTCATTTCTTTCATGTGATATTTTATTGCTTCCATTGTGTAATTCTAAGCAGGTTTTTTTGTTGATTCAAGTGGAGTCAACTCTACTTGATTCTGCTTGTATCTACCCTACCGCTGCGTCAAGTGGTATCAGAGTGAGTTCTTTCTTATGGATTGGATCATGGAGAACCTTATTGGATTGGTTTTAGGGTGGTAGATCTGAGATCAAACCTATAACTTGCTGAAGGTTATGATCTTGCTAGAACCTGATTGTCAAGATGGTTCATGGTAGAGGAAATGATAATGCTATCATGGATATGTTGAGGCAGATTGCAACTAGGCTTGAAGTTGTAGAGATAGCCCAAAGAAGAGGAGAACATCTTGAAGATGTTAGTGATGAAGAAGGAGAAGCAACACCTAATCCTGAACTTGAAGTTGAAGAAGATGGGGAAAGACTTTTGAGAGTTTTGTCTAAGGCTAACTCTAGACCTGCAGTTGAAGTTGCTTGTTATGATGGAAGACTTGAGACCGATACACTTTTGGATTGGATCTCTAAGATGGATAAATATGTTGAGTATGAAGGTACTCCTAAAAATAATAAAGTTAAGATAGCAGTCAAAAAGTTGAAAGGTCATTCATCTCTTTGGTGGGATCATTTGCAAACTGAGAGATAGAAGAGAGGAAAAGAAAAGATCAAGACATGGATGAAGATGCTTGGAAAGATGAAGAAGAATTTTCTTCTAGCTGACTACCAAGTTATTTTGATGAGAAAGATGCAAAATCTAAGACAAAAGGACATGAGTGTGAAGGAATATACTAAGGAATTTTACAAATTAGATATCAGATCTGGACATGTGGATGATGAAGTTGAGAAAGTGGCTAGATATCTAAATGGCCTAAGGAAATCTATTCAAGATGAGATCAGTTATGTGAAAATAGATAATGTGGAAGAAGCATACCAATTTTCTTTGAAGGTAGAAGAACGATTGACAAAGAGACATGAATAAAGACAAAGAGGAAGAAGTGGCAGATTTCAGAGAAGTAGAGGAAGATCTAATGGAGAAAGTAGCAGATCTGACAATGTAGCACAAGATAAAGGATGGAAAGATGAACCTACTAAAAAAGGTAATTACTCTAGAGGTAGCTATATTGGTTACTTTAAGAATAATAATAATGGGAAAAGAGAAGAGAAATCTTGGTTTAAAGGTACTTGTTACAAATGTGGTGAAGGACATAGAGCTTTTGAATGTACTAACTCTGGAAATAAGACTGGAGGTAATGGTAGAAATAATTTGGCTTGTGAAGAAGTTGATAAAATGTCTAATGAACTTGAACATGGTGAGAACTTGATGCTTAGAAGGATCTTGTTGAATGAAGAAGCTTATGAGGAACCTGTTTTGAGGAAAAGCTTTTTTAGAACCAGATGTAAGATTGCTAACAAATGTTGCAAGGTAATCATTGATAGTGGAATTTTTGATAATTTAGCATCCGAAGAGCTGGTTAACAAATTGTAGTTGCAGAGATTGAAACATCTGAAGCCTTATCATATTGCTTGGATCCAGAAGGAGCATAAACTACTTGTAACTAAACAATGCCTTGTTATGATCAAAATTGGGAATTAGCATGATGAAGTCTTGTGTGATATTATGCCTATGGATTATTGTCATATTCTTTTGGGTAGACCTTGGAAGTATGATAGGAAATCTTTGAATGATGGTAGATAGAATCAATATACTATTTGGATGGATGGAAAGAAACAAGTATTGTTGCCTTTGATATAGAAGTTTTATGAAAGTCACTGTAGTACAGTAAGAGTATGCTTGTTTGATGGTAAAACACTTACAAGAGAAATGAAAGAAATTATTTTTTCCTTTTTATTGAAGCATAAGAGTGGACAGTCAAATAAAGTTGTTGATGCCTTGAGCTGAAGAACAAGTTTTCTGATAGAGATGAGAGTTGAGGTGCTTGGTTTTTATGATTTGAAACATTTATATGAAAATGACATTAATTTTGTAGAACCTTGGAAATCTTGTAAGGAACACATAGTGAGTGATAAGTGGATTGATTATTTCATTCAAGAAGACATGTTGTTTAAAGGAGTTCAGTTGTGCATACCTAGAGGATCTATGAGAGAGAACATAATGAAGGAGAAACATAGTAGTGGACTTGCTAGACATTTTGGGAATGATAAGACTGTGAATTTGATTATAGAAAGATACTTTTGGCCATAGATTTACAAAGATGTATAGAGAATGGTTAAAGGTTACAAAATTTGTCAAGTAGCAAAAGGAACTAGTCAGAATTTAGGATTGTATACACCTTTTCCTGTACCTGATAGACCTTGGGAAGATGTGAGTATGGACTTTGTTTTTAGATTACATAGAAATCAGAGAGGTAATGATTCTATTTTGGTAGTGGTTGATAGATTTTCTAAGATGGTTCATTTCATACCTTGTAAGAATACATCTGATGCATTGCATGTAGCTGAATTATTCTTCAAGGAAGTGATAAGGTTGCATGGTTTGCCTAAATCTATTGTTTAAGATAGAGATACTAATTTTACCGATTACTTTTGGAGAACACTTTGGAAAAAGATGAATACTGATTTGAAGTTTAGTTCTACATTTCACCCTCAGATAGATGGACAGACTAAATTTGTGAACAGAATTTTGGGAAACTTGTTGAGATGTTTAGTTGGAGATAAGCCTGCTAATTGGGATTTAGTTTTGGCACAAGTAGAGTTTTCATATAATAATTCTATGAATAGAAGCACTAAGAGGACACCATTTGAGATTGTTACTATATTTCATCTTAAGGGAACCACAAAGCTAAGAGATCTACCTACTGAAACAAGAAGAAGTGTTGAAGTTGATCATTTTGTAGAATACATGAGAACTTTGCCTGATGAAGTTAAAAAGAATTTCAAGGATAGTAATCTGAAATATAAACAAAGAGAATACAAGAGAAGGAGACATAAATATGTCTAGTTGGTACCTACAACATGCTGAAAATGAAGAAGTTTTGACCTTGTAAGATTCTGAAGAAGTTTGACAGTGGAAATGCTTATGAAGTGGAATTACCAGAGGACATGGATATATCACCTATATTCAAAATTTTTGATATATTTGAGTACTTTGAATCAAATTATGAAATATAAGATGATCTAGATTATCCTAAGAAGAATAGAGAGAACATTGAGAAGATCTTGAATAAAAGAGTGACCAAGAGTACAAGAGGAAAAGACTACATGGAATATCTAGTTCAGTGGAAAGACAAGCCAATTGAAGACAGCTCATGGATTACACAAGCTGAGTTGGATCTTTATGATTCAAGTTAGAATATGAGTAGTTCCTAACATGGAAATCAGTTCTTTATTTACCCTAGGTGTTTAATGCAGGAGCATCTTGGGTCTTGGAGCAATCTCACATCAACCAATAAAACATTTCGTGATTTATGTACCTATATGCTATTGTTTTCATTATAATTATTGTATTTGTTTGTTTCATGGTGTGAGAAGCTTAAATTATTCTTAGGACCTATTTTTTAACCTTCTCCTATGAGCACATAAAGTTTGGATGGACTATTTCAAAGTTATAGTTGTTTTCCTTATTGTCGGAACTATGTTTTCCTGTAGTTTTGGTGCTGATTGTTCATAGTGGAGATCTTGATCCATAAGGAATCAGCCTTTGATATATTAAGTAATTTTAGATGACCTAAATTAATATAATTTCCCAAGAGAGAAAGCCATAATTCATTATGAGTAAAAACTTATGCCCATTTTTTTAGGGACCTATTTTTTGCCAGTTTTCAGGTGAAACATGTAGTGTTTCTTCTTGCGATGTTCCATGTGATCAAATGGGGCCTTTCACCCTTAAAGGAATGTTATTGGGTCATGTGAGGACCTAAATCAAAAGGAAAATAAAATTATATTCATTCTAGGATTATTTTTGGTTAAAATCTTCCAGACTGGACCTATAATGTAATTAAATGATTGACTAGCTGACCCGTGGCTTAGCTGGCTATATCAGGAGTCTAGATTGATATAGTAGGACATCAAGAGGAAATAAAGAGGTATATATAGGAAGGATTATCAAGATACATCATTGGAGAAAAATATAGGATGCGAATTGAGCTTCTAATTTCATAATTCTCATTGTATAAGGCCAAAACCCGGAAGGCCTCACAGTCGGGCATGTTGAAAGAAATAATATAAATTCTCTATTGTTGCTGCTAGTTGATTGTCTCATATCCATTTTGTTTTCATTTCTTTCATGTGATATTTTATTGCTTTCTTTGTGTAACTTTTAGCAATGGCTTTTCTTTTATTCAAGTGGAGTCAATTCTACTTGATTCTTCTTGTATCTACCTTGCCCCTGTGTCAAGTGTGTAGCCGGGCCATATGTGGTGAGGTGTTCATTCCTATATATGGTTTTTGGCCTTAAAGGAGAAGCCTCTTTGAAATTTGGTTTCAATATATTTTCTCCCTTGTTCTTATTTTCTTTGCTCTAGGAGTTGTTTCATTGGCATTACTTTCATTGGGAAAGGACGAGCAATCCATGATTTGGTCACCTTGACCACATGTCAGGCTCTAAACTCAATGTCATCATTTTCATCTTGGTCTACCTCTAAATTAAAGATAGCCCTTGTGTACACCTTATCTATGTTATATATAGAATCCAAAATGTTATCAGAGTCAGCATCCACCGCCTTCTGTGGAATCCTTAATATAAGAGAACCTTGTGCTAGCTCTAGACTCATCCAGAAATAGTCACAAACTCTTACTTCATAGTCATCCACACAATTTTCCCAATGGTCCTCAATATGTGGTTCATGAATGTAATGTCTCCCCATTATGTTTCTGAATGTACCAATGGGATCAAAATGAGGCCTCACCAAATTGTAGGTTGTCAGTCAGAATTGATCCCATTCCCAGGTCACAGACTTGCAAACCTTCATGTCTGTCACACAGTGAGGGCTGATAGAAATGGAAAAGTCCCAAAAATTCTTTTTCTTATGCTTGATATGCTCATGGGCATCAGATAACTACCTTGCTATTTCCAAGAGAACTACCCTATTAGAAGGGTATCTTGGTAACTTCTTCGGTGCCAGGGTGCTTCCTGCCACCTGAATGTAAGTGAAGGTCCAGAACTGTATGTAGAATGCCCCAAGGGCCTTTACTTTTGTTTTTGCTTCCATAGAAAATATTTTGGCATAATCTCCCTCAATGGAGTGTATGATGGAAAAAATGAAAGCATCATTAACAATTCTAAAGTCCGGGTTGTTATGTGTGTAAAAATATTTCTTGACCAATTAAGGATACAATGTAAATGGCCATTTGTTTTGTTCTCCCATCACTCCAAATTTTATCAACCCTGGGTAAACTACCCTTGCAGCTAGTAGATACATGAAATATGACATCATTTAGAAATGAGGATCTGTCTTTACCCGAACCAATTGCTCATCAAGATTATCACTTAAAATGGAAGCCCAATCAAACTTGGCTTGCCTCTCCCTTATTTTCTAGATTAGTAAGATCATCCATGGCTCCAATTGAGAAGACTTTGATAATCCATACACTCTACTAATCATTATTATTATATCTTGCATATCTTCTTACATATATCCCCTTCTCTTGTCAATCCTATCTAGTTTACCCTTTGGCATGGGCTGCATGAGGTACTCATTGTTCACAATTTTGTGGGCCCATTGTACATATTTATTATAAAACTCCATCCCTTTATTGATATGTAAATTAAAGAACTTATCAACCCCTTTGGGAAAATGGAAGACATCTTTGATGTTGTCTAGCCTTAGGTCCAGAACTACCTTGCCAACACTATTTTTCACCATGTGCTCATTGGGTACATAGTTGTTGGCCAATGTGTTAATCAAGTTTTCCAATAGGATGGAGACTGGGTGAGCCGCTGCATTCACCAAAGAATAGTGTACCAGGTAGGTGCAGTCTTCTGATCTCCCTACTGGTTAAGGACATTTGTTCAAGTAGTCATTCCAACTTACATTACCAATGTTTGTGTTTGTTATGCTTGCATGCAAGTTAGTCACCTTAGAAGGTGGATGGTGCCCTTTGAATTGATATTTCATTGCTGGGGATGCTACTAACTTCTTGGCCATATCTATAGAGAGGCCAAGACATGGATTAGTAACATGATAGGCAAAAAAAACATAGAGAAACAAGTAAATTGTTAGAATTAAGCTCAAAAGGGGCAAATGAAGACATTTTCAGCCTTTCAAACTTTCAGGGGTATGAGACCTTCGAAAGGCCAAAAACACTGAAAAGGCTGAAAAAAGGCTTCATGGATTTTGATTTGAAAAGACCTTTCAGCTCTTTCGGTGAATCGAAGGTGTGAAACCTTCATCGGTTGACAAGTTTGAATCACTCACAGAGACACCTTGGTAGTTTGCGGGGTACTTGAAGAGTTTTAGCAAGCTAGAGAGGACAAGATTTTGGTGTGTGAAAGGGCCGAAAAGCCAAAAACTGCACTTGGATGCATGGGCAAAAGGTTGCTCTCTAGTTTTAGCATTTTGGTGAAAAGGATATTTCAGTGTGTGCCAACACTAAAAAACCAAAAGCCGTGAAGAGTATTAGGTTTTACTATTTGAAGAAATTCCATGGGATTGAAATTTTTGGACCCCGAAGGTTTGAAACTAGGGTTTTACAGTCAAACTTGAAAATGAGTCTTAGAGTGAGTTTGACCACAAACTCACTAAGGGGATGCAAGGTGACTACCATTGAGATCCCCAAGGCCATAAAGGATGACCCAAAACAAACTAGACCTAAGGGAAGATCCAAAAAGCTAAAAACACTCAAACCCTAACCTACAACAAGCCCAAAAGGCAGAAAACAAAAGAAACCTAATCTACGAATGAAACAACAAATGAAAAGAAGAGGGGGAAAAAATACCAATCTCAAAAATGATGAACATGAGGATGACCAATGAAGACAAGAGACCAAAGCGAGGAAAAGATAGTGAGTGGCATGTGAAATAGGCTGGAGATGAAAGAGTGAGTGCAAAAAGTGAGTTCAAAAAAGCTGCCCTTTCCTTATCTAGGCCAAAACCAACTAATGATGTCATCACGCCGGTTGGTCATCCTTTTGGCCTTTTCATGGGTGTTGGACCTCTAAAAGGCCAAAACTCCAAAAGGCTAACTCCCTTTTGGGAAGTCAGACTTTCAAAACTTGGGAGCTCTGACAAGTCTAAAACACCACCATGGCTGACCATCACTTAAGGAAATGCTCCAAACCCTCACTCCTTTTAGCCTTTCACACTTTCAAACATCTGAAAGTGTGAAAATGTGACAAGGCCGAAAGGCCAAAAACATCCAAAACAAAACAAAAATACAAAAAAGAGGACAAGCAAAACAAGCCAAAAGCCAAAAAAAAGGGGGGTCCCTGAGGCCAAAAGGCCAAAAGGGGAGCATGGTTGTGGGACCAAAATAGCTACAAATGAATGATGATGAAAGTATAAGAGCTTATTTTCAAAGGGTTACAAAGGTTTTGGTTGGAATTAGAAATTGTGGAGGCACCTATGATAAAGAAGAAGTCATTGTGAAGATCCTCAGATCATTGACACATGTTTACAATACTAAGGCTATATCTATACAAGAAACTATACCATTGACTCTGAACTTTAGTAGAGAGATGTTGATTGCAAAGGTAACTACCTTTGAAGCTGCTGAAATGGGATATTTTTTACCTAAAGTTGAATCTGCATTCAAATCATCTACACATAAGAGGATAGTATTTGCAATTTTGAGTACCAAAAGTGAGAACCTGAAACAAGAGCTTGGTGATTATGCTGAGGAATGAAAAAAAATACAAGAAGAATAAAGAAAGATGGATGATCTTATTGCACTGATTGCTAGATGAGAAAATAGAGGTAAGGGTAAATTTGAAGGAAAGTTACCTTTGAAATGTTTTCATGTAATAAGGTAGGACATTTTTGCATCTAGATGTCCCACAAGAGTTCCTAAGTACAAGCCTAAGTTTTTCAAGCCTATGTATTCAAAGGATAAGGAATGTTATTATGCTAGTGAAGGTATTTAGGATGATGATGATTTAGATTATGAAGAGATTGGATTTTTTTCTATTAAAGATGAACCTTTATATGAGGAAAAGGCTTTAGTATCACATGTCGATAAGAAATATGAATGGATTATAGATAGTGGTTATTCACATCATATGACTGAAGACAAAAACAAGTTTGTTAATTTAGCGAAGTATGATGGTGGTGTTGTAAGATTTAGAGATAATCTTCCTAAACCTATCATAGGAGTAGGATCTATTACTCTCGATGAAAAAACTAATAATGATAATGTACTACTTGTTGATGGAATTAAGCATAACTTGCTGAGTTCTAGATAGTTGATGGACAAAGAGTTTCAATTACAATTAAATGATGGTAAATATTTTATCAGAAGTAAGGAAGGAAAACTAATTTTAACCGGTACTAAATCTAGAGGTAATGTATTTGAATTAAATACATTTGGAGCCTCTTGCTTTGCTGAAAATGTAGATTACAGTTGGTTATGGCGCAAAATATTTTGTCATGTTAATTTTGATAACATTGTGAAGGAAATTTTGACTAATGTAGTTAGAGATCTACCCAACATTGTCAAACCATCTAATATTGTATGCAAAGAATGTGTTATGGGAAAACAGACTAGAAATAGTTACAAAAGAAAAGTATATACATCAAAAGGAAAGTTGGATCTAGTACATATAGACCTATGTGGACCTACAAGGACAAGGTCATACTATGGTGAAACGTATTTTATACTTTTTTTTGATGACTTTTCTAGAATGATGTGGGTTACTTAATTGAAAGAGAAATCAGAAGCATTTCATAAATTCAAGATATTCAAGGAAAAAGTAGAGAATCAATCAGGTTTAAAGATAAATTTTTTGAGATCAAAAAGAGGTGCATGTTTAATTCATACATATTCAATTCATATTGCAAATAGCATGGTATAGAAAGACATACATCTACTCTTAGGACTCCACAACAGAATGGGATAGCAGAGTGAAGAAACAAGACTATACTTGATGCTGCTAGGATAATGTTTCTTGAAGGAAATGTATCTCATATGCATTGGAGATAGGTTGTTGGGACAATAATGTACACATTGAATAGAGTTAAAATCAGAGAAGAAACAAGTAAGAATCTTTATGAATTATGGTTTGATCATTCTCCTATTTTAAAATATTGTAGAATATTTGGTAGTAAGTGCTATATCAAGAGAGATGATGAGATAGGAAAGTTTCATGCTAGAAGTGATGAACAAATTTTTCTTGGTTATTCTACTAAGAAAAAGTATTATAAATGTTTTAATCTAACATTAAGCAAGATGATTGAAAGTAACAATGTGAAGATAGATGAAAGGTTTCAAATACAATAGAGAATGTATCATTGTAATCAGAATTTAGAGATCAAAGAGGCTTTTGCTGGATAAGAAGAAGAAATTGTTGAGGCTGAATGCAAAAAATAGACTTGTGATGATGACACAAATGATGCTACTAAGATTCCTAAGACTCTATGGTATGTGGAGAACAATCATCTTGAAAATTAAATTATTGGTAACTCTAATCAAGGAGTAATAACTAGATCAAAGGCTAGAGAATAAATTCATTTGATTTCTCAAGTTGAGCCAAATACTACAGATGAAGCTTGTAGAGATGAATCTTGGATAAATGTTATGAAGGAAGAGTTAGATTAGATAAAGAAGAACAACACTTGGGAATTGGTTCCTAGACCTAAGAAAAAACATGTAATAGAAACTAAATGGGTTTTAAGAAATAAAAAGAATGAAGAAGGAGTTGTAGTAAGAAACAAAGCAAGATTGGTATGTAAAGGTTATTCCCAATAAGAAGGCATAGATTTTGAAGACACATTGTCTCTTGTTGCTATAATAGAAGCTGTAAGATTATTCTTTTCTTATGCTATACATAAGAACTTCAAGGTATATCAGATGGATGTGAAATCTACATTATTGAATGGTGATCTTGAAGAAAAAGTGTATATGGTTCAACTTGATGGATTTCCCTTATGTGAAGATGGAGACATGGTATGCAAGTTGAAGAAAGCTCTGTATGGACTGAAGTAGGCTTCAAGGGCTTGGTATGAAAGGTTAGACAAATACTTACTTTGGCCTAGATTTAGAAAAGGTAATGTTGATAGTAATTTGTATTTAAGAACTAGTGAAGATGGAGTTTTGATAATAGAAGTTTTTGTGAATGATATTATCTTTGGAGGAAATGATGATCTATGTGAGAAATTATGTTAAGAGATGGAAAATGAATTTTAGATGTTCATGACAGGTGAAATGAAATTCTTTTCTGGACTACAAATAAATTAGAGTAAAAATGGCATTTTTATTTCTCACACTAAATATCTTAAAGAAATGTTGAACAAGTTTGGAATGGAAGACTATAAACCAGTTGGTACACCCATAGTGACTAGTAATAAGCTAAAAAATTATGATCCATCAAAGTTTATTTTTTAGACCAAGTATAGATAAATGGTTGGAAAATTACAATTTATGACTCACACTAGACTAGATATTGCTAATGCTAGTAGGATTGTGGCTAGATATTAGGTAGAACCTATAGAGATGCACCTAGCTATTGTGAAAAGGATATTGAGACATCTGAAAGGAACAATAGACTGTGTCTTATAGTATGATAGAAATTATAGCTTTGGACTTCATGCTTATACTAATTCTGATTGGGAAAGAAATATTAATAATAGAAAGAGTACCAGTGTTGGTGCCTTTTTCCTTCAGAAAAAGTTGGTTTCATGGCTAAGTAAGAAGCAAGATTGTATAGCTGAATCTACTCCTGAATTAGATTATGTTTCTGCTACTATTAATTGAACTCAAATTGTTTAGATGAAACAAATGATGAAGGACATTGGAATAACTTTTGATGAGCTAGTAGTCATCCATTGTGATAACACCAGTATAATGAATATGTCAAAGAATCTGGTGATGCACTCTAAAACTAAACATATTTCTATCAAGTATCACTTCTTGAGAGACGAGGTGGCAGAGAAGGAAATAAAGTTTGAGTATATTAGTAAAAAGGAATAGATTGCATACATATTTACAAAGCCATTGCCAAAAGATACCTTTGAACATCTCATAGGTATGCTTGGGGTTCAAGCCCCTCCTAGTCAGAATTAAATGATGAAAGGATGTATCAGTCCGGAAGTTTTCAGAGCCTTATTATATTCTGGACTTGATGTAGGGATCCACTCCTCAGGAGGAGTGATCATTGAAGAAAGTTGTGAAGAATAGTTGATGAATCATGACACCCTTTTCCATTTTCTATCAAAGGGGGAGTGTTTCTATGAGAAAATATCTACTATATGGGGAGATTGTATGGAGGTATACTACGAGAGTACATTTTGGTTCCAGAACTTTAGATTGTTAAAACTTTGGGATGGATTTTCCTATATGTTGATAGCCATGCCAAAGGGGGAGATTTTTGGATATTGCTAATATGTTGGGGAATGGTTGATACATTTAATATGTTTAATGACTACATTGACTAATGATGGAGATTCTTCTATTGTCATTAGTGTTTTGTAACTAATGTCAGCATATGTTTCTGTGAATAGAATAGGCTAGTTACTACAGTGTACAATTACTATATGGATGTCTCAGAATGTGCAAAGTTAGATGAGAGTATAGGAAGATGTTGTGATCTTATATCCAAGATCACATCATGTAATGTGGCATATTGGATAAGTTACAGATGTTTTGGTGAAGACTGGTTACTAGAATGTGTGACAGTGGAAGTTGATAGAGTGAGTCTCTATATTTCTAGTATATCTTATAGAAGGTATGGATTTAGTGTATGTGAGCTTGAGGGACGTCAAAAAAGGTACTAAAGAATGTTCCTTGGTCAGTGCAAGGTACATAATGTCGGATGATGTCAGTTGTGGTTTGTTCTAGAGATGACTTATTTGGAAGCCGACTTGAGGGCTGTAGCATGCATTTTGTCTCTAGAAAATGTGAATTAAGGATTTCAGCCCTTAATTATTTTAATGTAATTATTGTATACTTGTTTTAGATACCATGTGTATCTTAGTAATGGTTTATGTAATTGTTTTTATATTGGGAAAGCCTAATCGACTAACCTAATTATGTAGAATGTAATAGGGTATATATGTAAGATCTTTTCTTTGGAAAAGATATGGATGATATGTACATGATGTAAAGAATATTGTGGAAGCTACGAGATTGTGTTTGCTAGATGTAGAGTAGAGGTTTATCTGAAGTACTTCATTGGAACTGATCAAGCAAATATAGTTGATGTCAGATAGTTCAAAAGATTGTGTATTTCTTCATATACACTTGTGTTGTGAATAGTGAGTTTTGAAGGTGTATTTAACCTTAATTGGGTAGTGAGCCCACCCTTCTTTCTTGACTCCTAACAAGGTCTATTTAGTGTAATATTTCACTAAGCTCCTAACAAGGCTAGATTTTCTAACAAGGATAATATAATCTCAGTAGATCATTTGTGGGTGCTAATTATCACTGGGGTTTTTACCTTTAACTAGGTTTCTCCAACACCAGAATATTGTCTTATTGTATCAGAATTCATTGTGTTGATTAGATCTAATATTATTGTTATTCAAAGTTTAAAGTTTAATATTCTATCATATAACTAACTCACCCACCTCTTATTTGTATTGTGGATTGTTATTCCTCACAATTGGTATTAGAGCTACTAGTCCTTAGATGGAAACCTAACAACTTGAGGTGATCTTAGAGATGGCATTCTATAGGAAGGATAGTCCAAAGTTTGTTCATGAAAACTTTGATAGTTGGAACAACAAGATGTAAACTCATTTTCTATGTTTGGGCATCGACTAATAGTTGATTACAAATAATAAGGTAGCTATGAAGATTGAGAATGACTTTTCATTAGATAATGATGATGAGAAGAAGGTATTCTCACATAACATGGTCGCAAGGGAAGAACTGATCAACACACTCTCTAAAGGAGAATTTATTAATGTTAAAGAGTTGGATTCAACGCACTAGATTTGAAATAGATTAGAAGCACTATATGAAGGAGACAAGTATACCAAGAAAGAGAAGTTACAGAACTAGAAAACAAAGATGGAGAAGCTAAAAATGAAGGATGATGAAAGTATTAGAGCTTATGTTCAAAGGGTTACAGAGGTTATGGTTGGAATCAAAAACTATGGAGGCACCTATGATGAAGAAGAAGTGATTACAAAGATCCTCATATCATTGACACTTGTTTACAATACTAAGGCTATATCTATATAAAAAACTATACCCTTGACTCTATACTTTAGGAGAGAGATGTTGATTGCAAAGCTAACTACCTTTAAAGCAACTGAAATGAGAGATTTTGTACCTAAAGTTGAATATTCATTCAAAGCATCTGAATACAAGAGGATAATTTTTGTACTTCCAAGCACCAGCAGTGAGAACCTAAAACAGAGCTTGGTGAATATGCTGAGGAATGGGAAAATATACAAGCAAAGGAAATACAGATGGATGAACTTGTTACACTAATTGCTAGAAGAGAAAAGAGAGGTAAGGGTAAATTTGAAGGAAAGTTACCTTTGAAATTATTTTCATGAAATAAGGTAGGAAATTTTTCATCTAGATGTCCCATAAGAGTTCCTAAGTACAAGCTTAAGTTTTTCAAGTCTAAGTATTCAAAGGATAAGGAATGTTATTATACTAGTGAAGGTATTTCTGATGATGATGATTTAGATTATGAAGAGATTAGATTTTTTTCTATTAAAGATGATCTTGTATATGAAGAAAATGATTTAGTACCACATGTTGATAAAAAATCTAAATGGATTATAGATAGTGGTTATTCACATCACATGACTAGAGTAGGATTCAGAGACAATCTTCCTAAACCTATAATAGGAGTAGGATCTATTACTCAGGATGAAAAAACTATTATTAATAATGTACTACTTGTTGATGGAATTAAGTATAACTTGTTGAGTTTTGGATATCTGATGGAAAAATATTTTTAGTTACAATTGAATGATGGTAAATATTTTATCAGAAGTAAGGTAGGAAAATTGATTGCAACCATTACTAAATCTAGAGGCAATGTATTTAAATTAAATACATCTGGAGCCTCTTTATTTTTTGCAAAGGTAGATAAAAGTTGGTTATGGCACATAAGGTTTTGTCATTTTAATTTTGATAACATTATGAAGGCAAGTTTGACTAGTGTAGTTAGAGATATACTAGAGATTGTGAAACCATCTAATATTGTATGTAGAGAATGTGTTATGGGAAAATAGACTAGAAGTAGTTACAAAAGAAAAGCATATACATCAAAAGGAAAGTTGGATTTGGTACATACAAACCTATGCGGACCTACGAGGACAAGATCATACTATGGTGAAAGGTCTTTTATACTTTTTGTTGATGACTTTTCTAGAATGATGTGGGTTACTTACTTGAAAGAGAAATCGGAAGCATTTGATAAATTCAAGATATCCAAGGAAAAATTAGAGAATGAATTAGGTCTAAAGTTAAAATGTTTGAAATTAGATAGAGGTGGACATTTTACTTCAAACTTATTCAATTCATATTGTGAAGAGCATAGAATACAAAGATAGACATCTGGTCCTAGGACTCCACAATAGAATGGGATAGTAGATCAAAGAAACAAGACTATACTTGATGCTGTTAGGACAATGTTTCTTGAAGGAAATACATCTCATATGCATTGGAGACAGGCTATTGGGATAATGATGTACACATTGAACATAGTTCAAATCAGAGAAGGTACAAGTAAGACTCCTTATGAATTATTATTTGATCATATTCCTACTATCAAATATTTTAGAATATTTGGTAGTAAGTGCTATATCAAGAGAGATTATGAGATGGGAAAGCTTGATGCTAGAAGTGATGAAACTTTCTTTTATTAGTTATTCTACTAAGACAAAGGTTTATAATTGTTTCAATATGAGATTAAGGAAGATGATTAAAAGTAAAAATGTGAATATAGATGAAAGGTTTCAGATACAAGAGAGAATGTATGACTGTAATCAGAATTTAGATATCAACTAGGCTAGTGCTGCAAAAGAAGAAGAAATTGTTGAGGCTGAATGCAAAAATGAGACTTGTGATGATGACATAAATGAGCCTACTGAGATTCCCAAGACTCTGAGGTATGTAAAGAACAATCATTCTGAAAATCAAAGTATTGGTAACTATAATCAAGGAGTAATCACTAGATCAAAGGCTAGAAAAGAAAATTATTTGATTTCTCTAGTTGAATCAAAGACTACAAATAAAGCTTGTAGAGATTAATCTTGGTTAAATTATATGAAGAAAGAGTTAGATCAGACAAAGAAGAAGAACACTTGGGAAATGGTTCCTAGACCTCAGAACAAAAAATATATAGGAACTAAATGGGTTTTCATAAACAAAATGAATGAAGAAGGAGTTATAGTAAGAAACAAAGAAATATTGGTATGTAAAGGTTATTCACAACAAGAAAGCATATATTTTGAAGAGACATTTTCTCTTGTTGCTAGAATAGAATCTATTTGATTATTCTTGGCTTATGCTATACATAAGAACTTCAAGGTATATCAGATGGATGTGAAATCTACATTAATGAATGGGGATCTTGAAGAAGAAGTCTATATAGAACAACCTAATGGATGTCCTTTATGTGAAGATGGAGACATGGTATGCAAGTTGAAGAAAGCTTTGTATGAACTAAAGCAAGCTCCAAGGGCTTGGTATGCAAGGTTAGAAAAATACTTCAAATTGGATTCAGAAAAGGTAATGCTGATAGTAATTTGTATTTAAGAACTAGTGAAGGTGGAGTTTTGATTATAGAAGTTTTTGTTGATGATATTATCTTTGGAGGCAATGATGATCTTTGTGAGGAATTCTCTAAAGAGATGGAAAATGAATTTGAGATGTCCATGATAGGTGAAATGAAATTCTTTCTTATACTGCAAATAAACCAAAGTAAAAATGAAATTTTTATTTCTCAGACTAAATATCTTAGAGAATTACTAAAAAAGTTTAGAATGGAAGACTATAAAGTCGTTGGTACACTCATGGTGAACTGATGATGAATCAAAGTGTGTTTTTTAGTGCAATTATAGATCAATGGGTGGTGGATTACAATATCTGACTCACATAAGACAAGATATTGCTAATTCTATTAGGATTGTAGATAGATATTAAGTAGAATCCAAAGAGACACACTTAGCTGCTATAAAAATGATATTGAGATATCTTAAAGGAACAATACACTATGGCTTACGGTATGGTATAAATGATAGATTTGAACTTCATGCTTATACTGATGCTGATTGGGTAGGAAATATTGATGACAAAAAGAGTACTAGTGGTGGTGCATTTTCCTTGGGAAAAAGTTGGTTTCATGGCTAAGTAAGAAGAAAGATTATATAGCTCAATCTAATCCTCAATCAGAGTGTGTTGTTGTTGCTATTAATTGAACTCAAATTGTTTGGATGAAAAAAATGCTGAAGGACATTGGAATAACTATTGATGAGCCAATAGTGTTGGACTAAGCACCAACATCTCCCTTCAAGATTTGTGACATATTTTAGTAACCTCATGTGTCTTCTATAAGTCTAATGGTTGTATCAAGCATTAATAGGTTGATCTTTTGGTGCAATGACAACTACCACTTGTAACAAGTGGTATCTGAGCTTTGTCACAGGTTTGAATCCCCTCGGGTGATGCTGAGGGGGGGATTGTTTGACTAACCAACAATGTATCCCTTCATGATTCATGACATGGTTTAATAGCCTCATGTGTCTTCTATAAGGCTAGTGGTTGTATCAGGCATTAACAGGTTGATCTTTTGGTGCAATGACAACTATTGCTTGTCACAAGTAGTTATCTTTCATGATAACACCAATATAGTGAATATGTCAAAGAATCTTATGACAAGGTGGTAGAGAAGGAAAAAAGTTGGATTATATTAGTACAAAGGAACATATTGTAGACATATTTATAAAACCATTGCTAAAAGATACATTTGAATATCTCAAAGTCATGCTTGGGGTTTGTTGGTAGTTCCCATTGATCTTCAACTTGTAGATTTATACTTTGATGGATAACTTCTAATGATACTTTGACTCTATCACCACTCCAAAGTCTACAAGGAAGAGGGCCAATTAACAAGGATCAACAATGAGATCCTCCTACACTTTGAGCCTTAATGCTCAGGTGATTCTACCCTTGATTCACTTCCTCAAAGGAATCTCAAAACAATATACAACTATACCCTTTACTAATTGATTAAAGATTTTATCATTTATATGTGTGTGATTGATGATGATGGACTACCTCTAGAGAAGATATCAGTGCCTTAAATAGGGCATAGAGTCACCTAATAGCATACATCAACTGAAAACCCTAACTCAAACACACTTGAATTCAAGATAAGTGCTTTGCCTATTATCCCTCTCACTCACATATCACGACATCAAATCCTTATCTAGCCATGAACTCACTGAAACTACCTCAAAGACTTTAATCCTAACTTTTTTAGGAACTTAAAGATAATTTCAAAATACTCTTTATTTACCATATGTTAACCCACTTTGTGAAATTAACATATATGAGCTCAAGAACAAAACAAGAAGACATACACCACTATGAGATTGGAATTCAGCTATATTCTCATTAAGACTTGCAGAATCAATACATTACCAAATAACAAAATGCCAAAGAAACAAACCCAAAATCTAGGCTCTCCTTGCTTAGTATGATACCATCAACAACAACCCTTACAAAATAAAAATTGCTACAATATATACTCCCTAGTCATCTTGGAATCCTCAAAGAGGATGCAACAAGCTACAGATGACTAGGGTTAGGGTTTCACCCACTAGATCAACTAGAAATAATCAAAAACTAAAATGGAGCGGTGAAAACCAGTCGGCCAGGAGAAAATAGATCCCGGAGTGATCCTCAATCATGACAATACCACTGAGAAAGTACTGAGAACCACAAAAATGCCCAATTTGTCAACCTGTTCGGCCACCTGCAACATGCCTCAAGCACAAAAAACAAAGTACAAACCCTTGCAAATGATCATGGGACACCCTGGACCACACTACAATGGCAAACAAATCATCTCTTACCAGCTCCAGTCACTTCTCATTGAATTTTAGTCCTTCTGGTCGTAGGAAACCCTTAGAAATTTGAATTTGAAATCAAATGGTCTTTTTCATGGTGCCAGCAGCAAATCAGTGGTCCACATTTGAATCTCAATCAACTTTAAGTCTTGACCATTAGATCTCTCTTTTTCATGGTCTTTATGATTTATCACTTAATAGGACCCTAGTCAAACTTAGTGAATTGGTGACTGAAGGGTTTCACCAGTTCATGGGATACCTTATCCCTGTACCATTTTGTTTAGTGACAGCATGAACGCTTTCTCACTAAATTGCCAACTTTTTAGAACTCCGCTACTTTTTCTTTATGAATGAGGGAAAACCTTTGAACATTCATCAGGACTGCTAAATACTTGTTAGGACCACTAAAACATGAGACCAAAACCTGGGCCTGCCCTCAAGAAGATCGACAGTTGTCTCATCTTTGCATAGCCTTCCAAGATTCCTCCAGATGATAAGACAACCGTCAGATGAAGAATATTAGCCTACCCTGACAACCCTCTAACAAGATATGAAATCAATGGTTGGCGCAATATCTTAAGCCTTTGACACATCTCATAAGAACTTACGCCCACCGTTGATTTACTGACAATGTCAGGACCCTCTGATGCATCCAAAAACTAGGTCCCACTAAGAACTACCAACGTGTTAATACATTGACCAATCATATACCACCAACTGTGCTTACATGTTATTTTGGACCCACCTTTATCTTTGATACGAACACCTAGAGGATTAGACAGATGGTGCAAGATTTGAAAGGCTTAAAAGATTCTATGCCCTTATACACCAACTGTCGATATGAAATCTTAGCTAATATCACAAAGAAGGAACCCACCATGCTACATAGGATACTCCAATGAATCAAGGACCACCACGTCACAAAATCTACCAAGTGGACAAGTAAAATTTTCTATTTATTCTAACAACCCTACCACTTAGTTATTTCCTTCGGCCAATAAAGAACCACAATGTGTGCTTATGTGGCATTGGACCTACCTGCAAAGAAGCACTACATCATGGAAATGAATCAATGGAAGCCGCAAAAGTGCAAGCCTTTGACAAAAACCTTGCACTTTCATGACAACTATTGGATCAAGATGGTGTTAGAAGGACGGGCCCATGAAATATTAAGGTTGCAACATAGGAAATATTAAAGCGCAGGACTTATGAAGAATTAAAGCCCACTGGGCGCTAGAGACTTAGGAAAATTTAACAGCCAACCCCGCAAGGTGATAAAACAATAAGGCACATGCATTAAAAGGTTTTTAAGTGGCCTGAAAAAGTAACTTTAAAATAGAATAGGGCTAGGGTAATACAAAAGGTTTTGTATGCAACAACTATATTTTTTAAATTTTGAACTAAGGGTTTATGCCAAAGACGTAAAAACAACTGCAGAGACCAGAGGAAAAATGCTAGAGCCATGAAAATTTTTCCACGCGCTAACAGTGGCTATGTTTGGGGATGTATGCCTCCTGTAGGCATAGCAAGGACTTCGAATCACTAGTTTGAGTAGACCATCCCACTAGAAAAACTGACAATAGAGAGCAACAGACCAAAACCCTACAGACCAGGACAAAATAGGACAGGGGCAAGCAACTTTACAAAATTTACAGAATGTACAGACCTCACTACTATTCATGGAAAATAGAATACCTCAAAAGAAGTATTTTTTCAAGAATTGTCCATGAGCTGGCAATTCCTAAACTTCACCATTCAATGCCTTGACAATATAAGAATCCTGGCCCCATTTTCCATGAATTTGATATGGCCCTAGCTAGATGGGATCAAATTTACCATGTTTTCCTTTATCCTCCAACTTGGCACTCCAAATTAATACTAGGTCACCAGGTTCAAACCTTCTATCAAGATTCTTCTTGTCGTACAAATTCTTAACCTACAACTACAATCTGGCATTTCTTGCAACTGATTCTCTTTTGATTTCATCCAGCCTAATGAGATCCTCAATTCTCAACTGCATCTCATCATCTATGTCATCATCATATAATTGCACAAATTTATACATTTCTAATAAGTTATTTTGAGGCATCCTTGCATGTATTCCATATACTAGGTCAAATGGTGTACAACCTACTGCCCTCTTCACAGTTACCCTATCAACCCATACAGCGAATGGCAATTTTGAATTCTATGCCCTCTTATTCTTTTGAAGGATCCTCTTGAGGATCTTAATCAAACTCTTATTAGTAGATTCTTCTTGTCCATTTCCTTGTGGATGATAAGGTGAAGAATTAGAAGTCTAAATTCCTAAACCTTTGCAAAAGTCCTTATATTCAGCAGACCTGAAGCACATGGCATTATCACTTACTATTCTCTCAGGGAAACCAAACCTTGTAACAATGTTGTTCAATAAGAAATCAGTTACCACCTTGCTGGTTCCATTTCTTGTAGGTATAGCCTCTACCCAATTTGTAAAGTAATCAGTAGCAACTAAGATCCTTGAGTGTCCCCCACTTGACTTGTTTGGTATCTCCCCTATGAAATCAATTCCCCATTATTGGAAAGGAGCCTGCACTTCTAATAGTTTTAATGGCATGTTACCTAAAATTTTTAGCTTACCAGAGAAGCTTTGACAAGCATCACATCTCCTTACCAACTGTTCTGCATCCTTGAAGATTGTAGGCCACCAGAATCCTACTCTCAAGATTTTATGAGTAGTTGTTTTACCCTTAAAATGCCCACCACAAACTCCCTCATGCATTTCCTTTAATAACTTGTTAGCCTGATCCTCATCAACACACTTCAAAAGTATGCAATCTAAATTCTTTCTATACAATTTACATTTCACAATTACATACTTGATGGCTTGTAATTTTAATGTCCTCCTCTGATTATCATTCATTCTTGCTAGACATCTCATATTTCTTAGGTAATCGATAATATCCTGATACCAGATACAATCATCCATGTCACATGTATAATCAATTTGATAATGATTTACCTAATTTGCATCAAGATTGGATTGAGCCATCAATTTTGCCAATCCTTGTCCTCTAATCAACTTGGTAATCTAGGCATCAACATTGAATTCTTGGATCCTATTGATCCATCTGCATCTTCTTCCAGACACCTCCTGCTATGAGAAAATATCCTTCACAGCTACACTTGGCACAAAAGCAATCACAACTACCCCCATCAAGTAACACCTAAAAGACTTGACTGCCTTGACCAATGCATAAGCTTTTTTATCATTTATGTCATATTTCAATTCAGTAGCTTGCAAAGATTTACTAAAGAATGCAATAGGCTACTCAAAACCTTCCTTATTTTTTTGCAACAACACTGCAACAATAGTGTGAAAAGATGCAAAGGAAAATATATGCATTGGGACATTATAATTAGGTTCCTTAAGCATTGGTGCATCTTTGATAGCCTGCTTGATATTTTTGAAAGCCTCATCAGGATCACCCTCCTAGTTGATTGTACATCCCTTCTTCAACATCTTAGAAATAGGTCTAGTGACCTCAACAAAGTTTGTTACAAACCTCCTTAAGAAATTGACCTGACCAAAGAAGGACTGAATTCCTTTAACATTCTTTGGTCACTGAATCTTCTCAATGGCTGCCACCCTCTCAGGGTCAATTCCCATTCCTTGCTTCCCAACTAACTGGCCAAGAAACTTACCTTCAGTGACACCAAATGAACATTTCCTTGGGTTTAATGAAATTCCATATTCCAAATCCCTCACAAATATTTTATCTAAATGAGTAAAGTGGCCTTATTCCTTGTTGGAATAGGCAGTTAAATCATTTTGATAAATAATAAGGAAATCATCAATAAAATCTAAAAAAGCAACATCCATTGCTCTCTGAAAAGTAGCACAGCACTTTTGAGACCAAAATGAATTCTCACATAAACATATGTCCCCCAAGGTGTTGTGAAAGCTATCTTGAATTGTTCCAATTCTTTTACAATTACCTGATTGTAGCCAGAGAAACCATCCATCATAGACATCAATTCTGATCTACTTACCCTCTGCAACATAACTTCCATATTGGGTAGACAATAGTTATCCTTTAATGAGCTGATGTTCAAATTCCTAAAGTCCACACAAAGCCTCATGTCACCATTTTTCTTTCTCATAGGAACAAGGTTTGAAACCCAATAAGAGTGCGTTATAGGCTTGATAATTCCAACATCTCTCAGCTTCATTAATTCTTCTTGCATATTGGGTGCCAAAGTAGGATTAATAGGCCTTTGTTTTCATCAGAAAGGTTTAGCATCTTCTTTCAATGGAATAATATGCTGAAACAAATCCTCTTTGTAAACCTTTAGGTCATCATACGACCATGCAAAAATTGTTAGAAAGTAAAGACCACCAAGATAACTGAGAGGGGGGGGGGGAGGGGGGTGAATCAATTATCTAATAATTAAACCATTTATCATCATTAACTTCAATATCAACTTCAACATCTTTAAACCATATAATTAATGTAGTAACCAACCATAGAAGGATAATCATACACAATGACACAATAACACAAGATATGTTAACTAGGGAACCTCTTGACCAAAGAGTAAACCCCAGTGGGAATGATGCCCACAAAATGTTGCACTAGTATGAAAGTTCCTTGTTAGAGGATGGACCCTATTAGGAGTCTTATGAAATACATTCAGTACATATGAATCTTTGTTAGGAGATTTTGAATCCCTGTTAAAAGATTCTAACCCTGTTAGGAGTTATGGAAGATAGAAGGACCCACTGCCCAAACAGCTTCAAGGCAAGATCTTTGAAGTCACTATCCAACAGATCTTAGGATTATTCAATAGAATAATATGAAATATGTTACCTCCTTCACATTGTTCCAAAACTACACTCTCTACTACAAAAGATTACAAATCTAGATCTTTGTACTTTGCAAGTCTTCCTTCATCACTGAATTAGCTCTTTTCTTCACTTCATGCATACATTTGCATCACAAATTTCATAACTTCATATCATAACTATTAAAATCCTCATATAACAAGGAAAAAATTCCTTCCTTTATACCACACTCAAATAATTACAAATGAGTCAGCATGCAAATACAAAATAATAATTTCAACACGCTACATCAAAATTACATAAAACTATCAGCTTCCAGATACAATAACTTTCCAATAATGTGACCTCAAAGTTTTTTCTATGAACCACATCACCAACAATGAGTCTCAAACTTTCATTTAACTATGTAGAATCAGATTCCATCCTGGTTAGGAGATATCCTCCGATTACTAAAAACTGCTACACAAGAATACTACCAGAATATTGCTTCCACCAAAATGCTTATAACTTTCATGAATAAATGAATTTGTTTTTGTGCTCTTAACCATAGGATAATAACACACCAAAGAACATACCATCAACTATTCATAACTCAATCTCCAATATAACATGTGGGCAAAACAAAACTATGCCTGCTTCTCTGCTAAACTCCAAAATATCACTATGTTGACATCAATGACAATCATAGTCATGAATGCAACAACCATTGCTATAGAATGACTACCAAAGGCTTCAACATTCATTCCTAACAAAAACATGCCTGAATTTTCTCAATAATTCAATCAAAGATTTCTTAACATTATGAGACATGTCCCTGCCAATGTATACCTTCTTAGGTGCCTCATGTGTTCCAAGATTTATCTCCTCTAGATTAGCATGATCTTCTCTTTTGATATTCTTTTGAACTCTATCCCAATTATCAAACATAGTCTCCAAAACAACAAGCCCCTTGGGTACCTTGTTAGTCTTAAGTTGAATGACCTCATTGCCAAGGACAACCTCCCTTCCTTCTATTGATTCAACCAAGGCTGAATAATCAAATTCCTGACCATGATACTGATCTTCACAACTCATAAACTTCAAATATCATTATCATTGTCAAAAACTTGCCAATTTTCAATATTGTCTAGTACACTAGGCCTAGCCTGAATTTCAACCTTAGAGATACCAAAAAAAGTAATATCATTGTGATTGATTGCTCTATTGGCTAATAAGTCAGCCATCTTATTGTTACTCCTATCCTTCCACTCAATATTGAAGGCATCAAAATGTTCAATCAAATTCCAAACTGCATTCCTATATTGTTTTAACCTTTTGTTCTTGGAAGCATAAACTGACCTAACTTGGGCCACCACTAACTCAAAATCACCAACAACACTCAAACACTTAATTCCATGCTTTTGTACCAACCTCAATCCTAACAACAATGCCTCATAGTCTACTATATTATTGGTACAAAAGAAATTCAATGTGAAAGAAAATTTTTAGGTGTTTCCATCAGGAGAAATAAGTAAAATACCTACACCTACTCCATCTTTGCAATTTGCACTTTCAAAGTAAATTACCCACAAATCACCCTTCACAGAATTAACACTTACCTCAATAGAGATAGGTGAAAAAATAGGTTCCTTCTTAAGTTCAGGGATCTCTGCCCTAAAAGCATTAATATCAGTATCCACAAAACATGTAGTCTCATTTTCAATATTCCTTTCAATCATGTGGCATACTCTTGGTTCTTTCTCAATCTTGACAAACTAATCATCAATCTTGAAAGTGGCATAGGATAGATCACACTGTAAACTTCCACCCTTGACAGCACTCCACCTTCTAGATAATAGCATCCCATAATGAGGAGGGATGTCCACCACCAAAAAACTCATTCTTAACTCTTTCTCTGGATATGCTGCCAACCTATATGGCATTGCATTGATAGTCCCAATAACTGGTACCTCCCTCTAATCCATTGCACAACATCTACCTTGAATTGTATCAACTTTAAGGCCCAACTTCTCCATGATCTTAAAAGGCATAACAGTATTAGAGGCACCACTATCAATCATACAATTTCTTAACTTCATTCCATTCACAAGGACACTTAAAAATAATGGATCAATGTTTTCAAGGCTAGCATTGATAGAACTATCCAAATATATAGGAGGAATTTGAGATACAATTCCCTGAGCAGCAACAACTTTCAAAGCTTTATCCTTAGATCCATTGCATGCAACATCATTATTATAAACATTATCTACCCATGTAATATCTCTATCTTTGTGTTTAGGGATCCTCAACAATTCTAAAAATGGAACCTTAACTATAATTTGGGACAATACAGATAACATATCAACAGGGGCAGAGTGAGGAATCTCAATCTACATAGCCTTAGTACCTCTTTGTTTGTTTGATACATTAGGTGTATTGGACACCTTCATTTTTTTAGTCTTAGCCATTGTGTTAACTAGCTTCTCAATTTCACTAGAAAGTCTTTCAACTCCAACTCCCTTAGGCTCACAATTCTTACCTTTTACATTCTTAAATTTCACCATGTGATCACCTTTTGATTTGTTCTCATTAGGCTCTCTGGAGTTGGTACTCTTTATAAACATTCCTACAGCCTTTCCATTTCTATCTCTTGCCACCATGCCCCTAGTTTGCTTCTTGGGAAATCATTTCTACAGTAATCATATCCATCTCTTCTCTAGAAGGTCTTCTTAAATTTACTGGCTCAGAAGAAGAGTTCATGTTACATGTCTTCTTGTCAATATCTTCACTATCAGAAAAAACCTCTTGATGAAAGAGGGCCTGAGTGTGTCTCTTCACATTTACATCTGATTCTTCATTAAAATCAAAATCATCTTCATATCCTAGATATGAAGTAGCCATGTTGCATCCAACATCATCTTGATCTTCTTCTTGATCTATCTCCTCATTGCCACAATCTTGATTTGCAGCCATAGAATGTGCAACCGCACAATGCTCTATAGAATGAGGGGACTGGCATGCAACACACCAAGCTATGTCCTCCATGACATTTATTAAAGCTTTTTGTAGACGGTCAGGGACACCTCCGTCATTGTTATTTCTTGTAGTAGGGACAACAGGCTTGTCATCCTTCCATTGGGTGTTGTAGGGGTAGTTGTACAATCTATTCTGCTTATTGAAATTGTTGTTGAACTGAGGCCTCTCATTGGTAGGAGCACTGATGTTCCTATTTGTAGGTGCCTTCAAATCCTTCAATGCATTGACCACCTTATCCAATTTATCTTCTTCTTGCCTCTTATTTACAACACTCCTATCATTTTCCTTTTTGTATTTCTTGTCCCCAAACAACTTAGGGTCATCTCTCTTCCCACCCAACTTCCCTGATATCTTCATATTGTTCTCAATATTGACATAATCCTGAAAGCATCTCTAAGAGTTCTTGGTTCTTTGTCCCTCAATAAATATCCCATCTTTCAATCAAATGCATTGAAGTATGTAGTTAGACAAACATTGTCATCTAACCACATAACTTGGAACAACTTATGCATACCCTTCTAAAATCTCATGTTGAATTCAGCTGCAGACTCATTCTAATTTTTCCTTATGGTATTGAATTTATTCAATATGAAACTAGCATTAGGCCTATCACCATACTACTCTTTAAAACATCTCTCAAAAGAATCCCAAGTATCAACACATTTATCAAGAAGTCTCTTAAACCAATCTCTAGCATCCTCCATTAGAGATTGATCAAATAATTTCATGACTACATCCTCATGCTCTACCTCATAATCATTAAGCATATCAACAAATAGCCTAAGATGCTCCTCACAACTAATAGCATTATTATTGTTGCCCAAAATTTTCCATTTTGCAATTTTGGCCAAGTTTCCAGGTCTCTATTTTTATCCCACCCTGTTGCAGCTTTTTTTCACTTGCGAAGTAGATCCTCAAAGTTTTATGCTTTGCGCTCTAACCCCCATGATCTTCAATGTGTCACCATGCTTCAGTTCAGATCGCACACCTTAATTCACAAAGCCCAAAAAGATATTCAAGTTTGAATGCTTGCGGGAAATACTGGTCATAGGGTTCAAAACAAATTGTCCAGTGTCAAAAAACCTCTGTGTTTTTCACCCTTTGATCCAGAAGCCCATTGTGTTTTTGACCTTCTCTCTAGAAACACTCTGTGTTTTCGACCCCTCATGTTTTGCAGTTCTTCATCTTGCGGCATTCATTTCTTAAGTGCGCAACTCTGACAAGTGGGGCCCAGTTGTTTTTCGGCAAGCTATTATGCGGGTTGTCACATGATCGCATAAGTCCTTTTCCCCTTATGCAACCATAAGACTGACCGTTGATGGTCCTATTGAAAAATGCTAGCGGTCTGTCACATGATCGCATAGCCCCTTTTTAGGCTATGGGAACATGTGACAAACCATTAGCTACACTGATAGGAGCCTGCAGTTTGGTGATGTGTTCATGTTTCATTGGTCAGCTAGTGATGAACATTTGCTGGTGGGCCTGAAGCTTGTAGTGCCAGTGTGGTGAAGATTTGACAGTTGTTGCATAATCTCATGGAATCTTCCAATTCGATGAGATCATGCAACAACCACCCGATGTGATCTCAGTGGCTTGTGGGTCTAGAGTATCTGCAATGGTGCAAGTGCGACGAAGAGCTACTGGCAGTGGCTTCGGTAGTGACATGTATGTTTACAGGTAGGTCAGAGGTCTAGCATGTGGCCTTGTAGGTTCAAGATCTACGGTGGTCACATGTTCAGATGGGATCTTCTGATCCCATGTGATCATGTGACCACCATTGGATTCTCTGGTGCTTTTAGCTAATGTTGTTGTGGGTCCAGCCAATGTGGTCATTCCTGTTGGGCCATGTGGTAAAGATTGACAGGTGGCAGGTTTGGCGGGGCCAGGTGTCTATGTGGTGGCAGGGTGAGATCTTAGTGGTTAGTTGCATGATCGCATGTGGTCTTTTGGGCTCATGCGATCATGTGACCGATGTTATTTTAAACTAGAGTGGGCCTGAGGTTGCTTAAGCAAGTGCAAAGTTGTGCGGATAAGGGTTTTGCATGGTCACTGGATGGAACCAAGGTTAGGGAAAAGATTAAATGACTTGGTGACTAAGGAGAAGGTGAACCCAAGGTGAAAGTAGGGTTAAGTTTACAGTGCAATCTTGAGCCTGAGGTTTCTTGTGTGGCAATTTCTAAAGGGGCTTGTCGCATGATCACATGTGGTCTCTTGCAGCCATGCGATCATGCAACAGGTCATCAACGGTCAACAGGGGCTTCAGGTGGTGACGTGTGGGTTTCCTGTTGGTCCACATGGTTAAAAGGTAGATATTTTGTGGGCTCGGGCATCTATGTGGTAGTGGAGACAGATTCTAAAAGGCTTGTTGCATGATCGCATGAAGGCTTTTGGGCTCATGCAACCAATGACATTTTCCAAGTGGTGCGGCCAATTTTGGCAGGCTTTCTTCCGTAGTGAGATGTTTGCGAGTGGTGGCTAGCTGAGAAATTGATGTCGCTAGGTCATGCATAGTTAAGGGAAGATGTTGAAGAGGTTCAAGTGGCCATCAGGGGTTGATCTTTGTCCCAACAGGGTACCAGTTAAATTCATAGTGAGACTTTTGTGCAAGAAAAATGATGAGTCTAGGTTGTTTATCTGCGGGCAATTTCAGTACAGGGATGGATAGGCAAAGAAATATATGATCTATTGGGATATTTTCAAAAAAAAATTTATGATCAGACTTGTTTGACCTATGGTTTATTATTAAATTGTAAATCATGTAACCCAGGTTAGATTTTTGACTCCTGCCTGTGTGCAGTGAGTGTTGTATATATTATTTTTTGAGAGCCTTAGTGCTCAGAGTTGACATTTTGTAAAAAAGAAAGTTTCTTTCTTAGAAAGCTATCTAAGACACTTTCTTTTCCTCTAGTTTTCTACTCCTTGTAATCTCCCATTGATAATTCAGATAATACAAAGTATTTTGTGACATTCTTGTTGTCCTTATGCTTTTCTTGTGTGGATTATCTCTTATTGGATTTAAGTATATGCATGATTTCTGTGATATCTTAGGTTTTTTGATACCTCTTGTTTTTCTACAATTTTGTGTGTTTCCTATGTTTGATCTAATTTAGATGTTTTTTGGGTATGCTATAACCCCTAGCAGTCTTGTCTCAATCCTACACCGAGCTGTAGAAGTGAATGTCTATTTGCAGGTCATAAGTGGTGTCTTTTGTTTAGGCCCTCTTATGAAATACTTATGCAAACCTATTTAATAAGTTGTGATCTCCTAGACCTATTTCTTTCACTGGTTTCATCCCTCTATACTAAGATCCAAACCCTTGTTTCGGTGCATCACCTAGTAGGTAGATTTGCTTTCAATCATTTCCCTTTCATGTACTCCTTCTATCCCTTTCCCTCAAAAGTTTAATTTCCTATTAAGAAGAAAATCAAGGTGATAATCCAAGAGGAACCAGCCTAGAACCTGGAGGTTTCATCTTAGTTAGCATAGGGCCCACACCTAGAGATGATTCCCAAGTTATACTGAGTTATCAAAACTACGAGAGCTTGAGATAGAGGCGCAAAACTCATTGTATAACAATTCTAGCACACCTAGTGGGACTGAAGTTTAGATTCATGTTCAAGGTATGCTATTTCTGATATGTTAATAGCATGCTACAGACCTAGAAGAGGTCATTTTTCTACATATCTAGTGACTCCAGAAGGTCTACTAGTTTTAAAGATCAGATGCTGGTATGTTTCAAGCTTTCATTTTCAAATTCCAGTTGATTACATGAGTAGACATGTCAAGTTTCTATGGATAGTCAGGTTACTCACCATCCTATCATGAGAGTAATGCTCAATGGGCTGGTTCCTAGCCCTATCAAAGGCTAAATCCTCCTTTTACCCCAAGCTATTATACTTCTCAAGGGTATTAATATATCCAGTATGCCCCAAATGAGTTTGCCCTTGTGCAAAGTTATGAGAGGGCCCTTCGACAAGATGGATCATGGGCACAAGAGGCACAACAACAAATGCAAAGCTAGCTTCCCCATCATGCTTACCACCCACCCTCCCCTTCTCAACCTATTCAGCAACAGATGCAGACTCTGAGCTTAGACTTCAAGAAGATGCAGGAGGCAAAAAGTGTGTTGCTTGATTTGATTAAGCAAGTGTCTGAGCTCAAGGAGCAGAGAGAGCTGGAGGCTTAAAGTTATTATGAGGAGTCAGCTCCCTACCAGGAGATAGAGGCTCAAAGCTAGGAGCAAGGGGCAGCTCCTTACCAAATGAAAGAGGTTCTTGTTGATGAGAAACAAGTAAGAAATTTCCAAGAAGAGATCAGACACCGAGCTGACATTGAGTTAACAAGGTTGAGATCACTAATTGCTCAACAAGAGGCTCCTAGGCCTAAAATTCCAAGTTGGAGGGCCCATCTATCTCAAGAACCTACAAATGAAGAGATAAAAAAGCATTCATTCCCAAGCTTCAAGATGTCTATACCTTCTACATCTCCCCCTGTTCCCCCTCAATTTTACATCCCAATTTTTAAGGCAAAAATCTCTTTTCAAGAGCCTGTGTTTGAGATACAACCCACCACTCTACAAGAGTAGCCTATTCAGAGAGGTGAGTTATCCCGAGAGACCTCTTTGGTCTCTCAGGATGATGAGTTGATTTGGATTCCCCAATGGACTCTCCCTCTTGGCTGTCAAATGCCAAGTCTTTTCAAGGATACTAGTCTAGTGTTTGAGCAAGGACTGGTAAAAAGTGAACTTTCATGTGATTAGGAGGAGAGGACATCTAAGGTGTTAGCACAGAGTGATGACTATGGTGAAATGGAGCAGCAAAGTGTGGAGGTGGAGATTGATGCCCGACCTGAGCTCTTGGTTAATTTTCTTGATGAGCTCCCTCTCTTTGTTGACGATGAAGAAGAGACTAGGCCATTACCTATGGGTGAAGGTCAATCAGAACAGTAGGTTCACCATCAATAGGAGGTTGATACAAAAGAGAATGCCTTATCTTTGTTTGATGAGCTGCTTGGTTTTGATGAGTAGGGTGATGAAGATGTGATCATAGCCACCCCTTTGAAGTTGTAGCAGCTAGAAGAGATTGATCTTGAGGATATGCCGATTCATGAGCTTGATCTCATCTTTGAGGAGGAGACTTCCCAATGTGCAGAATATGACCAAGGCCTTGAGGAAGATTTTTTGGAGCACGCCATAGGCTTGTATATGGAGCCTGATTGTAATGACTTCTGGGCTATTTTAAAAGAGGATAATGATAGTCCCCTAACTGTGGATGATGAGTTGACATGGCTATCCATGATGGAAGGCAACCATGAAGATAAAGAAAAAACCATAAAGGAAAGTCTTTTCTTCAAACTTTCAAGAGGCTAACCCATCAAATACTTGGCCCAAAAGGAGTTCACTAAGACACCTCCATATGATCCATTTGAGGTGAGTGAACTTGATCTTGTTTTTGCAGAGGCAGTGCATCCTCATTTTCCAAATTTTTATGTGCCTCACATCCTTGTAGCTATCCTCATGAGTCTAATGCAAAATACCCTTATGAGGAAGGGTAGCTATTTCAACAGTCTAGTGAATGGTTTTGTTTAACCAAGTTTCTGCACTGGTTAGTTTAGGGTAGGTTAGTTTCTCCTACTTTCTTTCCCTATTTTCTACATTAGTTTTCTTATTTCCCAAGAAGTGCTCGAGCACAGTCTGGTTCAGTTTTGTCTTTGTCAAAGTTTTGTGTTCCTATGATGACTCTATGCCCAATGGATATGTCAAGGCCACTGGTCCATGTCTAGTAGGCTAACATCCCATAGAAGTCACCAAAATGTTGCCCAAAATTTTCCATTTTGCAATTTTGGCCAAGTTTCTAGGTCTCTATTTTTATTCTACCTTGATGTAGCTTGTTTTCACTTGTGAAGTAGATCCTCAAAGTTTTATGCTTTGTGCTCTAACCCCCATCATCTTAAATGTGTCAACATGCTTCAGTTCAGATCACACACCCTAATTTGCAAAGCCCAAAAAGATATTCAAGTTTGAATGCTTATGGGAAATACTGGTTGTAGGGTTCAAAAACATTTGTTCAGTGTCAAAAACCTTCTGTGTTTTTGACCCTTTGATCTGGAAGCCCAGTGTGTTTTCAACCTTCACTCTGAAAAAACTCTATGTTTTTGACCCCTCATGTTTCACACTTCTTCCTCTGGTGGAATTCATTTCTTAAGTGCACAACTCTAACAAGTGGGGCCCAGTTGGTTTTCAGCAAGTTGTTATGTGGGTTGTCGCATGATCGCATAAGTTCCTTTCCAATTATGCGACCATGCCACTGACCATTGACGGTCCTGTTGAAGAATGCTAGCAGTCTATCACATGATCATATAGCCCCTTTTTAGGCTATGCGAACATGTGACAAACCATTAGCTGCACTGATAGGAGCCTATAGTTTGGTGATGTGTTCATGGTTCATTGGTCAGCTGGTGATGAACATTAGCTGGTGGGCCCAAAGCTTGCAGTGCTAGTGTGGTGAAGATCTGATGGTTGTCACATAATCTTATAGAATCTTCTGATTCCATGAGATCATGTGACAACCACCTGATGTGATCTTAGTGGCTCATGGGTCTAGAGTATCTGCAATGGCACAAGTGTGATGAAGAGCTACTGGTGGCGGCTTTGGTGGTGATGTGTACATTTACAGCTGGGCCGAAGGTGTAGCATGTGGCCCCATAGATTCAAGATCTATAGTGGTTGCATGTTTGCATGGGATCTTCTGATCCAATGTGATAATGGGACCACTGTTGGATTCTCTGGTGCTTCCAGCTAATGTTGCTATGGGTCTGGTCAATGTGGTCATTCCTATTGGGCCATGTGGTAAAGATTGATAGGTGGCAGGTTTGTCAAGGCCAGGTGTCTATGTGGCAGCTGGGTGAGATCTTAGTGGTTAGTCGCATGATCACATGTGGTCTTTTGGGCTCATGGGATCATGCGAACAACATTATTTTAAAGTAGAGTGGGCTCGGGGTTGGTTAAGCAAGTGCACAGTTCTATGGATAAGGGTTTGCATGGTCATTGGATGGAACCAGGGTTAGGGAAAAGATTAAATGACTTGGTGACTAAGGAGAAGGTGAACCCAAGGTCAAACTAGGGTTAGGTTTACAGTGCAATCTTGAGCCTGAGGTGTCTTGTGTGGTAGTTTCTAAAGGGGCTTGTCACATGATCACATGTGGTCTCTTGCGGCCATGTGATCATGTGATGGGTCATCAATGCTCAACAAGGTCTTCAGGTGGTGACATGCAGGTTTCCTATTGGTCCACGTGGTTGACAGGTAGATATTTTGTGGGCTCAGGCATCTATGTGGCAGTGGAGGTACATTCTAAAAGTCTTGGTGCATGATCACATGAAGGATTTTGGGTTCATGTGATCATGTGACCAATGACATTTTCAAAGGGGTGCGGCCAATTTTGGTGGGCTTTCTTCTGCAGTGAGATGTTTATGAATAGCAGGTAGCTGAGAAATTGATGTCTCTAGGTCATGTGTAGTTAAGGGAAGATTTTGAAGAGGTTTGACCAGCCATCAGGGGTTGATCTTTGTCCCAATAGGGTACCAGTTAGCATTCATGGTGAGACTTTTGTGCAAGAAAAATGATGAGTCCATGTTGTTTATCTGCAGGTAATTTCAGTATAGGGATGGACATGCAAAGACATATCTGATCTGTTGGAATATTTTTAGAAAACCATTTATGATCAGACTTGTTCAACCTAGGGTTTATTATTAAATTGTAAATCTTGTAACCCTAGTTAGATTTTTGACTCTGGCCTACGTGCAGTGAGTGTTGTATATATTGTTTTTTGAGAGCCTTAGTGCTCAGAGTTGACATTTTGTAAAAAAGAAAGTTTCTTTCTTAGAAAGCTATCTGAGACACTTTCTTGTCCTCTAGTTTTCTACTCTTTGTAATCTCCCATTGATAATTTAGATAATGCAAAGTATTTTGTGACATTCTTGTTGTCCTTATGCTTTTCTTGTGTGGATTATCTCTTATTGGATTTAAGTATATGCATGATTTCTATGATATCTTAGGTTTTCTGATACCTCTTTCTTTTCTACAATTTTGTGTGTTTCCTATGTTTGATCTGATTTAGATATTTTGTGGGTACGCTATAACCCCTAGCAGTCTTGTCTCAATCCTACATCGAGCTGCAGAAGTGAATGTCTATTTGCAGGTCATAAGTGGTGTCTTCCATTCAGGCCCTCTTATGAAATACTTATGCAAGCCTATTCAATAAGTTGTGATGTCTTAGACCTATTTCCTTCACTGGTTTCATCCCTCTATACTGAGATACAAACCCTAGTTTCGGTGCATCACCTAGTAGGTAGATTTGCTTTCAGTCATTTCCCTTTTATGCACTCCTTCTATCCCTTTCCCTCAAAAGTTTAATTTCCTATTAAGGAGAAAATCAAGGTGATAATCCAAGAGGAACCAACCTAGAACCTAGAGGTTTCATCTTAGTTAGCATAGGTCCCACACCTAGAGATGATTCCCATGTTATATTGAGTTATCAAGACTATGAGAGCTTGAGATAGAGGTGCAAAACTCAATGTATAACAATTAATAGAAAACTTAGGTACTTTATCTCTTGTATCATTTGGAAAAGCATTTGGGTAGCCTAGTATCTCATCAAAACTAATTTGCCTATAGCCTTCTAGTTTCATAGGTCTTCTTTGAAATCCTAAACTAGTGTTCCCACTAGAATTATTATTTTTATCTACATTCCCACCCACTTGCACATTTGACTATCTATTAGGATCAACAAATGATTTGGTAGATACATTAGGAATTAGATTACTAGTAGTAGGATTGCTAAGTGGAATAGTAGTGACCTAGTTCAGTAGCAGAAGGGCCATGAACATTAGCTGATGAAGACCTCAAGAACTGGAGCTTTCTTCATTTCTCTGCAATAGCAGCATCAACTTCAGCTCTTTCCAACTCTTGAGAAAGAGCTTCATCCTCTTTTCTTTTTCTTTCTATCCATGTCTCCCTATTTGATTTAGGTGGTGGGATCCCTAGTATTGTCATTGGTTTGCTTATTTGGACACCCACCATCTTCTGCTTTCCTTTTTCATTAATAACCACAGTAGGCCTAGTGATCTCATGTACATTCTTACCCTTAGGCAAATGAGCATAACTTTGTACTTGTCTGATCATAGGGCCTTCTTCATCAAACTCATGGTCTTGCAACAATAATTCCTACTCACTTCTTAGAGCTTCAAGATCACCAAAAACATCATGCTGCAACACCCTAGGAGCAGAAGCAAGCATCTTGTTTCTCTCCTTCATTTCATTAATTTTTATAAGAAGAGACTACCTCTCCATTAGAGCATTTACTTTTTCAGCCTCTCTATCTACTTGTAACCTTTTGTATATGGCATCCTACTCTTCCAACTACAACCTAAGTGCATTTAGGTCATGTGGATCTATCATGTTATCTTCAGAGCTTGATGACACTTCCACATCAGTAGGATGCTGATATGGGAAATGCACTTGTCATGGTCTCTTGGGATCCCTTCTAAAATTATCTTCATCAAGGTCTAAATCAACCTCCAAACCCATCTCTCTAGCTTGTTCATCCTGACTTGCAGGTAATGGACCCTTGTCTTGAAATACAACCTCTAGGGTATCATAAAATCTATCTTCAGAGTGACCACCATCTGGTCTAGAAACATTATCCTGTGAACCTTCCTCACTTGAGGAAATATGTGGTGCTCTACCTCTAGTATTTCTTTGTTCTCTTATGGGAGCACTAGTAGAATCACCATTTCTTCTGATCCAACTCTTCTTCTCCTATCTAGGTAATTGTTCTAGAGTGACCTCCAGATTCTTCTTGACAAAGGACTTGGTATTCCTCCTTTTGTCCATGATTTGTAGTATGACACTAGTTCTAACCTCTTCAGTCACCACCCACCTAGATGGGAAATCTTTAACTAAATACAACACGAAAACAAGAGTGCACTTAATAACTTTATCTCTAGACTCTCCCCCAGCAGAGTCACCATTTTGTTGGTAGTTCCCTTTGAACTTCAACTTGTAGATTTATACTTTGATGGATAACTTCTAATGATACTTTGACTCTATCACCACTCCAAAGTCTTCAAGGAAGAGGGCCAATTAACAAGGATCAACAATGAGATCCTCCTACACTTTGAGCCTTAATTCTTAGGTAGGTTTACCCTTGATTCACTTCTTCAAAAGAATCTCAAAACAATATACAACTATACCCCTTAAAAATTGATTAATGATTTTATCATTTATATGTGTGTGATTGATGATGAGGGACTACCTCTAGGGAAGGGATCAGTGCCTTAACTAGGGCATAGAGTCACCTAATAGCATACATCAACCAAAAACCCTAACTCAAACACACCCGAATTCAAGATAAGTGCTTTTCCTATTATCCCTCTCACTCACATATCAGGACATCAAATCCTCATCTAGCCATGAAATCACTGAAACTACCTCAAAGACTTTAATCCTAACTTTGTTAGGAACTTAAAGATAATTTCAAAATACTCTTTGTTTACCATATGTTAACCCACTTTTTCAAATTAACATATATGAGCTCAAGAACAAAATAAGAAGACATACACCACTATGAGATTGGAATTCAACTATATTCTCATTAAGACTTGCAGAATCAATACATTACCAAATAAAAAAATGCCAAAGAAATAGACCCAAAATCTAGGCTCTCCTTGCTCAGTATGATACCATCAACAAAACCCCTTACAAAATAAAAAATGCTACAATATATACTCCCTAGTCATCTTGGAATCCTTAAAGAGGATGCAACAAGCTACAAATGACTAGGGTTAGGGTTTCACCCACTAGATCAACTAGAAATAGTCAAAAACTTAAATTTAGGGGTGAAAACCATTCGGCCAAGAGAAAACAGATCCCAAAGTGTTCCTCAATCATGATAATACCATTGAGAAAGTATTGAGAACCATGAAAATGCCTAATTTGTCAACCTGTTCGGCCACCTGCAACATGCCTCGAGCATAAAAAACATAGTACAAACCCCTGCAAATGATCATGGCATACCCTGGACCACATTGCAATGGCAAAAAAATTATCTCTTACCAGCTCTAGTCACTTCTGCATTAAATTTTAGTCCTTCTGGTCATAGGAAACCCTCAGAAATTTGAATTTGAAATCAAACGGTCATTTTCATGGTGCCATTAGCAAATCAGCAGTCCACATTTGAATCTTGATCAACTTTAACTCCTGACTGTTAGATCTCTCTTTTTCACAATCTTTATGATTTATCACTTAATAGGACCCTAGTCAAAATTAGTGAATTGACGACTAAAGGGTTTTTCTAGTTTGCGGGATACCTTATCCCTCCACCATTTTCTTTAGCGACAATGTGAATGCTTGTTTTCTGAATTGCCAACTTTTTAGAACTCTGCTACTTTTTCTTTGTGAATGAGAAAAAACCTTTGAACATTTGTCAAGACTGCTAAATACTTGTCAGGACCACAAAAACATCAGAGAAAAACCTAGGCCCACCCTTAAGAAGATCGACGGTTGTCACAAGATCTTAAGCCTCTGACACATCTCATAAGAACTTATGCCCATTGTTGATTTACTGACAATGTCAGGACCCTCTAACGCATCCAAAAACTAGGTCCCACTGACAACTACCAACATTTTAATACATGGACCAATCATATACTACCAACTATGCTTACGTGTTATTTTGGTCCCACCTTTATCTCTGATATGAACACCTAGAGGATCAAACAGATGGTGCAAGATTTGAAAGGCTTAAAAGATTCTATGTGCTTATACGCCAACTGTCGATATGGAATCTTAGCTGATATCATAGAGTGGGACCCCACCCTGATGCATAGGATACACCAATGAATTAGGGACCACCACATCGTAGAATTCAAAAAGTGGACAAGTAACATTTTCTATTTATTCTGACAACCCTACCACTTAGTTATTTCTTTCAACCAATAAGGAACTGCCATGTGTGCTTATGTGGTAGTGGACCCGCCTGCAAAGAAGGGCTACATCATGGAAATGAATCAATGACCATCACAAAAGTGAAAGCCTCTGACAAAACCCTTGTGCTTTCATGAAAACCATTGGATCAAGATGGTGTCAAAAGGTTGGGCCCAGGAAATATTAAGGTCGCAACATAGGAAATATTAAAGTGCAGGACTTAGGAAGAATTAAAGCCCGCCAAGTGCTAGAGACTTAGGAAAATTTAACAGCTGATCCCACAAGGTGATAAAACAATAAGGCACATGTGTTAAAAGGTTTTTAAGTGGCTCGAAAAAGTAACTTTAAAATAGAATATGGCCAGGGCAATACAAAAGGTTTTGTATGCAACTGCTATATTGTTTAAATTTTGAACTAAGGGTTTATGCCAAAGACCTAAAAACAACTGCAAAGACCAGAGGAAAAAGGCTAGAGCCATGAAAATTTTTGCACATGCTAACATGGTTCAAGCCGCTCCTAGTTGCAATTAAATAATGTGGGGATGCATTAGTCTAGAGTTTTTTAGAGCGTTATCATATTCTTGACTTGATGTAGGGATCTACTCCTCAGGTGGAGTGATCGTTGAAGAAAGTTGTGAAGAATAGTTGATGAATCATGGCACCCTTTGCCAGTGCTATCAAAGGGGGAGGGTTTGTATGAGAAAATCCCTACTATATGGAGATATTGTATCGAGGTATACTATGAGAGTACTATTTGGTTACATAACTTTGGATTGCTAAAACTTTGGTATGGATTTTCCCATATGTTGACATCAATGCCAAAGGGGGAGATTATTGGATATTGCTAATGCATTGGAGAATGGTTGATACTTTTAATATGTTTAATCACTATTTTAAGTGATGCTAAAGCTACTGTTATTGTCATTTGTATTTTTTCACTGATGTCAACATATATTTCTATGAAGAGAACATGTTGGTTACTATAGTGTACAAATACTGTACAGATGTTTCAAAATGTTCCAAGTCAGATGAGAGTATAGGAAGATGTTGTGATCTTATATCCAAGATCAAATCATGTATTGTGGTATATTCAATGAGTTAAAGATGTTTTGTTGAAGACTAGTTATTGGATAGTGATAATGGAAGTTGACAAAGTGAGTCTTTATGTTTCTGGTATATCTAATAGAATGTATGGATTTAGTATATGTGAGTTTTAGGGATGTCAGACAAGGTACTGAAGAATTTTTTTTGGTTAGCGCAAGGTATGGAATGCTATGTGATCTTAGTTGTGGTGTGTGTTCTGGAGATGACTTATTTGGAAGTCAAATTGAGGGCTTTAGCATACACTTTGTTTAATGTAATCATTATATACTTGTTTTAGATACTGTGTGTATCTTAGAAAGGGTTTTTGTAATTGGTTGTATATTAGGAAATCCTAATTGGCCGACCTATGTTAGAATAAATGAGAGGGGGGAGAATCACTTATCCACAGTCCCAAATCAAAATGTATAATCCAAAAAAATTTACTTAAACTTCTGCAGCTCAGTAACATAAAATACTATACTGTCTGTGCTTTTACCAATTACCAGCCAATAACAAATAATGATTACCGATCAAATCCAACATGTAATATGTAAATTATGATAAAAAAAATCACCACAATGAACACATAACACAAAAGATTTAATGCGGAAACCCTGTGAAGGGAAAATCACCTGGGACTGGCAACCCAAAAATGCTCACTCTTCTAAAGTGAGGTCAGTGAAGACCCAACCTTGTTAAAGGTTACAAACACACTATGAGGTGTGACCTTGTTAGAGGATTTTAGACCAATTGTTATCATCCAATCATCATTCACTATGGGGTTGATAGGATAACAATGTTCATTCTATGAATGACACATATAAGACTTTCCTAGTCCACTCTATTAAGAGATTTCTCTATTTACAATGGTTAAAATGTAACAGTAGTTGATATGATTACAATACAACTTCAATTGTAGATTATCAGATCTATGTCAAGCCCATTAAAATCCTTTGATCAATATATCAATTTTGTATCAACAACAATCAATGACTTACTGTCACTCGGTAATAGCTTTCTGATGTTCGGTAAACTCTCCAGTTCGGTTCTCCTTAACCAGTTTGATCAGGCATACATGACATGTGATAATTTTGCAGTCTCCTTCCTCTAGCATAAGTTTCATAATGAAACCCTAGTCTCTTAAAAAGACAAGTAAACCATTTTCTCCTCCATAATATTTTTCCACTTATTCTTCTTCATCCATTTTTTTGCTTAAACCTTCCTCGGCTGATGTGCCTATAATACATTTTGATTTCATCCTTTAGATCCTCCTTGAATTATCCTAGCTATCGATCTTCATAACAAACATTATCTCCATCTCTGATTTCGATGTACTTTCTAGTTCATCAATCCTTATCGACTAAACTAATCATTTAGTTCTTTTTCTCCTACTCGATTAACAAAGAAATTTGTCACTGAATACAAGCTCAGTTTATACTATGCTCGGTATACACTACACTTCTTGGTGTATACTGTGATCCTTCATCAACCGACCACACTGCCTTGTGTCTTTTAGTTCTTTTCCTCATCATAGATGAATGAAACATAATCAAGTCAATAACATAAGGTCATAGACTCATCAAAAAGTTACCCAATGTATTCCTTATCCTCATATGTCATATACATCTTCCTCATCTAGATATTTCTATTCTTCATCTCTTTTACTCCTTTTCTACAGATGTTTATGTATTGTAACTTACAAGATAAGTGTTATCAAACTAGTTGACATCAATTACAACATATTAATGATTTAATCATATGCATATCTAATTAGCAACTCTATGATCTCTAATCACATATCTTCAATTAGGTTCTAAATCAGTTATAGTTCATCAATCTGATCATGTAGAATGTAATAGGGTATATATGTAAGATCTTTTCTTCAGAAAAGATATGGATGAGATGTATGTGACATAATGAAGATTTTGGAAGCTTTGAGCTTATGTCTATTAGATGTAGAGCAGAGGTTTATTTGGTGTACTTCATTGAAACTCATCAAGCAAAGATAGTTGTTGTCAGATAGTTTAAAAGATTGTGTATTTCTTCATATACACTTGTGTTGCAAACAGTGAGTTCTGAAGGTGGATTTAACCTTCTTTGGGAAGTGAGCCCATCCTTATTTCTTGTTTCCTAACAGGGTCTTTCCTCTAACAAGGACTATGTATTGTAATGTTTTAATAAGCTCTTAATAGGGCTAGATCTTCTAACAAGGGCTATGTACTTTAATGTTTCAATAAGCTCCTAACAGGGCTAGATCTTCTAAAAATGATACTATACTCTCAGTACATCATTTGTGGATGCTAATTCCCACCAGGGTTTTTCCCTTTAATAGGGTTTCCCCGACACCAAAATATTATGTTATTGTGTTGGCATTCATTGTGTTCATTGGATCTGATATTGCTTTGACTATTCAAAGTTTAAAGTTTAATATTATGTCATACAACTGATTCACCCCTCCTCGCAGTTGTATTGTGGACTGTTATTCCTCACAAGGTGTGTATTTTTTAACTGTCAAGTGGGGTTTATGGACTACCTATTCATTCATTTCCCTTATGTTAGTAAGGTTTGGCAGTATCTCCTCTCTTCAAGATATTTCTTCCCAACCATCCTTACCTTTTAAGAATAATGATCTTCAAAAATTCTTCTCTTGGTTTCTCCCACACCTTTGTTGGGGTGTGTGGAAAGAGCATAACAATTGTATCTTTAGTTTTTTTTTTTCTCCTCCCAAAATCATGTTTGAAAAGATCCACCATGATTTAAAAGAAAACTTTGTTACCTGTGGTGGAACTGACCCTTTTGCAAGAAAAGACAAGAATGGAGACCTAAAGAAGAAGAACAACAAAAAACAACCTTGCACTTGGAGCTATCCCCCAGAAGTTTGGTCTAAGGCTAATTTTGATGGTGCTACCAAGGGAAATATGAGCACTAGTAAATTTTACCCTATTTTTTGATGAGGATTAGTCAAATTTCTGACATGAATTGGTCGAACAGACTACTAAAACCATGGTCAAAGTTTTTTCATTGATTTTTCTATAGGGAAAACCATAGTTGAAATTTCAACCCTACGAGTGGTTGAATTATCGACTAAATCAATTTCTTGGAACTGGAATAATTTAGACCAACTATGGGTCAAAATTTCCACCAACCTTCATAGAAATGGATATCAAATGCATAGCATTCTCGTCGAACATAGGGCTATGGAAAGGTGGAAAGTGAGACCAACTGTGGGTCAAAATTTCCACCAACCTTCATAGAAATGGACGTCAAATACATAGCATTCTCATCAAACATAGGACCGTGGAAAGGGGGAAAAATGGACCAATACTAAGTTTTGGTTAAAGAAAAAATGTGACACAACAACACAGTTCATATTTCCTATATGATGCACAACATTCTCCATGCAATGATCAAGTTGTACTTGCTAAGTTCTCCTTTTATTTCCAACTAAAGAAGTCATTGTGAATTTCAAGCTAGCTACATTGAATGCACCATGTTCATGGCCTGTTGTTCAATGGTCCTCTATTTGTACTTCAATGTGAATATTCAAAGCTTGACCATGATGTTCAAGTTACCAGAGTGCCACATGCTGGAATGTAAATTTATCAAATTAAAATGTATTTGCCAATAATGTATACAACCAACACACAAAATGTAAGTATGACTAAAAGGAGTGTGTAGGCTAATACAAAGTCAATTTACACAAAATGAAGTATGACTAAAAGGAGTATGTAGGTGAACACAATGTCAATTTTGTAGAATTGGAATTTGTAAGAAAATAGTTTGTAACTTGGGTTGTCCCAAAACCTTATCCACATTTACATAGTTTTACAAGTTGGATTCTTGTAAGAAAAGTATTCATAGTTGGCCCTCAATTGGAATCATCATATCAGAAAAGCCTTGTTCTATCTATAATCCACAATGCAAACAATTCCCTGATTAAGATGAAACATGAGATATAGAAAAAGTGTTCTCATATTTTAGAGTGGCATCAAAATTCCAAATTTAATCTTAATGATAGTAACCCTAACTAAAATGAGTCCACTGTCCTATTTCAGCATGTCATTCAAAAAGTAAATATTTTAAAATAAATATATCTTGAGAATGGATATAGGTCAGAACAAAATTTAGCAGTTTCTAATCAAAGTAAACTAAATATCAACATCAAGATTTTTATGTTAGTTCTTAGTTGATATTTACTGCTACCATATTTTGCAATAGTTAGAGCTTTTGGAACATAGAAAGGATCAAATAAAATCAAACAAGTTCCCTCCATTTTTTTAAAAAAAAAACATAGAGCGTGCATCATCTTCTAAAAACATTTGAACTTAAGAACTTCTAAAATTTCAAGTTTAGTAATGGAAACATAAGAGACAAGTGATGAAGCAAGGATGAGAAGGGTCTTCTTCTTCTAGGTTGGTGATGGTGTAGAGGCTATCCTAGAAGTTTTGGGTCTCAACTGATCAAAGGAACAATGAGGCATCAAGTTAGCATTGACTTCTTCTACATTTGTTAGCAATATTTTAACATCGTAGGAGACAAGGAACTCAAAAATGCATTAGGAAAGTTTTATGTCTGGGACAAATTTAGAGTTGAGTTGAATGAAGCAATTTTTAAATTGACTCATGTCAAACTTTCCTCAATCCCATTCACAGGCTTGGAGCTTAGGGGTATTGCTTCCATTAGATTGATCTATAGCATCAAGTCCAGTTTGTTGGCTCTCTTCAAGTTGATGAGCTTTGCAGGTTCCTTAAGAGTGTAATAGAATCATACAATCCTTCCATAGATGTTATGGCCCTCCATAGTCTAGAATAATCCTATCCTCAGCCAGAGCCATTCAACATGGTGAATGCTACAAAATTCATAAAGTTCTTGCAGAGGAATATTGGTCTGGTAAAATATGAAGATCATTCTTAAAGGTTTGAATCCAGTAGTATCTAGTAGTTTCACCTATTTAGATGCTGACCAATGTAGAATGTCTATTGGTTAAATGAGAATAACTTCCAATTTTGTAAAGCTAGTCTTCCTTGTCACAGTCATGGTAGGATTTTTTATGTGATTTCTCAAAATGAATAGAATGGGAGATTGTCCTTAGCCCTCACTTGATAAATCAAAAAGGAAATAGAATAAAAGATAATGTTTTCATGAATTTAAATTTTGGAGTGAGAGCCTTGCATTTGTCATCCAATAGGTTTCAACAGTTAGAAAGTGATTAAATTATACAAAGTATAGATTTTCATTAAACTGGGTTGTCATGTTGTGTTACAAAATCAATCAGGAGTTATTTGTGGGAGTAAAAAATTACTTGAGTTATATTGTTAAATTGTGTTAAAGAGTGATTTATTTCCTTGGGTTTTGACCATTCATTTCATGTACTACACATATAGCTTGCATGTAGAAAGTGATTATAGAGTTTTAAAATATTACAATTTTGCATAGTTCAGGTAAGATTTGTCTATGAGTTGAATCACACTTGTATGCCAACTTGCTTATGTTTGTTGAATTGGTGTGACTTCGTAGAAACACTATAACTAGACAGATTCAAACTTTGAATAATTTCAAGTTTTCAACACCTTGCTCATGTAGTTTGGATCAAATTTTGTATCTATACTCTTAGCTCACAAATTCATATTAATTATCCCTAATTAGTCTCATTAGAACAAGATCCAACATTTTAGCAACCATGATTCTAAAAAAATGACTATGGCATTAGTTTTAGATTTCCTTCTAAGTTGAAAGTAATGATATGAAGAAGAAAGAACACTGATGCCTACAACAATCATTCAAAATATGATAGGGGACCCCTCAGTATAAAAAACAATCAAATAATTCTTAACAACTTCAAGTGATAAATGTTTACCATGGCATGCCAATTTCATACCATTATGTGTGCTTTTGCATTGAGAAAGACAAGATTCTATAGAGTGCATGTCAAAGCATCTTATGCAACAAGAAATAGTATTAATAATTTTTTCATACTGACAATATAAGAGGTGCTAGAGATTGACAATAAGAAGAAAGGTTGTTGGAGTTAAAGGAAAATATACTAGAAAAAGCATCATCATAAAATGCCACAGCCAAAGCTCTAAAAAATTTCAAGTTTAGTAATGGAAACATAAGAGACACTATAGATAGAAATGGGAAGAAAGAACATTGGAGTTAAAGGTTGAGGTACTGGAATAAGCATGATTATGACATGTCATTGCTAAAGCTCCACAAAGTTATAAGGTTCATGTAGTCCAATTTTCATCATTTGTCTCGTTTGTTGCTCACAAGTCACAATAACATTGAAGTCTTGAACACTTCCCCATGAATTATCGCACCTCATCTCACCTTGTGATGATTATGATTGTTCTGGTTGATGACTAGGTTTTGATTATATTGAGATGTACCAGTACTCAGTTAAGTGAGCTCTTTGTTTACCTAGGAAATTTGAGACCAGGAAAGGTCAAACTCCTATCTAATACAAAGAGACAAAGGTGCTTTAAGCACAACAAGTTCTAATCTTGGATCATTTGCAACAAAATAAGGCTGCTTCAACAATTGATTTTAACATAGCTATAATAAACATAATGCAAGTATCATTAAAATTAGAGGTTTGAAAACTAATATTTTAACCAAAATCAGAGCCCCAAAAATATTTTCTATAAAAAAGGGGAATAAAATAAAAATAAACTTTTTAATCTACCAAAACTAAATGGAGCACAATGGACACAACTATACTCCATCCAATCCACTGTTTAGACGAGAATGAGATAAAGAAAATCCTACTTACAAAATGTCTGAAGCTAAAGTTTTCAGACACCTTTTGCAACTAGCTCTTTTGGTCCATCTTCCATACAAACCTACCCCGGGCCTCACACAACCTTCTTCAAGCTTTCGCTCCCATAGCCATGATAAAAATATCACCTTGGATTTGTAAGAGAAAATGACTATGTGTGCATCCTTCTAATTCTTACATATAAAATTCAAAAGCTACTCTCCAACGTCTCATCTAGACCACCTGAAATCAACAAATAAATTAGTAGGCCTCTTAGCCATGGCCACCGCATAAAAAATAGGAAAGGATTTGAGCTGCAAGGTAAATAAGAAGCAAGCAAGAAAAAATTACTAGAGAGACAATGGATAGTATAATATATACATAGAGAAAGCGCAGAGCTGCTATTTATGATTCAAGAAGAAAATGTTGAAAGCAAAACAACTTCAGTAAGTTTGGAGTCAACACAAATTTAAAGATGATATGAAATATCATAGCACAGTCATGTGGTAGAGCTCGTGACTGGCTTTCATGGGTGAAAGTCAACAAAAAGGTGCTTAATTTAAGCTCAAATTTGTTCCAAACATGCCTGTGGTTTTGAATTTAAGGTGAACAAATCCAAAATCATGGGTAAAATGGTAGAAATTAGTATAAATACATATCACTAACAAGTCATGGAGACACTGGTTTCCAACATGGATAATAGTGCTTGTATGGTTGTAAAGATGATGAAGAATCAAAGGAAAAAAAGGCCAAATAAAAAACCAATAATAAGAAAGGAAGAAAACCTCTACATTTGGCCATTACTTATGGAGTTACAAACCTCATAGCTTTAGGAATGTGAAAGATGGTTTAGGACTGTGCAATGATATCATAGATAATTTTAACACCACAAATAAACTCACATATGATGAGAATGAGTTAGCTATGATGATGGGCCATGAAATGGCTCAAGAGATTATTTACTCTCCAAGCATGGAGGCATGGTATGTTGATGGTGTCAAGGAAGATGAGTGTCTTTGGAAAGTAGATTTATTGAAGTTTTAGATGTATGGAAAAGTAGAGGTTCAAAATAGGAAGAGGAAGTTTTTGATGGCCAACAAAGAGAAGTAGGTGTTCATGTTGCAAAGAGAAGTCAAGCCAAAAGTCAAGATCAAGGAGTGGGGGTTTGAACATGATGGAAAGAATCAAACTACCATAATTTAACCATCACACAATTAAACAAGTATGAACTATAAGAGACTAAGAAAGAAGGCAAAGGTGTTACCTCACTAGGATGATAGTAATAATGAGACAAAGAACCATGAAGACTAAATCCAAGGAGACCAGATCTGAACATCTGGGTTCGATCAAATTCAAAAATTAGTTTGCCTTCATAGCATAGGAGCATATCTGACAATCTCATAGAGTGTCCATCCCTAAAAACAAAAGCACCATTTCGGTTTGAATATTGAATATATACAAATATAATGATGAAAGAAAAGAAGACAATCATACACTCTCTGATTTATTATCATTTTGACCTTCTCCATCACCAATTGAGGTATGTTAACAACAATTTCCCTCACATCATTTCTTCTCATTTCCTCTTCAAACTTTTCCCCAAGTGCACCAAGGACTGCAAAGAAACAAGATAAACAAATCACAAGCATATAGCGATGTTAGAATAGTTACTAAAATGGTCATAAATTATGTTCTTATAGTAAAAGAAAACTTTGACATAAGAAAAAAACTACACAATATTAAAACATGACATTGTGCTTTAAAAACTAAAAGGGTACCTGTAACAAAGAACTTCATTTCGACTTGCTAATTGGTTGTCACTATTAACTCTAAGCTTATCTTTAAAGTTTGAGCTTCACTTGGTTTCGAGAATAGTTTAATATTCTCTACTAAACAAGGCCAACCACATGAAGGTGGAAGCTCATTCCCCCCCCCTAACATCACTCTAAATTCCCCATTAACATTTAATAACATTCATTCATTCATTCACCCATTTTTGAAATATAACATTCAATCATTATAATCACATGATAACATTCATTAACACATAAAATTCATTAACACACAACATTCATGAATAACTCATTAACAGAAAACTCATTAACACACAACATTCATGAATAATTCATTAACACATAAAATTCATTAACACACAACATTCATGAAGAATTCATTAACACATCATTCATCAACATTACTAGTACAAAATTACATCCATTAAGACAATGTTCTTTCATTAGCAAAAAATATTAATTATAATCATTTCTTTTTGGGTTTCTTGCTATTTTTTTAAATCATGTAATTTCTAAGAGGAAGATCAATGTCCTCATCATTCCCCTCCTCTACTGATTCTAATTCCAGCGCATGTCTCCTCCTCATCTGTTCAGGAACACGAGGCTACTACGCCAAAGGGGGGTCCGCTGCAATAACAACTACTTCATGAGTTAAATTCACACCATTTTATATTAGTGAATTACAAGTATTTAATTAAGTAAAATAACTATAAATCAAAAAATTAACTTAAAAGAACAATACATAGATTTTATTTACCTGAATGTGCCACATGATCTACATGGTGATCAGTCTAAACATCCTCTGACACTCGTTCAGCATGACATAATTTTGTATCCTCTAAAATATACACAAATTAAAGGTTACACCAAGTTCAATTTAAGATGTTAAATTGTATTAATAATTAAAAAATTAGTTTTAAATAGAAAATGAGCACCTCCATCGATAGTACATTGCACATCAGGGGATTCATCATGCGACGTATGATTTGTGTCACGATTAAGAGGCTGCATTGCAATGTCATGCACATTATTATCAAATAGATTGTTTCTCAAGTATTCAATTTCTAATATATTTTTTGGCATATTTACCTGTGCACATGATGCAGGAGACTCTTCGGTTGGGCCAGTGGAAGCTTTCCATAGGTGTTCAGCCATGGCTTGATAGCCTTCCTTGAAGGCAATTATTTTGTGTTTTGTCGTGGCCTCTAAATTAAATTCAAAGCCCTGCATTTTTTGATTAAACAAAATTATTTGCATTTTATAAATAATTTTTCTCTACAATTCATTTACTGCTACTTACAATTCATGTTTTAATTTTTGAATATCCACCAAAGCCAAGACTATGCTACCCAATATTTTGTAGCCTGGCCTTTGTTGCCTTTGATGTGTCTTGCAACCTATGAAAAGTTTGAAATATGTTAGATGATATAGATATAAAGATCACTAATTAGTGCATTATTACATTGTACTAGTAGTTAATACTATTGCATACCTTCTTCTCTCATTTGCTAGTGTAATTCCTCTTTGAGCATCCCCTTTCTCCTTTTCATCCAAAATGAACTCATTCCAATCCCTCACTAGAATAAAGGAAGTGTTAGCACCTATGAATTTTTTTCATGGCTTTAGCATTTTTTTACTGGTCTCTGTAGTTGTTTTTAGGTCTCTGGCTCAAACCCTAGGTGAAAATTTTGAAAATCTAGCAATTGTAGTGAAAAGCCCTAAAAATGCCCTGGCCTTGTTCTAATTTTGTGTTACTTTATTCAGGCCACTTAAATCTCTAAAACGCATGTTTTAAATTGTAAACCTCTTTTTCGCATAATCGCATGAACCTTTTTCATGTTATGCGATCTTGCGACTAAAGATTTTATTTTCAAGCCCCTTTTAATATTTGTTGCTTTTCCTATGTCTCCTTGGTTGATCTTTCCTAAGTATATGAGCCCGACGGTGTTTTAACTTTTCCTAAGTCAGTGCCTTAATTTTTCCCATGTTTTTGGCTTAATGTTTCATGAGTCTAGTCTCTCTGACACCATCTCAATCGGACAGTTGTCATTAAAGCACAAGGGATGTGTCAGAGCTATGAAAAGTCAGGATGACCATTGATTTCTCTTTATGACATGGTGCTTCAAACTGTGGGTCCAAGGTGACACGTAGGTACAAATATCAGTCTCTGATTGGTCCATGATATAATTTGGTGGTAGTTGTCAGTGGGACCTGGTTTCTGATTTTGTCAGAGGGTCCTGACATTGTCAAAAAATCAATGATGGGTGTATGATCTTATGGGATGTGTCAGAGGTTTAAGATCATGTGACAACCATCGATTCTACATTTTTTAGAGGGGATAACATGTAGCAGGTCCACATGCCAGGTGCTCTTATTTGTCATTATCTAATTGGTCCACGTTGTGTGATTGGACATGTTGTCAGTGGGACCTAGTTTCTGACATGTTTTATGGGCCCTGACATCGGCAGAGGATCTACGATTGGCATAAGTTCTCATTGAATTTGTCAGAGTCGTGAGATCTTGCGCCAGCTATTGATTTTACTTTTTCTTAGGCACTGACAAAGGTGGGTCCTATTTGTTAGAGGGAGCTGACATGCGCATTTTTTATTGGTGTTGAATACTGGCATGGACATAGACTTTTCAAGGTTTTGTGACTATTGTAAAGATTAACGTAGGCTGCCTAATCTACCAGGAAATAAAGGGATCTATAGTCACATTTTAAATCGAAGCTTGTATCCATTGTTTTTAAAATTCAAATTGTTTCTACAGGGTTTGGAGATAGTGCGCCAAATAAAGTTGTATTGCAGGACCATTTTTTATCATTCCAGCTTGGTTGTGGGTGAGATTTTATGAGGATGGTCCTGGTGATTATTCCAGCATGAATTTTTGTGTCCATGGGGCTAGTACAGGGTCAGATCTATTGAAGAATTTGATGATTATTTTTTATCTTACTAGCTTTGTGCTTGGAGCTTGTCTTGTTTGGCTTTCATTTTTTGTTGTTGAGTTAAGTAGTTTTGAAATTATTTCTTTGAATTATCATCAATGCTTGTTGCAATCCTTGAGATAAAAGGATTTTTCATGATCATTCAAAGGCATTGGGAGTTAGGTGTTTAGAACTTTTCATTGGTGAGTCCTATTCTTAGTCAGGGTTTGTAATAGATTTGGATTCAGTGTTTGTTAATGAAAGAAGAAAGTTGTAGGTCTAAGCTATAGCTTGCAAGTAGGGTGCCTTGTGATTCATTGTATACATAGAAGGAATTCATCATACTTAATACAAATATCTAATTCTTATCTTTCCTTTGTGTCAAGTCAAGTAAGATTTGAGCTTTCTAGCTCATTACATATTGTTTTTATGTATGTATCTTTATTCTTGAGTTCTGATCTAAGATTGGATTAAACTATGCTCTAGGTGGGATATGAGTTTTCCCTTGTCTATGTAAGGATATTTTATAAGCAGTAAAGATTAGGATAAATGTATTTATGGCTATTAATTCTTGGGTATTCTCAAATTTGTGTGTCTTTGTGTCTAAGGACTCTTGCCCAATGGATGAGGCACTAGCCTAAATGAGTATCTCTCTTGTTAACATACATTGATTGAAGTTATTACATTCCAAATCTTAAAATCAATAACCTTTCTAAGCTTTAGGTGTTTGGTTGTGTGGTTGAGTTACCCAATAGTAATGGAGAGTCAATGAATGTGAGGTTAGCATTTAGTACTTTTTTACTATCAATCTGTTGTTTAGACTTAGTCTTTGGTGTGTGAAGTATAGTTTTCACTGGGTTAGGTACACCCGCCTTGGTTTTGCAGAGCCAAAAGTGAAGAGGGAAGTCTTGTCCCTATAGTTGGTCCAATTACCCAAAGATCCTTATATATTTTGGAACTAACCAATCCTAAAATGAACCTGAGGGTACATTGGTAGGCTAAGAGCATAAGTGTCCATTTTGAACACCAACAAGATGGTGACTCTACTAGGGAAATGTTACACAAGTCTATAATAACCAGTAGGTCATCATTGGAAAAAATAAGGTTATTCTTGTCCCTTGTCTTGTCAAGCTCATTTGGATTTTTGTTAAGTGAGGAAATAATATTGTAAGATTCCCAATATTCTTGGGTGGTGATTCAAACATCTCTGCAGCAGTGCTAGTCAGTAGATTATTTATAGAATGAGTTATAGAGGTACTAGGTCTTAGAGAAAGGAGCATCATGAAGATAGAATGGAAGAAGGTATTCCAAGATCTTCTAGGCCTAGTCAAATAAGTTGAGGAAAGAAGAAAATAAATGTTTCTCATACTTGGAAAAGTAAAAAGGATACAAGACAAGAAGCTCAAACCAAACCTGGTTAAGAAGAAAATATTTTAGAATATGAAGAGGCTGCTGATTTGGGATTTAACCAGTATGAGGATGAATTTCTAGTGGGAGATGACGAGTCTGAGACTACTCTCCTAGAATCAAAAGAGATCTTTGAAGAGGTCTATGAATTGGAAAGAAGAGTCCAAGAACAAGTTGTTATCAGATAGTAAAGAGAGAAAGATAAAGAAGATAGAGTAAGACAAGCCATGATAAGGGCTGATCAGCTAAAGAGGTAGTTGTTAGATTTGGAGGCAATTAATTTTGTCCCAGAGCCTGAAAGAGTAGAGGAATAGACCATATGAAGAGAACACATGAGATAACTAGGCCTAGGGATAAAGGCAAATAGTGAGTTGTTGGAGTTCAAATCAATGAACAAGTTCATGTGGAAAACCCATTAGATCAAGGGTTGAGATTAGATGCAGACCTTGAAAAGGCTAGAAAGGAAAAGGAAATATTAGATAAAGAATTAGAGAAGGTAGAATTGGAGGCCACTGCTATAGAAATAAGAAAAAAGATTGATTTTCTCAAGCATACCTCGGGACCTTCAAATGTTGTTGCTTCCTTTTTGGGACAAGGTGGAAATCATGGTAACCTTGCAACTTAGACAAATGGCATTCCAGGTGTTGCTAAAATTCTTGCTGGTTCAAACACAAGGACATCTACATCTCAAGGAATGGACCCACCTCATGGAGTTCTTGTTCATGAAAGGTACAAACAACTTATCCTTTTTGGTATTCCTGGTTATCCTAATGTAATTCTTGATGAAATTAGAAAGAAGCTCCCAAAGTTTGCTAGGAACAATGTCATCACATGTGAGGAACATCTAAAAAATTTTATGGATGTAATAGATGATTATAATGTTGAGCTTGATGATGTTGTAATGAAGTTATTTGTACAATCTATGACCGAGGATGCAAGGGATTGGTTTAGAGGATTGTCCCATGCTAGTATAGGATCTTGGAATGAATTTAAGAATTGTTTCAAGGAGTATTATGGAGATAAAACAAATGAGGGTTTTATTTTGAATGAATTCAATAAAATAAAAAAAAATTAGAATGAAGAGGTCCTTGAATTTAATATAAGATTCCAAAAGGCTATGCATAGGCTCCTACAAGTTATTAGGTTAGATGATAGAGTATGTCTTGTGACATACTTAAATTCTTTTGATGCAAAGATGGGTTACCTTTTAAAGGATAAGAACCCTAGAAATCTTGGGGAGGCTTACAAGTTGGCTATCAACATAGAAAGTAATAGAAGAATATCAGGAAAATTAGGGAGAAGAGATGATTATAGGCCTCAAGTGAAAAATAAGAAAGAGATGGGAAGGTCTGCTAATTTTAAGCCAAAGGAGGAGGATAATCTAAAGTAGATTCTGAGTGCTTTAGAGGATCTAAAGCTTGATGAAAAAGGAAACAATAAGGTGGAAACAAATGACCAGCCTATTTCAAGTAATTTTAGCAGGCAACCAAGAAAGAAAAATTACCCATACAATACTCAATGGAACGATGGCAAGCCCATTTTTCCAGTTAAAAGGGATAGGCCTGATGATAGGATTTTGATCCTTTGCAAAGAAATTTAGTTAACATGAATGATGATATCCGATGGTGTATTGCTTATCAATCTCCTTATAGTCCATAACATTGTGTTATTGCTCTGAATTTATTTGAAAATCAAGAACAGGATAAGTAATATGATCAGAGTGGTTGTGCAATGACTTCTTCATATGCATGGGATGAGGTTGACTCTACTGATGATGTTGGATGTGGTGTAGTAAAGTGAGAGGAACATGTTTCCTTAAGGAGACCCTCTAATGAGGAAATTGCTCAAATCACTATAGAAATGGTCACTCAAGCCAGGAGCAATTATAATTTGAGAAATTGGACAATTGGAAGCACAAATGGTAAGACAAGTAGCATGTTTATCAAAAAATCAGAAAAGAGTACACAACAACATGAGGAAAAGGAGAAAGATGTTGGTGTTGTCAGTAAGGTTGAAGTAAAAAAGAAGATGGGACCTATTGCAATACCTCAAGGTAAAGCAAAGACACTAGAGATAGTTATTCCTATACCTCCGAAGGATGATGAGTTTCTACACAAAGGTAAATCTGACTTGACCATCAAAGTAGAAGATAAAGATGTCACTAAGATTAAGGAAGACATGGGAAACCATACATATGTTCCCATTGATATGACTAAATTGCTTTCATAGATAATTGTCAAAGTTCCACTTTTGGAAATGATGAGAATAGAAGAGCACAAGGTTAAAGCTCTAGATTGGGTAAATGGTGCCTCTTCTATAAAGGTCCAAGAAATGAATAGAGGTGATAAGAATGTAGCTTCTTTAGATGACACACCTAATAGTAAAAATGAAGAAATTGTCTCTAAAATTCCTCAGATATTTTTGAATGCAAATGCTATAAATACTACATCAAGGACAGTTGATCCTTTTTTCTTGTCTCTTATAATAAATGGAAAATTATTAAAGAATTGCATGATTGATTATGGAGCATCAAACACTGTCATGCTTGAAAAAATCATGAAGTCATTGGGACTAAAGGTTGATACACCTCATGGGAGATGCCAAGCTATGGACTCAAGAGAAGTGTCAGTTATTGGTACCATTAAGGCTTTGCCTTATAAATTAGCAGCATTTCCTGACAAACAACTAACTATGAGTGTTCTTGTAGTTGATATTCCTCCTCAATATGGAATGTTATTATCTAGAAAATGGAGTGCTTCTATGGGAGGAAGTATTCAATGTGACTTGTCTTTTTCTACTTTTATCATTGGAAGAGAAAGTGTGAAAGTTTCAAGGGAAGCTAGAACTCCACATATGATTAAGGAGGATGAAGGTGACAATATGAATTGTTTTGTTGACATTGACATTGGTTCTTTTCAAGTTTAGGAGAGAGAAGTGCAAGAAAAGGTCAAGCCTGTCCTTCTAGCTAATGATGAAAATAACATGGTAGAAGGTAATGTCTTATGGACCCTGTATTTTGATGGAGTAAGTTCAAATGAATGTGCTAAAGTAGGAGTTCTATTGATATCCCCAAGTGGTAAGACTTTCAAATTTTCTTTCACTCTCTTATTCCTTTGCACAAATAATGTTGTTGAATATGAGGCCCTACTGATTGGTTTGAGACAAGCATCAAAATATGGAATCAAACATCTTAGGGTAATTGGTGATTCTGAGTTAATAATTTCTCAGATCAGATCAAAGTATGTATCTAAGAATCAAAGGCTGAAACAATATAGAAATGTTGTTTGGGATGAAATCGAAGGTTTCAGTGCCTTTGGTATTGATTGGGTGGATAGAAGCCAAAACAGGATGGCTGACTTATTGGCAAACATAGCTTTGAGGCCAAAGGATATTACCTTTGCAGGGATATCTAGGATTGAGTGTAAGTCTAGGCCTTCTATCCCAGACAATATTGAGAATTGGGAGGTTTTTTCTGATGATCAGGATATACTAAGGTTTTTGCAATGTGAATCTCATTTTGATGGTCAAGAAATGGATTTTAGCACTTATGTTGACATCAAAAATGGAAAAGAAAATGTTCTTGGGAAGGAAGTTTTGCAATTGAAATCATATAGGATCCCAAGGGGATTGGTTTCTCTTGAAAGAGCATTTGATGATAAAGAAAGGACTTGTTTTCCTAAATTTGTTAATAAGATAAATGATTTGGAAGAAATAAATTTAGGAACAAGTCAAGTACCCAAAAATGTTTACATAGGTAAATGTTTGTCCCAAAGAACTAGGCACAATTTGATTGATCTTTTAAAAAAATTTAGACATGTCTTTGCATGGTCTTATGATGATTTGAAAGCCTATAGAGAAGATCTATTCTAGCATGAAATACCATTGAAGGAAGGTACCAAACCTTTTAGGAAAAAGTTAAGGCCTGTGAATCCTACCTTGGCACCAAAAATGCAAGATGAACTCAAAAGGATGATGGATGCTAGCATCATCAAGCCTGTCAGACATTCTACTTGGGTGTCAAACTTGGTTCTAGTTAGAAAAAAGAATGGTGACATTAGGTTATGTGTTGATTTTAGGAATTTGAATGTCAATTCTTTGAAGGACAATTATGGTTTGCCTAATATGGAGAATATGTTGCAGAGGGTTACTAGGTCAGAGTTAATGTCCATGATGGATGGTTTCTTTGGATATAATCAGGTCATGGTCAAGGAGTCAGAATAGTTCAAAACTACATTCACTACCCCTTGGGGAACATATGTTTATGTTAGAATACCTTTTGGTCTGACAAATGTAGGAGCTACATTTTAGAGAGCTATGGATGTGGCCTTTGCAGACTTCGTAAAAAAAATTTTAGTGGTATATCAGGATAATCTCATAGCATATTCAGACAAGGAAAGTCACCATTGTGAACATCTTGAGAAAAATTTTATTAGGGCCTTGGAGTATGGGATTTCTTTGAATCCAAAGAAGTGTTCTTTTGGTGATGTGGAAAGCAAGCTCTTAGGACATATTATGTCCAAGGATGGAGTGAGAATTGACCCTGAAAGGGTTATGGCTATAGATAAACTTTCACCACCTAGAAATGTTAAGGGAATATAGTCTTTCTTGGGGCAGGTAAACTTTCTAAGGAGATTTGTTACAAATTTTGCAAAAATCAGTATCCCTGTCTCTAGAATGTTGAAAAAAGAAGAAAAGATTGAATGGAATGAAGAAGCAGATGAATCTTTCAGACGTATCAAGAAGTCCATCAAAGATGCTCTAGTTTTGAGGACACTTGATTATGGTAACCCCATGTAGATATTTTCTTTTGCTTCTTCTCATACAATTGCAATAGTTTTATTGCAAAAGAATTTAGATGGATATGAACAACCCATATCATTTTTTAGGAAATCCCTACAAATAGTAGAATTAAAATATGATAATACTAAGAAACAGGCGTATGCCTTAGTTAAAGTAGTCAAGGCTTTTAGATGTTACCTTGTTAGAGCTAAGGTGGTTGCTTATGTTCCTAGTGCTGTAGTTAAGGATATATTGGTGCAACAAGAGATTTTAGGAAAAATATGTAGATGGATCAATAGGATCCAAGAATTTAATATTGATATCCAGATTACAAAGTTGGTAAGAGGCTTAGTTCTTGCAAAATTAATGGCACAAAGCAATTTAATTGCAAATCATGTGAATGTGTTAGAAGAACAACAAAGGCCATATATTTGTGCTATGGATCATTGTGACAAGTATAAAGATGTTATTAGTTACTTGCAGAAATTAGTCCTTCCCCCTGAGATGGATGAAAATAGAAGGAGAACTATCAAGTTGCAATCTGCAAGGTATGCCATTATGTTGGTCCATTTTCCTGTCAATGCAAAATCTTTTGAAAATAACCCATTTCCTTGCAAGTTTTCTTGAAGTGTCCTACACCATGTTCTTCATTGTGTCACCTTACTCCAGTTCAAATCACACGTGCTGAATCACAAACCCAGAGAGTTATTCAAGTTCTAAGGTCTGCAGGAAACAAATTTCAAAATCTGCTTAAGTGTCGAAAACCCACAATGTTTTTGAAAATCCATGATGTTTTCGGTCCATGTGAAAACCTTCATTATTTTCAACCTTATGCCTTCCTACTTTTGTGCACTTGTCTTCTGGCATCGAAAACTCTGTGTTTTCATTCTTTTGCTGTGTCGAAAACTTTGTGTGTTTTCGACCTTGGTCTTAACTACGCAAGTGTGATCATTGGTGGGTCCTAGTTCTTCCCATTGCCCAGTGTGGTTAAAGTTTAGACAAGATCGGTGGTTGTCCTATGTTCACATGGTAAAGATGCATGATGTTTAACCTCTAGGCTTTTGCGACAGGCCATTGGATTTTCCTGTATGGGCATGTCGTGGGTCCAGTTGGGTCCATGTCAGATTGGTGCTAATGTGTCAGTCTGGTATTGGTTGATATGTGATGAGTTGGCATGTCATGGGCCCATTTGTGGGGTTTGAGTAGTTTGGTGGGCCCATTGATAGTGATGTGGTAGCCTGGGGTTGGCTGTCACATGATTGCATGTCAGAGTTTTCTGACATGCGATCATGCGACCGATTCACACATGTCCCTGGGGCCCGATGGCAGGTGGTAATGTGGCATCCATGGTGGTGAGGTGGTGAATTTCTATTGGGTGCCATGTGGTGCTGTAGTGGTGGTCATGTCTAGAAGAAAGGGGGCATGGGGCCAGCGCTCTTGGTGACGTGGGCACTTTTCATTGGCCAAGCGGTGATAGGGCAGTTAGTGATGGTGAATGCTGATGGTTAGTCCCATGTTTGCATAGCCTTTTTCAAGGCTATGTGATCATGCGACTGACGTTTTTTGTTAACCCTCAGCGGTGGCAGTTGTGGCAAGGTAAAGGGGTGCGGCTTGTCGCATGTTCACATAGCCCATTTTTGGGCTATGCGATCATGCGACAATGGTCTGATTGCGCTGTTGTGGAGTTAAAGGTGGGTCCATGGTATTGACCTTGCTGAGATGTCTAGGTCTGTGATCGACTGTTCTATGCTTAAGAGATTGTCATCACATGATCACAAGGGTTAGTTTGGTGCCTTGTGATCATGTGACCAAGCATAAGATGAAACCCATTTTCCTGTGGCAGTTAAGTTGATGACCACGTGATTGCATGACTAAGGGAAAATAGTTAAGGAACATAAATCCTGCAAAATGCATGGTGACCATTTGATTTCAAATTTGATTTTCCTGAGGATCTGCAGCGACCAAAGGTACCTAAATTTATGGCTTTACCGGTGGCTTTTGACTTGTTTGGTGGTGATGGTTGTGATGTGGTCCAGAGTTCCTGTGGTTAATTGTAGAAGAGTTTTGTGCCGTGCAGAAATGGGTTTTCTTGCTCAGGGCATGTTGCAAAGGGACAAATTAGATTGATTGGTATGGTAAAATGATGGTCCTCAGTACTTTCTCAGAGATTTCTCATGAATGTGGATCATTCTTGGATCTGATTGCTTGGATTTCTTTTCCTTGCATTGAATTTTTTATGTGTTCTAGTTGGTTAGGTGGGTGAAACTTTGACCCCAATCATTTGTAGCTTGTTGCAACCTATTTTGGGTTTCCAAGATGACTGGTGGTATATATTGCAAGTTTTTGATAAAACAAGGGTTATGAATTTTATCAGCTCCAGAGGTTCCATTTTGTTTGGTTCCAGTGGGAAGTAGTAAAACTCTGTCACATTGTAGGAGGCTGAATAGAACTTCTTTATATCTTTTGCAGGTTATTGAAGTGGTAGTCTCATTTTTGGTATAGACATGTACATGATTCATCATACTTAATATAATTGTTTCAAGCTTTCAAGTCTCTCCTTGGTGTCAGTTTTATGAGTTTTGGATTTTCTTGTCCATTGCATAGGGTTACCTTTGCATATGTTCTACTCTTTATTTCCTGATCTAGGCTCAAGTGAAAAATACTTTGGATAGGGCATAGATTCATTAGATTTGTCTACAAAAGGATCTTATAAGTAGTGGATGGGCTGGAACAGTTGTATTTATGGTTGTGAGTCTTTGACAGTAGTTGGTTCATGTCTCTATACTTGCATTTGATGTGCTACCCAATGGATAATGGCACTGATCAAGGAAAAGTATACTCAGTTGAGTCCAATGCTTGATGGTCTTTGGCTATTTCTTGCATCTTTGAATATCAATCACTAGTAATACCCTTCACAAGGCCATTTTATCCTACATAGTAGAGTTGATTCAATGAATACCTGGTTAGTATTTAGTAATCCTTTACTATGATCTACTATATAAATCCAAAAGTATAAGGTGTGTAGTGAGTTTGAATTTTGTCTGGATTAGGTGCCCCTACCTTGGTTTTGCAGAGCCAAAAGCAGAAGAAGGCATATTAAGACCCTATAGTTGGTCCAATTGTCTTGCAGAGCTCTCATACTTGGAACTAACCACTCCTAACATCAGTCTCAAGGCATATTTTCAGCCCTAAGTGGCATAAGCATTTTCAAACACCAACAAAATGGTGACTCTGCTGGGGAAAGATTGTGAAAAGTTTAAATAGTAAGGTTGAAGTTGAGATTATCTCCTCCCTTGTTGTTTCCCTATGAGTATGCCCGTTGAGTTTTCGCAGAGTTGATAAGTTCTCTTTCACATGTATTGAATCTAAAGTTTAGTTTGAAAAGTTTAGTTATCTTTTACCAATTTGTATTGGGTGGCGACTCTGATTCTCTACTAGTGCTGGAAGTTTTATCTATGACACATCATCTCTGCTGTCCTGGAGAAAAGTTTGTTGCAGTAGTTAGATAGTGATATAAATCTTGTTGAAGGATCACTTGTTGATTCAAAAATATCCTCTTTGAAAGAGGTGGCGACTCTAGAATTTAAAGACCAGTTTGGTGTAAAGACCCACAAATTGTTTGCTGCAAGTCTCCAAGTAATTTCAGCGATGCAAAATTTCTATATCCTGAAATTTTTTGAAGTAAATGTGTTTCCCTTTTAAAGTGAGTCAGCACTAAGCTAAGGGAAAGAAAAAAGGAAGTTTATTGCATGTCTATTGGATTAAGAAAATCAGCTTGTGTTTGATCATAGCATGCAAATAAGGATTTCAATGTTGTCAAGCAGTAATGCTTGTTTGATGTGTGGATAAGTGTGTTCTTTCTATACATTAGTTTATAACCATCTTCCCTCAGATGTCACAACCATGTTTTAGAAAGGTTTTCAATATAAGACATTACCCGGCTTTGATTTTTGATGGCATACCTAGTTTCCCCAATAAAGTACCTATGGAAATTAGGAAGGAGCTTCCATTGTTTAGTGGGAAACATTCAATTTTAGCTTGCCATCACTTGCAGCAGTTTGTAGACTTGTTGAGTGATTATGACATTTTCCATGAGGATGTTTTCATGAAGTTTTTTGTACAGTCTTTGAAAGAAGAATCCCATGATTGGTTTTCTTTTCTGCCAGCAAGTTCTATACATTCATGGCAAGAGTTATGTTCAACATTTTTAGACCAGTTTGGAGAAAGGATAAATATGAATGAAATGTTGAAAAGATGGATAGAGATTAGAATTCAAAAGGATGAGTCAGTCCCATCTTTCAATATCAGATTCATGAAGGTTATGTCTGATATCCCGAGCACCTATAGACCTGGTGACAAGGTATGTCTACAAATTTATATAGGTGCATTTGAAAAGAAGATGAGTTTTCTCATAAGGGACAAAGAACTGGACACTCTACATCAGGCTTTTAAGTTAGCAGTTGATATTGAAAATAATTTGATGTATGGTATCACAAAAGGATACATTTCTTCTCATGTTGGTTGTTACAACCCTTTTGTTGCTAAGAGAACTTGTGAAGTAGTTCATGATACTACTCCTCATGTGATGCCTTGTACTCACATTGCTGAAGTAAATTCCTATAATGATGATCATGAGATTGAAAATATGGAGGAGCTTCATTTGCAAAGTGTTATATTTGCTGCCCCACTTGTCAGTGAATTCATATATGATATTAATTTATAGCCCATGGTTAATGAAGAAGATGACCTTTCTTTCTTGGATGATGGAAAGAAATGTAACTCTGATTTGAGGGATGGGGTTGATCCGGTTTCCTCCAATCAAAGGTATGAGGATTTACTTGATGAGATTGCAATTCTTCAATCTCAAGTTGTTGTCCTAGAGGGAGCTAAGTCTCAAGGAATGACTTTTGGTACCGGATTAGACATGGATGTGAATATAGTTCATGTTTCTCTTGAAAATTCAATAGACATACAACTGGATGATGAGGTAAACAATGTGAGTGCTATTGCTATTCCAAATCAGCAAAGTGAAAATGAAAGTATAGATCTAGTTTCAGATGACATTAGTGAACTATGCCATGATGATATGCTCTCATACATAAGTCTTTCAAATGGAGAAATGGCTGAAAGTGAAAGTGATTATGGGTATGAACTCGGTTACTCTCTAAGTGATGAGGATGGCATGAATATTGATAATGCTGATCTGATTAATTCAAAGTTCAGATTTACATCTGACAGCGAAGAAGAGGAAGGAAGAAATACGTATCTTCCTGAAATGTACTCTTCAGATTTGGAAAGAGCAAAGAGTGATGATTTTGTGAACATGGATAGCATTATGTTTCCAAGTTTCTACCGGTCAGAATATGAATGTTTCTAGCAAGAAATATCAACTAATGAAAAGGTAAGTCATGTTTTCCCTCTTGAATCAAAGTTGGAAACTTTTACTTTTGATGAAAACAAGGATGCACCTATTACAACATATGAGGATCCAGTTGGATTTGATGATACAATGACTGATCTAGCAATGAGGGATAGTATAAAAGATGTTTTTGATATTATGCTAGTATCAAGTGTAGTGTTTTAGAATAATACTTTTGAAGTAAAACCTTTCTATGAAAGCTTCTCCTTTCATAATTGTTACATTAAAGATTTGGAAAGGTATGATCATATGTATGAGTTAGTGAAATGTGAGTAATGAAGATTTCAGTTTTGACTTGAAGGCAGGTGCTAAACATAGTGATAAACTTGAAGTCAATGCTCAGCCGGTAAGTTCTCTCACATTTTGTGATGGTCAGCCTTACATTAGTCTACATAATTTGATGAAAATAAGTCACAATTATGGATTGCAAACTAATTATGTTATCAATTTTGATGAGTGTATGTATGAGGAATTATGGCTTGATTAGATTGAATTTGATCCTCACATACTTGGCAAAGATGAATACACTTATTACATTCTTATGGATTTTCCATTAAGGATTTTCTACGAGTCTGACTATGTAGATGAATGAAAGAATTTCTTGGTTAGCTCTATGCATAAGGATGAAAGCCGTGTATTTGATAGAGGTAAATGACTGACAGGGCTCAAAGGTTCCAGTTGATGTAAATATGTACAGTTGTTTCCCTTCAACAGTAGTGTTAGTTTGATTAAGAAGCTTGAGTTTTTGCTTGAGGAGAGGAAGTTTTTGTGATTTGGGTTGGTTTGCTCCTTCCCAGAGATCTGGATTCTTGTTATGCCTGCAAGAGGCATGCACCCCAAGATAGAGCCAATGTTGGTCCATTTTCCTGTTAATGCAAAATCTTTTGAAAATGGCCCATTTCCTTGCAAGTTTTCTTGAAGTCTCCTGCCCTATGTTCTTCATTGTGTCACCTTGCTCTAGTTCAAATCACACATGCTGAATCGCAAACCCAGAGAGTTATTCAAGTTCTAAGGTTTGTAGGAAAAAAATTTCAAAATCTGCCTAAGTGTCGAAAACCCATAATTTTTTTGAAAATCCATGATGTTTTCAGTCTGTGTGAAAAAATTTGTTGTTTTTGACCTTATGCCTTCCCGCTTTTGTCCACTTGTCTTCTGGCATTGAAAACTCTATGTGTTTTCAATCTTTCACTGTGTTGAAAACTTTATGTGTTTTTGACCTCGGTCTTAACTATGCAAGTGCGATCATTGGTGGGTCCTAGTTCTTCCCATTGCCTAGTGTGGTTAAAGTTCAAACAAGATCGGTGGTTGTCATATGTTCACATGGTAAAGATGCACAATGTTTCACATTTACACTTTTGCGACAGGTCATTTGATTTTCCTTTATGGGCATGTCGTGGGTCCAGTTGGGTCCATGTCAGATTGGTGTTGATGTGTCAGTCTGCTATTGGTTGATATGCAATGAGTTGGCATGTCGTGGGCCCATTTGTGGGGTTTGAGCAGTTTGGTGGTCCCATTGACGGTGATGTGGCACCCAGGGGTTGGTTGTCGCATGAGCGCATGTTAGAGTTTTTTGACATGCGATCATGTGATCGATTGACACATATCCCTGGGGCCCGGTGGCAGGTTGTAATGTGGTGTCCATGGTGGTGAGGTGGTGAATTTCTATTGGGTGCCACGTGGTGCTATGGTGGTGGTCATGTCTGGAAGAAAGGAGGCGTGGGGCCAATGCTCTTGGTGACGTGGGCACTTTTCATTGGCCAGGCAATGACAGGGCAGTTAATGATGGTGAATGTTGACGGTTACTTGCATGTTCACATAGCCTTTTTCAAGGCTATGTGATCATGCAACTGATGTTTTGTGTTGACCCTTAGTGGTGGCAGTTGCGGCAAGGTAAAGGGGTACAGCTTGTCACATGTTCACATAGCCCATTTCTAAGCTATGCGATCATGCAACAATAGTCTGATTGCACTGTTACAGAGTTAAAGGTGGGTCCATGGTACCAGTGTTGCCAAGATGTTCAAGTCTATGATCGACTATTCTATGGTTAAGAGATTGTGGTCGCATAATTGCAAGGGTTAGTTTGGTGCCTTGCGATCATGCGACCAAGCATAAGATGAAACCCATTTTCTTGTGGCGGTTAAGTTGATGACCGCGCGATTGCGTGACTAAGGGAAAATAGTTAAGGAACATAAAGCCCACGAAATGCATGGGAACCATTTGATTTCAAATTTGATTTTCCTGAGGATCTGTAGCGACCAAAGGTACCTGAATTTATGGCTTTAGTGGTGGTTTTTGACTTGTTTAGTGGCAACGGTTGTTGTGATGTGGTCCAGGGTTCCTTTGGTTAATTGCAAAAGAGTTTTGTGCCATGCAGAGATGGGTTTTCTTGCTCGGGGCATGTTACAGAGGGACATATTAGATTGATTGGTATGGTAAAATGATGGTCCTTGGTACTTTCTCAGAGATTTCCCATGAATGTGGATCATTCTTAGATCTGATTGCCTAGATTTCTTTTCCTTGCATTGAATTTTTTATGTGTTCCAGTTGGTTAGGTGGGTGAAACTTTGACCCAAGTCATCCATAGCTTGTTGCAACATATTTTGGGTTTCCAAGATGATTGGTGGTATATATTGCAAGTTTTTGATAGAACAAGGGTTCTAAATTTTATCAGCTCCAGAGGTTCCATTCTGTTTGGTTCCAGTGGGAAGTAGTAAAACTCTGTCACATTGTAGGAGGCTGAATAGAACTTCTTTGTATCTTTTGCAGGTTATTGAAGTGGTAGTCTCATTTCTGGTATAGACATGTACATGATTCATCATACTTAATACAATTGTTTCAAGCTTTCAAGTCTCTCCTTGGTGTCAGTTTTATGAGTTTTGGATTTTCTTCTCCATTGCATAGGGTTACCTTTGCATATTTTCTAGTCTTTATTTCTTGATCTAGGATCAAGTGGAAAATACTTTGGATAGGGCATAGATTCATTAGATTTGTCTACAAAAGGATTTTATAAATAGTGGATGGGCTGGAACAGTTGTATTTATGGCTGTGAGTCTTTGACAGTAGTTGGTTCATGTCTCTATACTTGCATTTGATGTGCTGCCCAATGGATAATGGCATTGATCAAGGAAAAGTATATTCAGTTGAGTCTAATGCTTGATGGTCTTTGGCTATTTCGTACATCTTTGAATATCAATCACCAGTAATACCCTTCACAAGGCCATTTTATCCTGCATTGTAGTGTTGATTCAATGAATACCTGGTTAGTTTTTAGTAATCCTTTACTATGATCTACTATATAAATTGAAAAGTATAAGGTGTGTATTGAGTTTGAATTTTGTCTGGATTAGGTGTACCCACCTTGGTTTTGGAGAGCCAGAAGTAGAAGAGGGCATATTAAGACCCTATAGTTGGTCATGTTGTCTTGCAGAGCTCTCATACTTGGAACTAACCACTCCTAACATCATTCTCAAGGCATATTGGCAGCCTAAGTGGCATAAGCATTTTCAAACACCAACACATTATACATGGTAAGTTGTGGTGGAGAACCAATGGAGTATTGCTAAAGCGCATAGACCATGAGAGGTCTGAGTCTCTGTTAAAGGAAATGCACTAAGGTGTTTGTGGAGGACACTATATGGAAAAGACCATAGCTCACAAGATCCTTGGGTCATGATTTTGGTGGCCTACAGTTTTTAAATATACACATCAGTTTGTAAGAAGGTGTGATGCATGTCAAAGATTTGCTGAAAAGTTGAAGTTTAATGGAAATTTTCCACTCTGACCTGTTGCAGTTCAGGCTTCCTTCCAGAAGTGGGGTATTGACTTTATTGGGGAGATTCCAAATAAATCTAGTGGTGGACATTCTTACATACTAGTGGCAATAGACTATTTTTCCAAGTGGGTTGAAGCTATCCCTACTAGAAAGGCTACTAACAAAGTGGTAGAAGATTTTGTGATGCAAAACATCCTTACTAGGTTTGGTTTCCCAAAGGTAATTATGGTTGATAATGCAATGTGCTTTAGATCATAGGAATCTAGTGATTTTTGTCAGCAATATGGGATACACATTTCAGTTTCTTCCCCATATCATCCACAAGGAAATGGTCAAGCTGAGTCCAGTAACAAAAGTCTGATTAAGATTCTCAAGAGAGTGTTAGACAAAAATAAGAAAGCCTAGGACTCAAAGTTATGGTGGGCACTATGGGCTGACATGGTAACTATTAAGAAAGCCATAGGTTGTGTTCCATTTGATTTGGTATATGGAATAAGTGCTAGATTGCCTCAAAATAAACTATTGCATATGTATAAGTTCATCCAGGCATATGATGAAGACTTGAATGATGAGATGAGAGTAAGAATGGATGAACTAATCCAATTGGAGGAAGTAAGGAGAGATTCACATGAAAAAAATGAGACATTGTAGAGACAATGTAATAATTTGTTTGATAAAAGGGCTATTCAAAGGAGCTTTGAAATTGATGACCTTGTCTTGATGTGGAATGCAAGGTTAGAAGATAAGGGGAAGCATGGAAAGTTTGATCCAATTTGGTTGGGCCCTTATCTTATTGAAAGCAGATGGGGGACAGATTCTTATGTCCTAAGAGATTTAACTAGCGGTACTTTGGAATTGCCTATTCATGGACAATTCCTAAAGTTTTACTTCTGCTGAAGTATCTTTTCCATGAGCAGTAGTTTAGGTTTTCCCTTGTACAGTCATCTTTTTTTGGTTTTTGGGTCAAAATTTTGAGTTGGTCTTCTCTACCAGGAGATTCTAGCTTGCTCATTGTATTTGTAAGAGATACACATCCCCTAGAATGAGCCACTATTAGCACCTGTGAATCTTTTTCATGGCCCTAACATTTTTCTACTAGTCTCTGTAGTTGTTTTTAGGTCTCTGGCTCAAACCCTAGGTGAAAATTTTGAAAATCTAGCCGTTGTAGTGAAAATCCCTAAAAATGCCCTAGCCTTGTTCTAATTTTGTGTTACTTTATTTAGGCCACTTAAATCTCTAAAAAACATGTGCTAAATTATAAACACAAACCCTTTTCATGTTATGTGATCTTGCAACTAAAGATTTTACTTTTAGACCCCTTTTAATATTTGTTGCTTTTCGTATGTCTCCACGGTTGATCTTTCCTAAGTCTACGAGCCTGGTGGTGTTTTAATTTTTCCTAAGTCAGTGCCTTAATTTTTCCCATGTTTTTGGCTTAATGTTTCCCAGTCCCAATCTCTCTGACACCATCTCAATTTGACGGTTGTTGTTAAAGCACAAGGGATGTGTCAGAGCTATGCGAAGTCATGATGGTCATTGATTTCTCTTTATGACACAGCGCTTCAAACTATGGGTCCAAGGTGACACATAGATACAAATGGTAGTCTTTGATTGGTCCATGATATAATATGGTGGCAGTTGTCAGTGGGACCTAGTTTCTGAGTTTATTAGAGGGTCCTGACATTGTCAGAAAATCAACGACAGGAGTATGATCTTATGGGATGTGTCAGAGGTTTAAGATCATGCAACAACTGTCGATTCTACCTTTTTCAAAGGGGACAAAGTGTAGTGGGTCCACATGCTATTTGTGCTTATTTTTCATTATCTGATTGTTCCATGTTGTGTGACTAGACATGTTGTCAGTGGGACCTAGTTTCCAATGTGTTTTATGGGCCCTGACATCCGCAGAGGATCTACGGTTGGTGTAAGTTCTCATGTAATATGTTAGAGCCATGAGATCTTACACTAGCCATTGATTTTACTTTTTCTTAGGCACTAACGAGGGTGGGTCCTATTTTTCAAAGGGAGATGACATGTGCATTTTTCATTGGTCTTGACTGCTAGCATGGACATAGACTTTTTAGGGTTTCATGATTGTTGTAAAGATTAACGTAGGCTGCCCAATCTACTAGGAAATAAAGGGATCTATGATCATGTTTTAAACTGGAGCTTGTATCCATTTTTTTTCAAATTCAAATTTTTTTTGCACGGTTTGGAGATAGTGCACCGAATGAAGCCATATTGTAGGACCATTTTTTATCATTCCAGCTTGGTTGTGTATGAGATTTTATTAGGATGGTCCTGGTAGTTATTCCAGTGTGAATTTTTGTGTCCTTGGGGCTGGTACAAGGTTGGATCTATTGTAGAATTTGATGAATATTTTTTATCTTACTAGCTTTGCACTTGGAGCCTATCTTGTCTGGATTTCATTCTTTTTGTTGAGTTAGGTAGTTTTGAAATTGTTTCTTTGAATGATCATCAGTGCTTTTTGCAATCCTTGAGATAAAAGGATTTTTCATGATCATTCAAAGGCATTGGGAGTTAGGTGTTCAGAACTTTTTCTTGGTGAGCCCTATTCTCAATCAGGGTTTGTAATAGTTTTGGATTTAGTTTTTGTTAATGAAAGAAGAAAGTTGCAGGTCTAAGCTATAGTTTGTAAGTTGCATTATGATTCATTGTATACACAAAAGGAATTCATCATACTTAATACAAATATCTAATTCTTATCTCTCCTTTGTGTCAAGTCAAGTAAGCTTTGAGTTTTCTAACTCATTACATATTGTTTTTATGTATGTATCTTCATTCTTGAGTTCTGATCTAAGATTGGATTAAACTATGCTCTAGGTGGGATATGAGTTTGCCCTTGTCTATGTAAGGATGTTTTATAAGTAGTAAAGATTAGGATAAATGTATTTATGGCTATGAATTCATAGGTATTCTCAAATTTGTGTGTCTCTATGTCTAAGGACTCTTGCCCAATGGATGAGGCACTAGCCTAAATGAGTATCTCTCTTGTTAACATACATTGATTGAAGTTATTACATTCCAAATCTTAAAATCAATAACCTTTCTAAGCTTTAGGTTTTTGGTTGTGTGGTTGAGTTACCCAATAGTAATGGAGAGTCAATGAATGTGAGGTTAGCATTTATTACTTTCTTACTATCAATCTATTGTTTAGACTTAGTCTTTGGTGTGTGAAGTATAGTTTTCACTGGGCTAGGTGCACCCGCCTTAGTTTTGCAGAGCCAAAAGTGAAGAGGGTAGTCTTGTCCCTATAGTTGGTCTAGTTAGCCTAAGATCCTTATACATTTTGGAACTAACCAATCCTAAAATCAACCTAAGGGTATATTGGCAGCCTAAAAGCATAAGCGTCCATTTTGAACACCAATAGGAAGGACCCTCATACTTTGGGTTCTGGACAAGACTCTTTCTATATGAGTCCCTCACAGTCTTAAGATGTTTGCAATCTCTTTCTAAAATTGTATTCTCATCAAAAATATTATTACCAAACTCATGATCTAAATCTTTAATTAGTTGATCTTTTAATTTTTTGTCTTGCAAGTTCCACCTTTTAAGAAAAAATACAAAATTGTTAGATATAGCTAGTAAAAGAAAATACCCAAATGAAAGGAAAAATACTGTACCAATTAATGATATGAAGAAAAAAAAAGTGGGATAAATTTAGTTCACTTATGATGTTCCACCTTGTACGTATGGTGGGCCCAAATATATGCAGTGTGAGGTCATAAAGCGTCTTATAAAATGAATCATTTCCTACAAAAAAATGTCATGGGATAATCAATCCAAAACTTGTTATGAATAGGTAAATACATATTACAATATAAAAAATAATTATTTAAAGTACCTGAAAGCTTAAGACATTTTAAAGACATCGATTCATTATCGTCAATCAACAATGACGTCTGCATAACTCCCGTGCTAGAAACACGGGTAGATCCAGGAAATGATGGTGAATTATCAGGAGTACATGTACTTTGATCTATATTTGGCATACCAAATGGTGTCACCAGTGTATCTCCTACTCCCAAAAAATAATCCACTATGTGATGCACCCAAGATTAAAGTACAAATTATCAAATCATAATTAACTCAAAATCAAATATAGCAAAACTAGTATTTACCAGCTGGCATAGACTATGAAGGTGTCGATGTTTGCATGCCCCTTGTTTCTTACATTGCACTCGGCAATCTCAGATGGATGTCCATCGACCTCCTAGGAGGAGTCTCTTGCACTTGATGAGCTAGACAATACATTATTAGCAAAGACATTCTGAAATAATAAAAGTAAGAGTTAACTTAAGAATTTTTTGAATGTTCCTAAGAAAAAATTCCTTGTAACTTGTCAACTAAAGGATTATTTTACCTGAGGTGGTTGGAGCTCTACTACTACCAACCTCACCATGTTGTCCTTGACCAGGTTCTAGATCAGTTGCCAAAAATTCCTGTAACAAGAACACATATTACATATTTTACTTCACAACATAAAAGTGTATAAAATATAAACCTTTATTGAACTTTTTTTATAACTAAAGATTCATTACTGCTTACATCATAATGATGTGCTTGTGCTTTCAATTTAGATAGCCTCTTCATCATCTGCTCGGTTGGAATATTTGCTTCATCCAAAATTCTCATTATTTCTAAATTGATTTTTTTTAGTTTTTTCCTCAACATAATTGTCATATTAGATGATTCTGTGATATCATCATCAGAAGGGGTAGCTATTTCCTCTATTATTTCAAATGCTTTCCCCTATCCTGAACATTAAATTGTGATGGGAATATCAGTAAAAATATAATAAAAACTCCAAAACCATAAATAAAATAACATAATAATGTAACATTTTTCAACTATCTAATTTGTAAAATTTCAATAAGGTTTACCCTTGCAGAAGAATGGGTGGGAGGAGCATCCTCATGGCCTTTATCATGTGCGGGATCCATATCATCCTATTAAAAAAGATTAAATATAAAAACTTCAGTGAACTGAAAGCAATAGACTTAGCAAAAAAAACTTATTAATAAAATGGTATATAGTACTTACCACCCTCATGATAGTAACTTTGTTTTTATCTATGAAATTTAAATGGTAATCTATTAGAAATTCTTCCACTGCACTTATTGATTTTATTGCACATACAAAAACTTGATTCCCCTCACGCGCCTCAAATATGCAATTGGGTTGCTTATTAGTTGAGGAAGGTCACATACTATTTATAAAACCCACAATATTACCCATTTCTTTTGGTCTCCTATCAATGTATATTGAAAATCTTTTACTTTGATCATTTTCTTTCCATTGTATATAATTAGCTGATAGTGCATACCTATGCATACTTTTTTTATATTGAACAATCTGCATCCAATCATTGTAATTGTAACATGAATCAACATACTTGAACAATTCAATAACTTTGTTGTAACATACATTTATCCCATCCATGGAAAATAGGCCCAAACTATTTAATGAGGATGGAGCTATGTGATATATCCTCTCATTAACACAAAAATCAGTGTTAATTGGAGGTAGCTCATTGGGTACCCATTCTTTCTCAATGTGTGTGTATTGAAAGGGCACCTTGATGTCTCTTTTGGTCTCATCATCATAAGAACATGACCCCCCATTAGAAAGTAAAAATTGCATGCGTTTATCAAATTTTTTCCTAATCTTTTGACCTTTAGTTGATCTCCCTATTTTAGCCATACTACATGTAGAACTTTCATCTAGCATTCCCTCATTTCCCTCATTCGATGTAGATAGATTTGACAAGTACCTATTTGGTGGGTCCTGCAATCCATCAAATGAGATATTCTCACATCCCCACTTCAAATAGAATTTTTATAATATTTAAATAATATATATAGAATAATCAAGTAGTGACCCATACGTACGGTTCTTCTTTGTCTATACGTGGGAGATAAAAAATGTACTAAGTTGAAAGTGATTATATAATTATATTTTTATACGGTTCTTCTTTGTCTATATATACATTATATGATTATATAATATGTCTATTTATAACATATGTGCTCAATGATAAACAAGAAGAATATAAGAAAATTATGTCTATTTATTGACTTATACCTACTGATCCATGTCACTGTGCATGATCCACGCCAAAGGGGTCAAATTTCCTGCATATGTTAATCATTTATCTTAAGTTAGCTAAAAATTACATGATACATATGCTACAAATAACTTAGAAGAAAACATGAACAATATGAAACATCGTAAACATGAACAAATTTACCTTATATATGGAATGCAAGATCATCAATAGAAGGGGTGATGATCTCTATAGTCAATTTCCTATTTGCAAAAAGGGTGATAATCAAACACAATATATACATGTATCAGCAGCAATTAATTGAGCATCTTAAGAAAATCATTGGTAATTATAAATCACATATGTTGTAATCATTAGAATTGAACACAATAAATATGTAATCATTACAATTGAAATCAATAAATCATGTCAATCATTTCATTGATCAATCCGATCATGTCATTGATGATGTTGATCATCATCATAATCATCATCATCATCATCATCATCATCATCATCATTGCCATCATCACCATCACCATCATCATCGCCATCATCACCACCACCATCATCATCATTGCCATCACCACCACCACCACCACCACCATCATCATCATCATCATCATCATCATCATCATCATCATCATCATCATCATCATTGTCGTCATCGTCGTCGTCATCATCATCATCGTCGTCGTCATCATCGTCGTCGTCATCATCATCATCATCGTCATCGTCATCATCATTGTCATCATCGTCGTCATCATCGTCATCATCGTCGTCATCATCGTCGTCGTCATCATCGTTATTGTCGTCGTCATCTTGATCTTCATCATCTGCCTCTTCATCATCTTCAATATCTTCTTCTTCCATAACATTATACTTTATCAGCCTTCCTCTTGGATCATGTCTAACAACAAATGGCCAACCCTGTTTATGTGGAACCTCTGAGTAAAACACTTTCTCACATTGGCTTGGAAGAACATAGTGCTCATCTCCAATTGGCTCAAATGACCTTGTATTAATCATTGTAAATCTATTATTATGTTGAATAATAGTTCTATCTGGATCATTTTGATTCAGTCCTAGCTTGTACCATTTGACGACGAATAGAACTACTTTGAAGGAGTTAAAATCACACTCAATTATATCATCCAAGATTCCATAGTATCAATTTTTAGATTTTTTAGGATGTATGTCATTTCTAGATGATATATTAGTGACCTCTAAAACTGCAGTTATCCCAGAATCACAAGTTTTCTTTGTGTCATCCAACTTTTTTATTGAAAATTTGTGGCCATGATAGTACATAGCTTTGTGGTGCTTGACCTACAATTTTTCAAGCATGTGTAAACTATTTGCATCATGATTTGATATGGTACATACGAGTCATGATCATTAATAAATTTGTATGTACCTCTCTACCTCTTAAACCATATGCTAGATCAATTACCATTGGCATAACATTAGAATCTCCATTACAATGAGCTTCTCTAACCAATCAAGCAACACCTTCCCATGTTAATGAGAAACCATTTCGTTGACATCATTCAATCCATACCATCATCCAATCAAGATTGTTTGCAATATACAAATGTATTGCATCCCACTCTTGACCAATTGTATAAAAAAAATACACCAATTATAAATAACTTATATTGAAGATTTATAAGAATTAATTAACTACAATAACATCTTATATCTACCTCTCACTTTCCTCAATCTATCTTTTCCCATCAAGTACTCCCCTTCAAATTTGTTAATGGAGTTGGGATCCGAAATATGATCTACATGGATCTTTGCTGCAAACTTAGGAAGATATTCACTAATGTATACCATGGTCTGGTATACCATATATCCCTCCACCATAGAACTCTCAAGATGTGCTCTCTGTCGAACTAAGCCTTTTAAAAATTTCAAGTGCCTCTCAACCATCCACATTGACCTAGTTGGTATAGGTCCACATAATTCAATCTCCTCAAGTTGATATATGAGGTAGTGTTCATGTGCATTGAAAAAATTTGAAGGTAGAGACTTTTGCATTTCACACATAAGAAGAGAAATTTTTCTCTTCCAATATTTTATATCTTCTTTATTGATTTTTTTAGATGACAACCACCTCATGTATTTTCCAAGATCATATATAACTTATTTGACACTGTTGGGGAAGTGGTGTGGGAGAGAAAGAGGTAGAACATACTACAATATTTATAAAATGATCTTGTCAATATTTTATAAAAGAATGCAATGAAAACTACATGTAGTATACAAATATATAGTGAATACAAAATAACATGAATTACCTTAATAAATCTATATCAATCATGTGTTTTCATCCCTAGCCCAAATTCACTTTTCTTTGATATGAGATCATTTATGTTCGCAGCAAATCCTGTGGGAAATCATTTTTTATTAATGACTTCTTTTATAGCATTGCTCTGCTGCTCTAAAAATAACCAACTAAGGGCACTTGTATCAATCTGGTCTCCATTTTTATTTGATTGAATGACATTTTTCATTGCATGGTTGGATTCTTCAATGTCACTACAAATTTTGACAATTTGGTCTTTGTCACACCTTCCATCCAAGATTTTCCATAATGTCCCTGTTACTTTCTTTCCAATATGCATAGGATCAAAAAAATGCATGATTAGGAGTTGCTCATAGTAAAACAACCTACTAAATTGCGTAGGATAACTTTTTAGTCCTTTTGGAAGTTGGTCATTGATGCCTTGATGACCTTCACAAGCATCAATTACATCATCAGTAAACAAAACACAATATCAAAATATAAATTTGAAATAAAAACCATCGGATGGAATGACATTACCTCAATGATTTATTTTATTGTATGCCAATGTCCATAGGTGAGGTGTCATTCTCTGTGGCTTTGATGTAGTCTCTTCTTTCCCATTGAAAAGATTTTTTTTGGTAATTTGGTACTTACAATTTCTGTGGAGAAAGTATCTATTCTCATCGAACACCTACTTTCTTAAACTTTTTGAATGACGAGATTTCATCTTTGGACCACAAACTGGACATGCAAATTTTTCCTTTTTCTGAAGACCTACAAGATCATGTATAATTGGATTAAATATGTTAACTTTGTGTTAGCACTATAACATACCAAAAAAGAGGTGTTAAGAAGACAACATACCACAAAAATGTGTTAGCCTAGGGGCATCATGTATCGTCCATACAAGCATTGCATGGAATTGAAATTGTCTTTGTCCTATTGGTTTAGAGATGTCATACATAGTGATCCCATTCCATAACACCATCAACTCGTCGATAAGGGGCTCAATATATACATTGATATCTTTAACTTGGTACTTACCTAGTTGAATGAACAAAAACATTACATAATTATTATGACCATTTTGATGGATTATTTATAATAAATTAATTTAGATGCCTATTAAATCAAAAAATACCTGGAACAATCAGTGCCAACATTATGTGCTCCCTCTTTATGGACAACCAAGGAGGAATGTTATTATTGATAACAAAAACATGCCACATTGAGTAAGTAGATCTCATCTCTCCAAATGGATTGACACCGTCTATTGCCAATGAAAGCTTGAGATTACGAGGTTCTTCTTTAAAGTGTGACCATTTTTTCTCTATTTTATTAAATGTTGAACCATCCGTAGGCATTTGCATAATGTCATCTTGACTTCTATTGCGGGAATGGTAATCCATAAATTGTGCCAAGCTATTGCACCTGAATAATTGTTACAGACATGGAATAATGGGAATCAACTGAAGAACCTTGCGAGGCACCTTTTTTGTTATTTGATCTGATTGATATCTACTAATATGACAAATAGGGCATTCTATTGTAAATTCATGTTGTTTATGATATATAATATGATCATTCAGACATGCATGTATTGTTTGATACTCCATTCCAATATCTTTCATAATGGAAGATAATTCTTGGTACGAGTGAGGTAGAATGTTTTATGGTCATAAAAAACACTCACTTATCAACCTACAACCAAAAATATAATTTGTTAATTTAAAGAATATTAATTGCTACACGATTCACCCATTGTCAATTATACAAAAATTATGACTAAAATAATGAAAAAAGATGACATACCTTAACATATGTGTCATTGCTACATTAGATAAACCATTCATAACCTTCAAGTTCACCAACAACAATACAACAGCAAGAAGAGTTGTTTGGGAGCCTTCATATAGGGGCTCATGTGCCTTCTCAAGTATAGGTACATCAAGCTCTGCGTCAACATCATGATCATGATCATGATCATCTTGATCATCATGATCATCTTGATCATTGTGATCTTCATCATCATCGTGGGCTTCTTCCATGGGATCATTACCTTCTACTTCTATATTCACACCTCCATGTTCCCTCATTTGAAAATCCACATTCTCCAGATTGTCATGGTCCATAACATGAAACCCACAGTGGTTGACCTATATGAAAATGATGACCTTATATTAACCATGACCATGATGATATCATCAAATCATGTCTTATGTATTTTATAAATTATTAAAATACATACCAATGGATGAAATTTGTCTCCCCCTTCAATTTGACTATGTTTCCTACAATGTTCCTCAGTTGTTTTGATTAGATATCTTCGAGTCTTTAAGTCCTTACAAATTTTACAAGGACAATAACATTTTCCATCACCTTTTCTTTTTAAGTTAGACCACAGTCTAGCAATTGTCTCCCTATTTTTTTGTGCATTAATATCATAAAAAATGGTCTTTCTTGAATGGAATGACTCATTGGTGGAAGAAGGATGATTTTTTTGCAACCTGCAGATACAAATTTTTAGTAAACAACCATTTTCTCAACTATAATTTTCGCAATGCAAAGGGACATTTATCATACCAAATCAAAGTTTAGAAATGGATGGTTCTGATGCTTTTCCATTAAAATAATTGAGCATTCATCATTTGGTATTGTGTATTCCATTTAAGTATGTCAACAATGTTCAAAATGTTGTCACCAAGTACAGACATAGGAAATAAAAAAGGGACAACAGACAAGAAATAAGAAAAATCATTACGACTATAGAAAATTTACATGTTCACAATACTACATGGGCATATAAGAGTCAATTAGAGTGTTAGCACGTGAAAAAAATTTTATGGCTTCATTATCTTTCCCCTGGTCTTTGTATCATTTTTCATGTCTTTAGCTAAAGCCCTAAGCAGAATATTGAAAAAAAAAAACTAGTTGTTACATTTAAAACCCTTTGTAAAACCTTGGCCATATTCTATTTTCTTGTTACTTTTTTGGGTGACTTAAAATCTTAATCTGCATGTGCTAATTAAAATCCTTTAAGCTATTTGATGGTTAGGTTTTCATGTCCGATGGCATCCCTTTTAATTTTTCCTAAGTTTCTCCCCTCGGCGGCTTTTAATTTTCCTATAGTCCTCTGTGCCTAAATTTTCCTTAAAAGCCTAAGTCTCAGCATTAATTCTTTCCTATGTTTTGGCTTATATCCTCTTGAGCCTATCCCTCTGACAAAATCTACATCTAACGGCTATCATTAAAGCACAAGTTATGTGTTAGAGGCTTGCGCTTTTACAATGACCATTGATTCTCTTTCACGATGTTGCCTTTCTTTGGAGATGGGTTCACTGCCAGGTAAGCACACATGGTGTCTCCCTATTGGCCAAAGGAAATAGTGAAGTGGTAGGGTTGTCAGAATGAATGAAGAAGTTGTATATCTATCTACTGGATTCTATGATGTGGTGGTCCCTGATTTGTTGGAGTATCCTATGCAGCACGACGGGGTCACGCTCTATTGTATCAGCTAAGATTCCAGATCGATGGCTAGTGTGTAAGTGCATAGAATCTTTTGAGAGCTTGAGATCTTACACCAGTCATTGATCTTTCCTAATGATGCAGCATTTCAAAGAAGTGGGACCTTTTGAGAAGTGTACACAATTGGCAGTCTCTCATTGGTCCACCTATTTATGATTTGGCAGTTGTCAGTGGGTCCTGGGTTGCCGACATGTCAGAGGGTCCTGACATTTGTAGAGGATCGATGATGGGAATGTCTTTGCAAGGGGTGTGTCAGATGTATGAGATTTTGAGACAATCATTGATTCTTTTGTGTGATGTAACCTTTTCTTTCAGCGGGTCCACTGCTATGTATACTTAGTTGGTGAATCATGATTGGTCCAGGTGTGCTAACATGGACTTATCAGTGGGTCTGCCAGTTTTAGAGAAGTTAATACATTGTAGGATCTGACAGTTGTTGTGATACTATTGATCAAAGTTGCACGATGGATAAGTCAGTGGTGTAGCAATAGCTATCGATCTTCACTAAAGGGGAAAGCTTTCCAGTGGGTCCTTTGTCAGTGATAACCAAGCGATTGTAGTGAATGATGTGGTGACATGTGGTAGGTTTTTAGGTGGGCCTAGGTGGGGTCTAAGGTCTTAGTAGTCTAGACAAAAGTGTTTAGCGGTTCTGATAGATTTCAATGGGTTCACTCATTCACAAAGTAAGATGGCAGTTCTCTAAATGTTTTAGTGGTTCAACGAACAAGCATTCACGTAATGGCTAAAATTTCTAGTGATATTATAAAGTGTTTCACGAATTGGTGGAAACCTTTAGTCACTACTTCGCCAGATGTAGCTGGGATGAGTTAGGTCCCTTTGGTCGCTAGTTCGCGGGGTTGAGTGGTGAGTTAAGTTTTTATCTCATGAATAGGAAATGCCTTGTCACATGTTTGCTAAAGGTAAACCTAAGGTGTTTTCTTGAGTTAAGATTAGAAAAGACTACAAAAGGGAGGAATCAAATGGTTAGGACTTAAAGTTGGCTCAAATTCAAATGTGGACTGTCGATTTTCTACTAGCACTTGGAAGTAGCCGTTTATTTTCAAATTTGAATTTTTGAAGGGTTTCCAGTGATAGAAAGGACCATAATTGAATGTTTTCATAGCTAGATTTGATTTGTTTAGTGGTACTTGCTATTACAATGTGGTCCAGGGTGTTCCATGATCATCTATAGGGGTTTGTACCATGTGGTCTTGTGCTCGAGGCATGTTGCAGGTGGCCAAAAAGGGTTGACAAATTTGAATTTTCATGATTTGCAATACTTTCCCGAAGATCTATCATGAGTGCAAATCTTCCTCAGGCATGGCCGACTAGTTTTCTTCCCTAGAGATTTATTTTGTGACTATTTTCAGTGGGTTTAGTGGTTGAAACCCTAACCCTAGTTACCCGAAGCTTGATGCATCCTCTTTGAGGATTCCAAGGTGACTAGTGGTGGTATATATTGTAGAATTTTTGACTTACTATGGGTTCCAAAACATTCTTTTGGTCCCTGGTTGTTGATGGTATTATACTGAAAAAGGAGCTGGATTTTGGGTCTTTTCCTATCCTTGTGTTGCTTTAATTGTATATTGATTCTAAATATGTTACTGAGAACACTATTGAGTTTCAATCTTGCATCTGTGTATGTCTTCTTATTTCAGTTCTGAGCTCATATATGTTAGTGTCACAAAGTATATTAACATATGGTAAATAAAGAGTATTGTGAAGTCATCTTTGAGCTCCTAACAAAGTTAGGATTAAAGTCTTTTTGGTGAGTTCAATGATTTTGCAACCAAGTAAGAATCTAATGTTTATGTGTTTGAGGGAGACGGCTAATAGGCAAAGCACTTATCCTGAGCCCAGGAGTGTTTGATTTAAGATCTTCAGCTAATGTATGTAATTGGGTGACTCTTTTCCCTAGGTTAAGGCACTGGTCCATCCTTTGGAGGCATTTCATTTTCATCAACCACACACAAACACACTCAAATGATAAAATCTTCAATCAATTAGTAAGGGGTATAGTTGTATATTATTTTGTGATTCCTTTGAAGAAGTGAATCAAGGGTACACCCGCCTAAGCATTAAGGCTCAAAGTGTAGGAAGATCTCTTTTGATCCTTGTTAATTGGCCCTCTTCCTTGTAGCCTTTGGAGTGGTGGTAGAGTCAAAGTTATATTAAATTTATCCATCAAAGTATAAATCTACAAGTTGAACATCAAAAGGAACTCCCAACAAAATGGCAACTCTGCTGGGGAGAGTCTAGATATAAAAAGATTTGTTAAGTGCACTCTTGTTTTCCTGTTGTATTCAGTTGAAAGGTTTTCCCATATTTGGTGGGTGGCAACTCAAGAGGTTAGAACCAATGTCATATTGTAAATCATGGACAAGAGGAGGAATACTAGGTCCTTTGTCAGAAAAAATTTGGAGATCACTCTGGAACAATTGCCTAGATAGGAGAAGAAGAGTTGGATCAGAAGAAATGGTGAGTCTACTAGTGCTCCCACAAGAGAATAAAGGAATACCAGTGGTAGAGCACCACATGTTTCCTCAAGTGAGGAAGGTTCACAAGATAGAGTTTCTAGATCAGATGGTGGTCGCTCTAAAGATTTCCTGCAGGTCATGATGAACAAGCTAGAGAGATGGGTTTGGAGATTGATTTTGATCGTGATGAAGATAATTTCAGAAGAGAACCCATGAGACCATGAAAATTCCACTTCCCATATCAAAATATTACTGATATGGATGTGTCATTAGGTTATGATGATATTATGGTAGACCCGGATGATTTAAATGCACTAAGGTTGCAATTGGCAGAGCAGGATGCCATACATAAGAGGTTACAAGAGGAGAGAGAAGTTGAAAAGGTGAATTCTCTAATAGAAAGATAGTCTCTCCTTAGAAAGATTAATGAAATGAAGGAGAGAAACAAGATGCTTGCTTCTGCTCCTAAGACTTTGCAACATGATGTCTTTGGTGATCTTGAGGCTTTGAGGAGTGAGCAGGAGCGCTTACTGCAAGATCATGAATTTGATAATGAGGGCCCTGTGGTTAGACAGGTTTAAAGTTATGCTTCCCTCCCTAAAGATAAAGATGGGTGTGAGATCACTAGGCTTTCTATTGCCACTAGTGAGAAAGGAAAGCAAAAGATGGTGGGACATCAAACAAGTAGATCATTGACAATACCAGGAGTCCCACCACCCAATTCAAATAAGGACACAAAAATAGAAAGAAGAAGAAAAGAAGATGAGGACCTTGCAAGAGAATTAGAAGAGGCTAAAATTGAAGCCTTTATTGTCAAAAAGAGAAGAAAGATCTAGTTCTTGAAGGCTTCATCTACAAATGCTCTTGGCCCATCTACTACTGAACTAGGTATGCCATCTATGACTACTACTACTCCACTTAGTAATGCTACTAGTTCAATTCCTTCTTCATCTGCTAGGATAGGTGCTGATCCTAGACATCAGTCAAATGCACAAATAGATGGAAATGTAAATGCAAATTTTAATCCTAGGGTTAACACTAGTTCATGTTTTCAAAGAAGACCTATGCAATTAGAAGGCTATAGGAAAATTAGTTTTGATGGAATTCCTGGCTACCCGAATGCTTTTCCAAATGATATAAGAGATAAGGTACCTATGTTTTCTGGTAATAATGCTATTAGTTGTGAGGAGAATCTTAGGTTATTTGTTGATATGCTTAATGATTATGAGGTAGAGCATGAGGATGTAGTCATGAAATTATTTGTTCAATCTCTAATGGAGGATGCTAGAGATTGCTTTAAGAGACTTCCTGATAAATGTATTGATACTTGAGATTCTTTTCAGAGATGTTTCAAAGAGTAGTATGGTGATAGGCCTAATGCTAGTTTCATGTTGAATGAATTAAACACCATAAGGAAAAATTAGAATGAGTCTGCAGCTGAATTCAACATGAGATTTCAAAAGGGTATGCATAAGTTGTTCCAAGTTATGTGGTTAGATGACAATGTTTGTTTAACCACATACTTCAATGCATTTGATGGAAAGATGGGATACTTGTTGAGGGACAAAGAACCAATAACTCTTAGAGATGCTTTTAGGATTTTTGTCAACATTGAAAACAATATGAAGATATCAGGGAAGTTGGGTGGGAAGAGAGATGACCCTAAGTTGTTCGGGGACAAGAAATACAAGAAAGAGAGTGATAAGAGTGTTGGAACTAGGAGGCAAGAAGAAGATAAATTGGATAAGGTGCTCAATGCATTGAAATATTTGAAGGTAGCTACAAATAGGAACATCAGTGCTCCTACCAATGAAAGGCCTCAGTTCAACAACAATTTCAATAAGCAGAATAGCTTGTAGAACTACCCCTACAACACCCAATGGAAAGATGGAAAGCCTATTTTCCCTGCAGTAGGAAAGTAACAATGATAGAGGTGTCCCTAACCCTCTACAAAAGGATTCAATAAATGTCATGGAGGACATATCTTGGTGTTTTGCATGCTAGTCCCCTCATTCTACAGAGCATTGTGTGGTTGCACATTCTATGGCTGCAAATCAAGATTGTGGCAGTGAGGAGATAGATCAAGAAGAAGATCAAGATGATGTTGGATGCAACATGGATACTTCATATCTAGGATATGAAGATGATTCTAATTTTGATGAAGCAGATATAAATGTGAAGAGACACAATCAGACCCTTTTTCATTAAGAGGTTTTTTCTGATAGTGAAAACATTGATAAGAAGACATGTAACATGAACTCTTCTTCTAAGCCAGTAAATTTAAGAAGACCTTCTAGAGAAGAGATGGATACGATTACTGTAGAAATGATTACCCAAGTGCAAACTAGAGGCATGGTGGCAAGGAATAAAAATGAGAAAGTTGCAAGAATGTTTATAAAGAGTACCAACTCTGGAGAGCCTAATGAGAACAAATCAAAAGGTGATCACATGGTGAAATTCAAGAATGTAAAAGGTAAGAATTATGAGCCTAAGGGAGTTGGAGTTGAAAGATTTTCTAGTGAGATTGAAAAGCCAGTTAACACAATGGATAAGGTTGAAAAAATGAGGGTGGTCAATACACCTAATGTATCAGATAAGAAAAAGGATGCTAAGGTAGTGCAAATTGAGATTTCTTCCTCTGATCCTGTTGATATGTTAGTTGTATTGTCCCAAATTACAATTAAGGTTCCATTGTCAGAATTGTTGAGAATCCCTGAACACAAAGACAGAGCTATTGCATGGGTAGATAATGTTCATAAAAATGATGTTGCATGCAATGGATCTCAGGACAAAGCTTTGAAAGGTGTTGTTGCTCACGGAATTGTATCTCAAATTCCTCTTATATATTTGGACAATCCTGTCAATGCCAGCCTTGAAAACATTGATGCATTTTTTTTTAGTGTTCTTGTGAATGGAATGAAACTAAGAAAATGTATGATTGATATTGGTGCCTCTAATGTTGTCGTGCCTTTCAAAATCATGGAGAGGTTGGGCCTTAAAGTTGATACAGTCTAGCGTAGATGTTGTGCAATGGATCAGAGGGAGGTACCAGTTATTGGGACTATTAATGCAATGCCATATAGGCTGGTAGCATATCCAAAGAAAGAGCTAATAATGAGTGTTTTGGTGGTGGACATCCCTCCTCATTATGGGATGCTACTATCTAGAAGATGGAGTGCTTCCATGGGTGGAAGTTTACTGTGTGATCTTTCCTATGCCACTTTCAAGATTGATGATTAGTTTGTCAAGATTGATCAAGAGCCAAGAGTATGCCACATGATTGAGAGGAATATTGATAATAAAACTACATGTTTTGTGGATACTGATATTAATGCTTTTAGGGCAGAGATCCTTGTACTTGAAAATGAACCTATTTTGTCACCTATCTCTATTGAGGTAAGTGTTAATTATGTGAAGGGTGATTTGTGGGTAATGTACTTTGATGGTGAAAATTGCAAAGATGGAGCAGGAGCAAGTATTCTACTTATTTCTCCTGATGGAAACACCTAAAAAAAAATTTTCACATTGAATTTCTTTTGTACCAACAATAAAACAGAATATCAGGCTTTGTTGTTAGGACTAAGGTTGGCATAAAAACATGGTATCAAATGCATAAGTGTTGTTGGTGATTCTGAGTTGGTGGTGTCCCAAGTGAGGTCAGTATATGCTTCCAAAAACAAAAGGCTAAAACAATATAGGAATACAGTTTGGGATTTGATTGAACATTTTGATGCCTTCAATATTGAATGGAAGGATATGAGTAATAATAAGATGGCTGACTTGTTAGCCAATCTAGCAATCAATCCCACTGACATTACTTTTGCTGGTATTTCTAAACTTGAAATTCAGGCTAGGCCTAGTATACTAGACAATATTGAGAATTGGCAATATTTTGATGATGACAATGATATCTTGAAGTTTATGAGTTGTGAAGATCAGTATCATGGTCGAGAATTTGATTGTTCAGCCTTGGTTGAGTTAGTAGAAGGAAAAGAGGTTGTCTTTGGCAATGAGGTCATTCAGCTTAGAACTAACAAGGTGCCCAAGGGGCTTGTTGTTTTGGAGACTGTCTTTGATAACCAGGATAGAGTTCAAAAGAATAACAAAAGAGAAGATCATGCTGATCTAGAGGAGATAAATCTTGGAACACATGAAGCACCTACATTGGTAGAGATATATCTCAAAAGGTAAAGAAATCTTTGATTGAATTGTTAAGAAAATTAAGGCATGTTTTTGCATGGTCATATGATGACCTAAAGGTTTATAGAGAAGATTTGTTTCAGCATGTTATTCCATTGAAAGATGATGCTAAACCTTTCCAGCAAAAACAAAGGCCTATTAATCCCACTTTGGCACCCAAGATGCAAGAAGAGTTAATGAAGCTAAGAGATGCTAGAATTATCAAGCCTATAAGGCACTCTTCTTGGGTTTCAAACCTTGTTCCTGTGAGAAAAAAGAATGGTGACATCAGGCTTTGTGTGGACTTCATAAATTTGAACATCAGATCATTAAAGGATAACTATTGTCTGCCCAATATGAAAGCTATGTTGCAGAGGGTAACCAGATCAGAATTGATGTCAATGATGGATGGTTTCTCTAGTTACAATTAGGTAATTGTTAAAGAATTAGAGAAATTCAAGATAGCTTTCACAACACCTTAGGGGACATATGTTTATGTGAGAATGCTTTTTGGTCTCACAAATGCTAGTGCTACTTTTTAGAGGGCAATGGATGTTGCCTTTTCAGATTTCATAAATGATTTCCTTGTTGTATATCAAGATGATTTAACTACTTATTCCAAGAAGGAAGAGGACCATTGTACTCATTTAGAGAAAATATTTATAAGGGCCTTGGAATTTGGCATTTCATTAAACCAAAGGAAATGTTCTTTTGGTGTCATTGAAGGTAAGTTGCTTGGCCACTTAGTTGGGAAGCAAGGAGTGAGAATTGACCCTGAGAGGGTAGCAGCCATTGATAAAATTCAGAGGCCAAAGAATGTTAAAGGGATTCAGTCCTTCTTTGGTCAGGTCAATTTCTTAAGTAGGTTTCTGAAAAAATTTGCAGAGGTTACGAGACCTATTTCTAAGATGTTGAAGAAGGGATCTGTAATCAATTGGGAGGGTGAGCCTGATGAGGCTTTCAAAAACATCAAGTAGGATATCAAAGATGAACCAGTGCTTAAGGCACCTAATTATAGTGTCCCAATGCATATCTTTTCCTTTGCATCCTTTCACACTATTGTTGCAATTTTGTTACAAAAGAATAAGGATGGTTTTGAGCAGCCTATTGCATTTTGCAGTAAATCTTTGCAGGCTGCTGAATTGAAGTATGACATAAATGAGAAACAAGCATATGCACTTGTGAAGGTAATCAAGGCTTTTATGTGTTACTTGATGGGAGTAGCTATGATTTCTTTTGTGCCAAGTGCAGTTGTGAAGGATATTTTCTCACAGCAAGAGGTATCTGGAAGAAGATGCGGATGGATCAATTGGATCCAAGAATTCAATGTCGACATCCAAATTACTAAATTGGCTAGAGGATAGGGATTGGAAAAACTCATGGCCTAATCCAATCTTGATGCTAATCAGGTAAATCATTTTGAAATTGATTATACATGTGATATGGATGATTGTATCTGGTATCAGGATATCATCTATTACTTGATAAATATGATTTTTCCAGTAGGAATGAATGATAATCAGAGGAGGACATTAAAATTATAGGCCATCAAGTATGTAATTGTGAAATGTAAATTGTATAGAAAGAATTTAGATTGCATACTATTGAAATGTTTAGATGAAGATTAGGCTAACAATTTGTTGAAAAAAATGCATGAGGGAGTTTGTGGTGGGAATTATATGGGTAAAACAACTACTCATAAAATCTTCAAAGTAGGATTTTGGTGGCCCACAATCTTCAAGGATGCAGAACAGTTGGTGAGGAGGTGTGATGCTTGTCAAAGGTTCTCTGGGAAGCTAAAAATTTTAGGTAATGTGCCATTAAAACCAGTAGAAGTACAGGCTCCTTTCCAACAATGGGGAATTGATTTCATAGGGGAGATACCAAATAAGTCAAGTGGAGGACACTCATGGATCTTAGTTGCCACTGATTACTTTACAAAGTGGGTAGAGGCTATACCTACAAGAAATGAAACTAGTAAGGTGGTAATTGATTTTCTATTGAATAATATTGTTACAAGGTTTGGGTGCCCTGAGAGAATAGTAAGTGATAATGACATGTGCTTCAGGTTTGTTGAATATAAGAAATTCTACAAAGGTTTAGGAATTTAGATTTCTAATTCCACACCTTATCATCCATAAGGAAATGGACAGACATAATCTACTAATAAGAGTTTGATTCAAATTCTAAAGAGGATTCTTGAAAAGAATAAGAGAGCATGGAATTCAAAGCTGGCATTAGCTCTATGGGTTGATAGGGTAACTATAAAGAGGGCAATTGGTTGCGCACCATTTGACCTAGTATATGGAATACATGCAAGGATGCCTCAAAATAACTTATTGGAAATGTATAAATTTTTTTAGTTATATGATGATGACATAGATGATGAGATGCAATTGAGAATTGAGGACCTCATTAGACTAGATGAAATAAGAAGAGAGTCAGTTGCAAGAAATGCCAAATTACAGTTGCAAGTTAAGAATTTGTATGACAAGAAGACTGTTGATAGAAGGTTTGAGCCTAGAGATTTGGTGTTAGTTTGGAATGCCAGATTGGAGGATAAAGGAAAACATGGTAAATTTGATCCAATCTAGCTAGGGCCATATCTAATTCATGAGAAATGGGGTCAAGATTCATACATTGTGAAAGAGTTAAATGGTGAAGTTCAGGAATTGTCTGTTCATGGACAATTCCTGAAGAAATACTTCAATTGAAGGTATTTTATTTTCCATGAACAGTATTTAGGTCTGTATATTTTGTAAATTTTGTCAATAAGTTGCTTGCCCCTACCCTATTTTGTCCTGGTCTGTAGGGTTTTGGTCCTGTTGCTCTCTGTTGCCAAGTTTTCCAGTGGGATGGTCTACTTTTACCAGTGATTCTAAGTCCTTGCTTTGCCTTCAGGAGGCATACATCCCCAGGTAGAGCCATTGTTAGCACGTGGAAAAAAATTTATGGCTTCATTATCTTTCCCCTAGTCTTTGTATCATTTTTCATGTCTTTGGCTAAAGCCCTAAGTAGAATATTCAAAAAAAAAACTAGCTATTACATTTAAAACCCTGGCCTTATTCTATTTTCTTGTTACTTTTTTGGGTGACTTAAAATCCTAATCTACATGTGCTAATTAAAGTCCTTTAAGCTATTTGGTAGTTAGCTTTTCATGTTCAGTGGGGTCCCTTTTAATTTTTCCTAAGTTTCTCCCCCCGGCAGCTTTTAATTTTCCTATAGTCCTCTGCGCCTAAATTTTCCTTAAAAGCCTAAGTCTCAGAATTAATTCTTTCCTATGTTTTGGCTTATATCTTCCTGGGCCTGACCCTCTGACAACATCTACATCTAATGGCTGTCATTAAAGTGCAAGCGATGTGTCAGAGGCTTGCACTTTTGCGACGACCATTGATTCTCTTTCATGACATTGCCTTTCTTCACATATGGGTCCACTAACAGGTAAGCACACATGGTGTCTCCCTATTGGCCGAAGGAAATATTGAGGTGGGAGCGTTGTTAGAATGAATTAAGAAATTGTACATCTGTCTACTAGAATATATGATGTGGTGGTCCCTGATTCATTCGAGTATCCTATGTAGCCCAGTGGGGTCACGCTCTATGGTATCAGCTAAGATTCCAGATTGAGGGTTGGCGTGTAAGCGCATAGAATCTTTTGAGAGCTTGATATCTTACACTAGTCATTGATCTTTCCTGATGACACAATGTTTCAAAGAAGTTGGACCTTTTGACAGGTGTGCATGATTGGCAGTCTCTCATTGGTCCACCTATTTATGATTTGGCAATTGTTAGTGGGTCCTAGGTTGTCGGCATGTCAGAGTTTCCTGACATCTATAGAGGATCAATGGTGGGTGTGTCTTTGCAAGGGGTGTGTCAGATGTATGATATTTTGAGATAACCATTGATTCTTTTATGTGACGTAACCTTTTCTTTTGGCAGGTCCACTACTATGTATACTTAGTTGGCAAATGGTGATTGGTCCAGGTGTGCTAAGGTGGACTTGTGAGTAGGTCCACCAGTTTCAGGAAAGTTAATATGTTGCAGGATCTGATGGTTGTTGTGATACCATTGATCAGAGTTGTACGATGGATAAATCAGTAGTGTAGCGATAGCCATTGATCTTCACTAAAGGGGAAAGCTTTGCGGTGGGTCCTTTATCAATGATGACCGAGCGATTGTAGAGAATGATGTGGTGACATGTGGTAGGTTTTCAGGTGGGCTGAGGTGGGGTCTAAGGTCTTAGCAGTCCAGACAAAAGTGTTTAACAGTTCCAATAGATTTCAATGGGTTCACTCATTCATAAAGTAAAATGGCCATTCTCTAAATGTTTTAGCGGTTCAGCAAACAAGCGTTCGCATAATCGCTAAACTTTCTGGTGATATTATAAAGTGTTTCATGAACTAGGAGAAACCTTCACCCACCAGTTCACTAGATGTAGCTAGGATGAGTTAGGTCCCTTTGGTCACTAGTTCATGGGGTTAAGTGGTGAGTTAAATTTTTATCTCATGAATAGGAAATGCCTTGTCACATGTTCACTAAAGGTAAACCTGAGGTGTCTGGTTGACTTAAAGTTGGCTCAGATTCAAATGTGGATCGTTGATTTGCTGCTGGCACTTGGAAGTAGCCACTTATTTTCAAATTTGAATTTTTGAAGGGTTTCCAGCAATAGAAAGGAACATAATTGAATGTTTTCATAGCCAGATTTGATTTGTTTGGTGGCACTTGCTGTTATAGTGTGGTCCAAGGTGTTCCATGATCATCTCCAAGGGTTTGTACCATGTGGTTTTGTGCTCGAGGCATGTTGCAGATGGCCAAAATGGGTTGACAAATTTTGAATTTTCATGATTTGTGGTACTTTCCCAGAGATCTATCATGAGTGAAAATCCTCCTCAGGCATGGCCGACTGGTTTTCTTCCCCTGCATTTATTTTGTCACCATTTTTAGTGGGTTTAGTGGTTGAAACCCTAACCTTAGTTACCTGAAGCTTGATGCATCCTCTTTGAGGATTCCAAGGTGACTAGTGGTGGTATATATTGCAAAATTTTTGACTTAGTGCAGGTTCCAAAACATTCTTTTGGTCCCTAGTTGTTGATGGTATTATACTGAAAAAGGAGCTAGATTTTGGGTCTTTTCTTATCCTTGTGTTTCTTTAATTGTATATTGATTCTAAATATGTTAATGAGAACACTATTGAGTTCCAATCTTACATCTGTGTATGTCTTCTTATTTCAGTTCTGAGCTCATATATGTTAGTGTTACAAAGTGTATTAACATATGGTAAACAAAGAGTATTGTGAAGTCATCTCTGAGTTCCTAACAAAGTTAGGATTAAAGTCTTTTGGGTGAGTTTAATGAGTTTGCAACCAAGTAAGAATATGATGTCCATGTGTTTGAGGGAGAGGGGTAATAGGTGAAGCACTTATCCTGAGCCCAAGAGTGTTTGATTTAAGATCTTCAGCTGATGTATGTAATTGGGTGACTCTTTGCCCTAGGTTAAGGCACTAGTCCATCCTTTGGAGGCATTTCATTATCATCAACCACACACAAACACACTCAAATGATAAAATCTTCAATCAATTAGTAAGGGGTATAGTTGTATATTATTTTATGATTCCTTTGAAGAAGTGAATCAAGGGTACACCCACCTGAGCATTAAGGCTCAAAGTGTAGGAGGATCTTTTTTGATCCTTGTTAATTGGCCCACTTCCTTGTAGACTTTGGAGTGGTGATAGAGTCAAAGTTATATTAAAGTTATCCATCAAAGTATAAATCTACAAGCTGAAGATCAAAGGGAACTCCCAATATAGAGAAGGTTTATGCACATGTGAAAAACATGCATATTTACCGATGAAACATTACTGTGAGCTCAACCCTGCAACAAATGGACTTGTGATCATATTTCACAATAGTAGATGTGTTGCAGGGTAATGTTAGGACAATAAGAAGAATTACACAAATATAAACCCACAAAAAAGAACACAACAACACAAATTTTAACGTGGTTCACCCAATCCCTGGGCTATGTCCACCAATAGTGAGTCCAATATCTTTATTATTATCCAGTGATTAAAATCTGAAACCCACAACTCAATACCACCACAAAAAGCTACAATTGATGAATGGTGCTCCCTTTAATACCAAAAATATATAACAGAAATAGAGAAATAACAACAATATGCAAGAACAAAAAATTGGCTTCTTATTATCTCCACAAATGTGGAATTACAAACTTTCAGAATTACAATATGCAAAGCCACATGGGCATTCCCTTACAATATTCTATAGGACAAAGCCTCGAATCAATACACAGATTTACTACCCAAAACTATCTTGAACTGCCTAAGACAACACTACAGCCTTCCTTATATAGGCAATTTTCCATCGCATGGAAAGGTTCCAGAATTTTTAGCTAACAGGTTGACGAAACTTAGAATTATTTTATTTTACAATTTATTACATCAAAGTCAGCTCAAAATAACTTTTGAAACCCAAACAAAATTTTTGAAGGAAAATCATTTTCCACCATTTCAGGTGACCCAACTTTTGGAGACCATAAGTCATCACCCGTTGACCCGATTGACTATTATAACCCCATTTTGGAAAGGGCGTGAAGTGCTCTACAACATTTAAATGAAGCTAGCTTCATTCAGCTGAAGTTTCAACCTCATCTAGGGCCTCTAAAGCCTTCAAAATTGAGCTTGAAGTTTCTGTACCCTGCTACCAATACCAAAATTTTTCAATACCTACAAAGCTAGACTTGATCTATCAATGAAACTTTACTGGCAGGCTGATATGACCGAAATGAACCCCTATGGAAGAAATTAGAACATTTCAAGATCGGATGACCAACTTACTAAAAATAGCAAGTTTCCATAAATAGCATCTCTACACCAGATAGCCCTTATTGAAAACAAAACCAAAAATATTTTTGGGTGATGCAAGATTGCTCTTACACCCAGAATGCTCTTGCATCAGACACCAAGGGTAATTTGAGAAGTGACCCTATCACGACTCAAGTGTGCAAAGGAAAAGAAAGATGGTTAACCTCCTCCCTTGTTAGCCATGATGAATCTTCACAGGTCATCCTTTCCATTTGACCAAATACTCTTTGTATGTCTTGTTCCTTGTGCTTCTGCCAACATGACTATCTAGTATGTCTTCAATCTCCTTGATATCTGAACTAGTTGCTAGAATACTCCACTATGTTGATGTAACCTCATCTTCAACACCTCCTTCATGATACTCTATCAAATCTGAAAAATTAAATACTAGTTAAATATTCAGCTTAGTAGGCAATTCTACCTCATATGAATTTCTTAAATCATGCTTCTTCAATATCTTACATGGCCCAAACTTCTTCATTTTCAACTTGTTATATGTACCAACTGAAAATTGCTCTTTCCGCAAATGAACCATGACTTTATCTCCAACCTAAAATTCCTTGTGCCTCATTTTCTCATTTGTCTTAGCCTTATACTGCGCATTCATCTTGGCAATGTGCTTCCTCACCTCTTCATGGATGTTCTTCAAATGTTCTGCAAAATCCTCAGCTTCAACACTGCTTATTTCTCCTTTATCTATCTTCCTCAACTCGGATGCATTTTTGGGACTACTTCCATATACAATTTGGAATGGTGATTTACCAGTGCTCCTGTTGATAGAATTATTATATGCAAATTCTTCCTGTGGTAAAATCAAATCTCATCCTATTTGCTTATCTCCAACCAAACATCTCAGCAAATTCCCCAAACTTCTATTCACCACCTTTGCCTATCCATCAGTCTGTGGATGATGTGATGAACTGAACTTCAAATTTATCTTCAACTTCTTCCATAATGTACGCCATAAATATCCAACAAACTTATTATCTTGATCTAAAAACTATGGTCTTTGGCAAACCATGTTGTCTCACTACTTCTCTAAAAAACAATTCTGCTACATGAACAACATCATTAGTCTTCTTGCAGGGAATGAAATGTGTCATCTTTGAAAATCTATCAACCACCACAAAAATTGAATCATGTCCCCGCTGAGTTCTCGGTAAACCAAGAACAAAATCCATACTGATATCCTCCCATGGTTTCTCTGGTATAGGTAATGGCTGATACAACCCTGTATTCTGCTTCACTCCTTTTTCCATCTGACATACTCTGCAACTCTTTACAAACTTCTTGACATCTTGCTACAACTGTGGCCAATAATAATTCTCACTAACCAAAGAAAGGGTTTTATCATGACCAAAATGTCCAGCCAATCCTCCGCTATGCTTCTCCTTGATGAGATTCTCCCTCATAGAACTTCTTGGAATGCACAACTGACTCCCTCTGAATAGCATATCATCTTTAATGATGAAGTCTAGCCACTTCATCCTGTCTAGAGTAACAGGTTCTATATAAGCTTTCCAAGCTTCACAAAAATTAGGATCCTCTCAATACAAATTATTAAGTTCCTTAAACCCAACCACCTCAATCTGCATCTCTGTCAGCAATAGTTTCCTTTTGCTAGGCGTATCTGCAACCCTGTTAGACTTTCCACTTCTTTGTTTCAAAACAAATGTATAGCTCTACAAAAACTCAACCCATTTCAAATGCCTTTGATTCAACTTTCCTTGAGTATTCAAATATTGCAAATCTTGATGATCAATATACAGAAAAAACTCCTTAGAAAGTAGATAGTGTCTCCACTTCTTCAATGCCTGAACTATAGCATAAAATTCCTGATCATAAACATAATATTTTCTCTTGGCATCATTTAACTTCTCACTGAAATAAGCAATAGGTTTACCTTCTTGGCTCATAATAGCTCCTATTACAGTACCACTAGCATCACAGTCTAGTTGAAACACTTTATTAAAATCTGGAAGTGCTAAAATAGGATGTTCTGTAACTTTATGTTTCAACAGTTTAAAACTCTTATCTGCCCTATTAGTCCACTTGAACTCTTTTCTATCCCCTCTCATTGTTTCAGTTAAGGGTCCACAAATACTGCCAAATTTTTTGATAAAATTTCTGTAAAAACTAGCCAAACCATGAAAAGATCTTACCTCAGTAGCACTCCTTGGAGTAGACCATTCAAGGATAGGCTATAATTTCTCTGGATCCATTTTCAGACCTTCTACTAAAATTACAAATCCCAAATACACTAATTTCTTCTTCACAAAATTGCACTTCTTCAAATTAATCAACAATTTCTCATCTCTCAACTTCTCAAACACCATACAAATATGCATCATATTTTCCTCCAATGTCTTGCTAAAGATCAAAATATCATCTAGGTAAACAATGACAAACTTACCCAGAAATTCTTTCGGAACCTCGTTCATGAGCCGCATGAAAGTGCTCGGTGCATTAGTTAGCCCAAAAGGCATGAATAACCACTTATACAATCCTTCCTTTGTCTTGAAGGTAGTCTTCCATTCATCTCCTTCTCAGATACGAATCTAGTGATATCCACTCTTCAGATCTATCTTTGACAAATACACAGCCCCACTCAAACAGTCCATAATATCATCCATTCGTGGCAATGGAAACTGGTACTTGATTGTGATCTTGTTTATTTCTTTAGAATCTGTACACATCCTCCATTCTCCATTCTTTTTTGGTCCTAATATCACTGGTACAACACAAGGACTTAGACTCTCTTGAATCAAGCCCTTCTGCAATAACTCATGTACTTGTGTATTCAACTCTTCACTTTCTACTTGTGTCATTCTGTGTGCTTCCTTGTTTGGAAAATTGACTCTTGAAATCAAATCCCTCTAATGACTAATCTTCCTTACCGGTGGTAATCTATTAGGTACATTATCAGATACAATATCCTGAAACTCATTCAAAAAATTTGCAACCTCTACAGGTACATCCTCTATTTCCTCTTTACAAACTTTTGGAATTAAAGAAAAACACACATGCTCATGCCTCATACCATCTAGGAATTTTTTTTCTTCAACAAAAGTTATTCTTGCATTACCACATACCTTTTCTTCAGTCTCCTTTAATGGCTTTAGCTTATGTCACACTCCATCCTTTGTCAAAGAATAGGTATTCGCATGACCATTATGTACAACACATCTGTCAAATTGCCACAGCCTACCCAACAACATGTGACATGCATCCATAGGTATGATATCACATAGTACCTCATCATGGTACCTACCAATCTGAACTTTACTAGGCACTATTCACAGACCATGACCTTGTGGTCATCTTGCACCTAGGCAATCTGATATGGATGTGGGTATTTCTGTCTCTTGAGCTTCAACTTTGTCACCATCTCTTCTGACACCAAATTGTCAGTGCTTCCACTATCAATAATCACATCACAACATTTACCCTCACACTTGCATCTAGTGTGAAACAGGATCCTCCTTTGTTTAGGTTCATTCTCACCACTCAGCAAGATTCTTTTGTTAATCAATGTTTCTCCTCTTTCAACATCTTCAAAATTTGAGGATATAGGATCTTCATCGACATGTGCCACTCTAGCCTGGCCTTCATTCCTCCTATCCATCCTTCCTTGGCATTGAGGACATTCAAATGCCTTGTGACCTTCTTCTCCATAGTGAAAACATGTTCCACAGAAACCTCCTCTTCCTGAACCTTGTCCTCTTCCTCTTCCTCTCTGATCTCTATTGTTCTAATCTTGGAAATGATTAGAGTTGTTTCCTCTCTGATTTTGACTACTACTGGCCTCATCCTTCTTTTTTGGATCTTCATTTCAGCCTCCGTATGACCATCCACTAGATCGTCCACTGTGACCTCTTCCATTTTGTGTACTCTTTAACTTTTTGTTTAACTTTTCCTCTACTTTTAGGGAAAACTAGTATGCCTCTTCAATACTATTCATTCAAACCAAATTCAGCTCCTCTTGAATGCTTGGCATCAACCCATTAAGGTAATGGGAAACTTTCTCCTTATCAGCTTCTGCATGGCCTGTTCTGATGAGGATTTGATAGAACTCCTTTGTATACTCCTGAATAGATCATCCCGCTTGCTTCAAACTTTGCATTTTCTTTAGTAGGTCAAGCTCATAATTAATAGGGATGAACTGTCACTTCAATTTATCCACCATCCAATCCCATCTTGTGATTTTATCTTTCCCTCTTCTATTTCACTCCAATTGAATATCTTTCCACCAGATCTTCACATGACCTTTTAGTCTAACCTTCATAAATTTGACCCTATCAGGATCCTCAATATCTTCATACTTGAAATATTCTTCACATTCATTGATCTAGTCGATCAACTCCTCTGGGTTAAGATTTCTTGAAAATGTAGGAACCTCAATCTTAGGTCTTTTCCCGATCTTGGAAATGGCCCGAAAATGTGTTTCTTCCTCCTGGTTCACAACTTTGACTTCTCCTTCTTGATCTTCTTCTTCAGCTTCATCCTCGGTTTTGTCTTTGATATTAAGATGCATTCATTTTTTAATCTCTTCTTGCAATGCTCGCACTTGTCTCTGGAGCATTCTAACCTCAGGTGTTACAATACCAGCTCTTTCGCCACATTCCCTTCATGGAGGCATTTTCATGATGCGCACTGAAACCCTAACCATGGTCCTGGTGCAAATTGCCTCACAGTTGATGATCTGTTTACATGCTCAAGAACTCCTTCTCTGATACCACTTGATGAAGGGTGCTCCCCTTAATACCAAAAACACATAATAGAAATAGAGAAATAACAACAATATGCAAGAATAGAAAATTGGCTTCTTATTATGTCCACAAATGTGGAATTACAAAATTTTAGAATTATAATATGCAAAGCCACATGGGCATTCCCTTACAATATTATGTAGGACAAAGCCTCGAATCAATACCTAGATCTACTACCTAGAACTGTCCCAAACTACCTAAGACAACACTACAACCTTCCTTATATAGGCAATTTTCCACCGCTTGGGAAGGTTCCAAAATTTTTAGCCAACAAGGCTGACCAAACTTAGAATTATTTTATTTTACAGTTTATTACATCAAAGTCAACTCAAAATAAATTTTGAAACCCAAACAGAAATTTTGAAGGAAAATAATTTTTTGGCATTTCAGGTGACCCAAATTTCAAAGACCATAAGTCATCACTCATTGACCTGATTGACTATTATAACCCCATTTCGAAAAGGGTGTGAAGTGCTCTACAAAATTTGAATCAAGAAAGCTTGATTCAACCAAAGTTTCAACCTCATATGGGGCCTTTAAATCCTTCAAAATTGAGATCGAAGTTTCTGTACCCTACTGCCAATACCAAAAATTTTCAATATCTACAAAGCTAGACTTGATCTATCAATGAAACTTTACTGGTAGGCTGATATGACCAAAATGAACCTCCAGGGAAGAAATCAGAACATTCTGAGATCAGATGACCAACTTACTGAAAATAGAAAGTTTCCATAAATAGTAACTCTACACAAGATAGCCCTTATTGAAAATAAAATCAGAAATATTTTTGGGTGATGCAAGATTGCTCTTACACCCAAGATGCTCCTGCATCAACAATAATCCCTCATACAATCAATCTCAAACCCTAAGCCCTTTTACAAGTATTTTTGACATAATGAATTTAGGGCAAAAGTACTCTGACTAATAGAAAAATAGATGGCCAACCCATCAAGGGCTCTGCCCCTTGACCCTGTACAAAAGTTTGATGAGGCTCCACATACACAACAATCTCCCAGTTGGAGATTGATCAGACTCCACAACAATATCCTCCCACTTGGAGTCTAATCGACCAAAACCTGTAGCTCCCACTAGAATAATGAAACCACCCTAGACTCTGCTATTCTTTTATGTTGTTTAGTCTAGAAGACCAACTCAAGCTGAAGAGGAATTCAGCTTCTCCCTTGTCACTGCCTTTGTAAACATATCTGTTGGATTATCATCTGTATGTATCTTCTCCAACCTTAACTATCCATCATCCAAAACTGACCGAATGAAATGATATCGTAATTGTATGTGCTTTGTTTTTGAGTGCAAACCAGAATTCTTTGCAAGATGAATGACACTCTAACTATCTGAATACAAATAATTATCTACCTGTGGATGTCCCAATTCTCCCATGAAGAATTGAAGCCATATCATCTCCTTGGCTGCCTCTATAGAAGCAACATACTCTACCTCTATAGTGGATAAAGCATTCACCTTTTGTAACTGAGAAATCCAACTCATTGTTGTCCCACCAACAATAAATACATAACCTATAGTACTCCGTCTGGTATCAATATCTCTAGCCAAATCTGAGTCAACATAGCCATGAATAGTAGTAAAAGAGCCCCCAAAGTGTAAACACTTATTGGATGTACCTCTCAAATATCTGAGAATCCATTTGACTGCATTCCAATGCTCAATCCCAAGGTGACTCATATACCGGCTAACGACTCCCACTACATGTGCAATATCTAGCCTAGTACATACCATAGCATATATTCAGCTCCCTATAGTTGAAGCATAAGGTATCTTAGACATTTTTGCCTCATCTTCTAGTGTCTTGGGACACATTTCTTTGGTCAATTTCAAATGACCGGGCAAAGGTGTAGTGACAGCTTTGGCATCCTTCATGTAGAATCTCTGCAACACCTTTTCAACATAATCAGCCTGAGATAGAGTTAATTTTATGTTCTTCCTATCTCTACAAATTTTTATGCCAAGGATTTGTTTTGTTACCCCAAAATCCTTCATAGAAAAAGATTTTCCTAACTGTTGTTTCAACCCTGATCCATGTTAGAACCAACTACAAGCATATCATCAACATATAAACATAGAATAATATAGATGTTATTATTTAACCTCTTGAAATAAACACAATGGTCAGAATTACATTGATTCTATCCATTCTCATTCATAAAAGTATCAAATTTAATATACCATTGCTAAGGTCCTTGCTTCAAGCCATATAAACTTTTCTATAATTTGCACACTAAGCTCTCCTTACCTTTGACCTCAAATCCCTGTGGCTATACCATATAAATTTCTTCATTCAAATCACCATGAAGAAAGGTTGTTTTAACATCAAGCTGCTCTAAATGAAAATCTTCAGTAGCCACAATAATTAAAATAGTACGAATAGAAGTCATTTTAACAACTAGAGAAAAAATCTCATCAAAATCAATACCATGTTTCTGTACAAATCCTTTTACGACTAATCTAGCTTTAAATCTTTTCTCACCTCCATCTTCTTCTTTCAACCTATAAACCCATTTATTCTGCAAAGCCCGTTTACCTACAGGTAACTTACATAAATCCCAATTCTGATTTTTTAGCAAGGAGTCCATTTCATCTGTCATTGTAGACTCCCACTGAAGTTTTGTATCCACCTACATAGCTTTGTTATAATATTCAAGTTCACCAACATCAGTTAATAAGATAGAATAAGAAGAAGGTGAAAATCAATCTGGAAGTCTACTTAGCCTTGTTGACCATCTAACATTCACTGGGGTCTATGGTATTTGTTGTTGCTGTTGTTGTGGAGCATAAGGAATTTTTGGAACATTATCATTTGGAATATCATCTAGCACTACATAATCATTTTCTTTCTTCTCATGTTGCTACAACAGATCTTTGTACAACACTTTCTCATTCAATATGACATCCCTGCTTCTTACAATTTTATGATTTTCAAAATCCCAAAGCCTATAACCAAATTCATTAATGCCATATCCAACAAATATACATTTCTTAGATTTAGCTTCCAGCTTGGTTCTATTTTTAGAATCTATATGTGCAAACGCTTCACAACCAAAGGTTCTAAGAAAAGAATAACTCACCTTCTTACTTGCCCATGCTTCATCTGGAATACCACAATCCAAGGGAGTAGAGGGGCCTCTATTTATCAAGTATACAATAGTATATATAGCCTCTTCCCACATGTTTAGGGTGAGCCTAGCATGCAACCTCATCCTCCTAGCACGTTCCATTATTATCATGCTCATGCGTTTAGCCACTCCATTTTCCTATGGAGTCCTTGGAACTATTTCCTATCTAAGAATACTAGTAGAGGCACAATAATCTTCAAATTTTTTTTCTGTAATACTCACCACCATTATCAGATCTGAGACATTTTAATACTTTTCCAGTCTCATTTTCAACCAAGTTTTTCCATTTCTTAGAAGTTTCAAATACATCATATTTCTATCTAATGAAATATATCCATACTTTCCTAGTTGCATCATCAATGAATGTAACATAATACTGAGAGCCACAAAGGGGAGATACCTAAGTTGGACCCCATACATCTGTATGGACAAGCTCTAATTTTTCATCTTTCTTTTTCTTTCCACTCTTTACAAAACTAACTCTCTTTTGCTTTCCATACACACAACTTTCATAGAAATCCATATTAACACATTTCAGACTTGGTAGATCTTTCTTTTAATGAAGTAATTTCATACCTTTTTCACTCATGTTCCCAAGTCTATTGTGCCACAATGCTGTTTCAGAATCTCCAACTACTGTCTCTTGTTCTACCTGCTCAACTGCAGCAACTATTCCTGAACATTCATTTTTCTCTGAAACAATTAAAGTAGAGGGAATAGTATGATCTGTACAAAGATATAAGGTGCCTACTTTCACACCTTTTGCTACTACTAAGGAACCTTTTGAAACCTTCCAATTTTTATCATTAAAACTAACTGTGCAACCCTCATCAACGAGTTACACTTCTGAAATTAAATTTCTACTTAGCCTTGGAACATGTCTTACCTCTTGTAGTATCCAATGATTCCCATTTTGCAACTTAATCTTGATTTTCCCTTTTCCAACAATTTGACAGGGTTCATTATCTCCCAAATAAACTAGCCCAAAATCCCCTTGGACATAATCAACACAATAACCTCTATGGGGTGTAGCATGAAATGAAGCCCCCAAATCTAACACCCATGAATCATCAACATTTTCTAAAGACAAGAGCAAAGCATCCTCTTCGGATTTTTTACTTACCACATTTGCCTCCTTATTTCCATCATGTTTCTCTCCTTGATCTTTCTTCTGAGACCAAAAATTTTTCTTCTTATGTCCTAGTTTTCCACAGTACTAGCAGTCACTAGGTCCTCTTTCCCTTTGACTTCCCTCATGATTTTCCATGATTTATAGAGTTGTTTCCTCTATCTCTTGTTCTGCCTCTACTTTTTGCGTTCAATACACTACCCGATGTGGATGCCCCTGAGCTTTTCCTATGAATTTACTCACTCAATATAACACTAATAACATCATCAAAATTTAAGGTATCAGAACAAGAAAATAAATTACTAACAACCATTACCAAGCCATTCCAGCTTTCTAGCAAAGAGCACAAAATCAAGAGAGCCCTAACCTCTTCATCAAAAGTAATTTTAACTAAGGCTAACTGACTTATAACTATATTAAAATCATTCAAATGATTAGTGACTAATCCACCTTCTACCATTTCAATATTAAATAAATGCTTCATAATAAATACCTTGTTTGAAGCTTAAGGCTTTTCATACAACTTTGCTACGGTGTCCATCAAATCTTTAGCTTTCGTTGCTCCCGTAATATTGAATGCCACTGATTGTGCCAGGCATAGATGAATGCTCCCTAGTGCCTTCCTATCCAAAATATCCCAATCATCCTGAGACATTGTTGCCTCTTTCTTGCCTATTCCCTCTAATGGCTGCCATAGATCCTTTTGATAGAGATAGTCCTCCATTTGCATCTTCCATAACTAGAAGTTTTTCCCATTAAACTTATCAACCTTTAGCCTACCCTCATCTACCATTTCTCCCACTTAATCGAGAGACTCTCCCACTAACTTGTGAGACCTGCTTTAGAGAATAGATGAAAGAACAAATGAAATAACCTCACTCTAATACCACTTGTTAGGACAATAAGAAGAATTATGCAAATATAAATCCACAAAAGAGAACACAACAACACATAATTTAATATGGTTCACCCAATCCCTAGGCTACATCCACCAACAGTGAGTCCAATATCTTTATTATTATCCAATGATTACAATCTGAAACTTGCAACTCAATACCGCCACAGGAAGCTACAATAATCCCTCATACAATCAATCTCAAACCCTAAGCCCTTTTACAAGTATTTTTGTCATAACAAAATTAGGGAAAAAATACTCTGACTAATAGAAAAATAGATGGCCGACCCATCAGGGGCTCTGCCCCTTGACCCCACTTGGGGCATTGTCCCAAGACCCCGCAAGGGGCTCTACCCCTTGACCCTGTAGAAAAGTTTGATTAGGCTCCACATACATAACAGGTAAGCTCCCAGTAGTCCTTATATAAATATGCATGTTCATTACCTGTGCATATGAAAAATCTCTAATGGTTACTTGAAAGAGTGGCTTAATATAAAAAAAATGGTTACAAAGATGAGAATATGTTGTTAGAATAATGGAAAAGAGAAAAAATATAAAAATACCACTATAATCCTTTAATAGATCAGCATAAAAATACCACTATAATCATTTCATTTCACAAAGGCAAAGAGAAATTTTAGTTAATACCACTAACTTTATAGTGTCAACATACCATTAGAAAAATGACCAATAAGAGCAATGCTTCCTAGCTAGAAACTTCCAAGCCCCCCTTGCAAGTGTAAGGCAACAGGTGGCACAACCTTACTAGCAAGCACTCTGCCCTTTCCTTGCACTACAAGATTTGATGGACAACACTTGATACAATTCAAAAATAGATATTTATATGAAAGAAACAAAGGCAGAGATATTAAGACAAACTAATATGACTGGCCATGTAATGTATCAAGAACAAAAGCTATGATGTAAAAGACAAGACACATAATGCAATATATATTTTTATCTGGTGTGTTCCAAAGCCTGGAAACTCTTGTCAATAATTGATGTATATATTCAAGATATACAAATGAATATTTATAATTATATATAGAAACATTATACACATGATACAATAACAAGTAAAATGATTATGAAATGAGTGAACAACAGTAATAAAATATACAAGCTACTCTTCATAAGGAAGAGATAAGAAAAGTTATAAATCAATTGCAATGCTGGTAAGCATTGTGCGATAGAAAATAATACTATAACACATCTATGAGTCTATGAGTTAATACTAATTTATAGGAGTCTATGAGTTAATATTGATTTATAAATCAATTGCAATGTTGGTAACACATCTATGATTCTATGAGTTAATACTGATTTATAAATCAATTGCAATGCTGGTAAGCATTTATGTGATAGCAAACAATAATGTAACACATCTAGTTAGCACTCTGCCCTTTCCTTGCTATATGGCCTACAAATTAGATTTGTATGATTGGAAAAAAAACTCATAAATCAATCACAAAACCCTCAAAACTATAATCAAAAGGGATGGCCTCATACTGGTAAAATGTATGACCAACATGAGCATTTCCAATGTCATCTAAAACAACATCATCAAAATCTTTAAGTAAAATCTTAGACTCTAATCTGAAGCACAACTATGGATTCTAAATTTGTATGTTTACCTTCCAAATTTGTATGTTAACCTTCCCAATTTGTATGTTTTCTAGTAAATGGAAATAAGACTAAAATTCATGACACGCCTAAAATTTGTATATATAATTTCCAAAAGGTTAACACCTCCATAAATCTTGTTATAATCACAATATAACATTATGTCCAACATAATTTCTAATATAACAAGAGTTGAAAATTGAACAGGACTTACAAGATAGGTTTTTCCTTGCCTTAGCCACAATTCATACACAACATAAAATCATCCAACCCTACCATGGTACCCCTTCTTTCTTCTCATATTATTTTCTTAACAAGTTTATGGTACTCAAGAGGTCAATAAATATCATGAAACCATAATATAAAAATGATGCAAAAATAAAACTTGGGTCTCAATATGGAAACTAGTTTGGTTCCACTTCAATATGGTTCAATAATATTGTGTATCCCTACTCTTATATAACTTAGTCATGGTCTTAATTATATAAGGTGTTGTTTTTGATCTGATAGGCTTTTATTAACTTAGATTCAAATGTTTTTAAGATTCTTAGTCAAACCCATGTTCCCAATATTCCAAATCTTCTTAATCAGTCCCAGAGACCTAATTGCAATTCTAGTAGCCCTGCAGCAGGATACAAACCCAAATAACTTCACCTTTTCCCAAAGCACTTGACAAAAAAAAAGCATTTATGAATACCCTTTTCCAAGTACTAAAACATATCAAAAACTTACTATGGGCTTCTTTGGACAAGATTTGACTATTCCCCTCGTGGATAGGAGTCTTACCTAAACACTCCACTTCACAGACTTCCCTCAAAATCAAGGGCTCGGTGCTCAGTTTTACACAGTGGTGTGTCTTGGACTTGGCAAACAACTAGACCAGTGGAAAAATTGTTATTGGTGAGTTAATCGAACCAATATCCAAGGTTCTTTAATTTCAAATTTGAAATCAAATAGGAGTTACGAGTTTTACAATAGCCCAGACCAGTCACATTTTGGATGCCTGGTCTCTGTTTAATTCAAACTCCATCCTCGCTACCTTTTCCCATTTTGAAAACATCAAAGAAACATAAATTACACCTTATCACATTTCCCTCACTGAGATTTAATACATTCATCAGTTCATTAGGAAGAACATATAGTTTTGAAACCATTCCTACCATCTAGGGTACGCCGCGGGTTTCACTATTGCTACAACTCATTCTCTCTCCAAACTTAACCAAATAAACTCAAATCAGTCTCAAACAAAGGCCAACAGCATTCAGAAACTTTCCATGTGATTCAAATTTTGATTCCAATCAAAATGGATTTGTACGAGTGTACATACCAGTCGTATTACATGAACATTATAGTTTTTGTATTAAAATTTTGAATGTTGGATAGAAGGTTAACTTTTATAAAATTACTAAAAGAGATGATGAGTAGAAGAAAATGACCTTGCGAGGTGCTAGATATGCTAGATATGCTGCTAGCATAGGGAGTTGATGAGTAGAAGAAAATGACCTCGCGGGGTGCTGGATATGCTGGATATGCTGCTAGCGTAGGGTTTGGCTCTCTGTTCGCTTAGAAGATGGAAATTCTAATTCACGCGCTGCAACCATGAAATGAGAATCTGTAAAAATGAAATGAGAATTGAAATGTTTTTTCTTAGGTATATGGCTATGTTGGTCGAAATTTTGACCGACATGGTATTGGTCTCAATTTTGACCAACACGGGCATAGATTTAAGAAAAAACAAATTTTTCCTTCTATAACCGACCAACCTAAACCTTTTTAATTAATGGTCGATAATTTTTGTATAAAAATGATGTCAAATGTACTAGTGGAGAAAGGAGAGAAGCGGTTGTGTGATAAGAAACTGATATGAAAATAACATTGCTATTGTTATCCTCCCTCTTCGCACCCAATCTAGCCACTATGCAGAAGCTAATGCGGACCTTCAAGTCACCAAATTAGCCCATGATATTCAAGTTAAAAATCTTTGGCTCGAAGGAGACTCTAATAGTATCATAAATTGTTTAAACTACCTTCATTCCTCATCATGGACTATATAGCCAATATGATTAAAGAAATATGTATTATTTTGAACTCCTTTGAAAGTGTACACATATCCCACGTGTACAGGGAAGCCAACCAAGTTACTGACTGGATTGCCAACTTGGAAGTTAAAAGTGACACTATGATTAGATAGCTACATGATGGAGATCACCCACGTGAGGTGAAGGATTTAGTTGAAAAGGACAAAATTTAGGGAAAGGAGGGAATCAAAATTAGAAATCATGAAAGCTAATGTTTCTTATCAGAAGTACTTTCCATAAATGGGAAGTACTGGATTGGCAGGAGGGGTAATTATTCCAAGTCCAATTCTCATGATTTTTGGGTACCCATTTACAAAGTTAATACCTACCTTTTATGGTGTATTAGTAGAAAGATTTGGAACACCTTGGTGAGAAAGCATCTGAACAATTGCAATTTGTCACACCAGAGAGCTTGTTTGAATCATATATTTTCTATGAGAGGTGGAAGACATAGAAGGGAGCCCTCAAATGATAGTGAGAAATGGAGGATATGGACTAAGGTCTGGAACTCTCCGTAGAAATGGGGAATTTCAACCTTTATTGAAAGGCTCCATGGTGGCAAGCCGAGGGTAGCCAAAATATTCATGAAAAGATGGAATGAGGGAAGTGTGGTGATTGAAGGGAGGAATTTCATGGTCACTAAGGAGGTCATCTCAAATTTCACTAGTATCCCCATTGTGGGCAATAAATTTTATAGGGACCTTAAAATTTTGGATTTCGCAGTCAATGATTTTGTGAGGGATGAGGAAGAGAATAATTCTCTCACCAAAGTTGACATTTATTATCAACCTGAAGGGATTAAAATGTTCTGGAGATTTGTCTTGAGGGAGCTCATCTCTTATGTTACGTTGGATACCAGGTTTGATAGGAGTAGAACCTACCATTTTGTCCTCATGAACCACTTTAGACATGGTATGGAGGTTTCTATCCCTTTCTATTTATACACTTTTATCTTTGATAATATACATGGCTACAGGGATAAGACTATATCTAATCTTGCTCTTCATGAGGGGTTATTACTCTTGATTAATGAATACTTTAAATTCCAAATCACGGGAAAGGAAATTGTTGAAAAAGAGGACAAAGTTGTCATGCCCAAAAAGTTGAGCAAAACACACCAATCAAAAAATTTCAACTAACACAAAATTTGTCTAGTTTAACTAATAGGTTACAGTTTAACGGTGAAGATCTTGAATGGGTTTAAGGAGCATCATGACCAACATTGACCCGGTCAACCTCTCTCTAAGATTAAAGTCACAAATTTAATTTTCTAACCGATTTATTATAGGAACACCAAGATTTAAAAAAAAATTGACTAAGTATTACTATAGTTTGACTACAATTGACTAAAATTAACCATCTAGTTATAAACATATTATTTGATTTCAATAAGGAATACTAATAAAATTCTCCTTTTATTAATTTCCTAATTAAATAAGAATTGATCTATGATTAAATAATAGTCTAACTATCATGTATTGAAGTTTTATTAGAGAATATTTAAAATACTTTAATTATAATGTGATGCCCCACTCGAGAATCCTTGGAAACAAGGATCAAAACAAGCATGAATATTTTTATAAGATAAACTAATAACATTACAACAATACAACCAACTACAATAATAAGCATTAATAGATATAAGAGGTGTAAGAAACATGACACGACTACATATCTTCATATGCAAGTAGAAGTATTACAACATCTCATAGATCTTCTCAAGCACACTACTAAAGTTCATCCCAAATGGTTACACATGTCCACAAGTTTTCTATTATTTAAGTGATTAACAAATAAGGTTCATCCAAATTACTATGTTATCTAATTTCATAACAATATTCTTGTTAAGCCCAAAGTATAGTTCTTACCATGATTAGTCATACAAGTTCATTTACCGATATATCCTGATAGACCAGATGGATCCATTTTATTTTATTTTTACCAAAGTGATCATTAGTCAATCTATTTTGACTTGGGAAGATATATCTCTAAAAAATGAGACTCAAGATACAAATATCTAATTTAATAAGAAGGCAAGAGAAAATTTCACACCAGGGCGTATCGAAAATATGTATATCAAGGATGTAGGAACTCAAATACATTAAAAGCATAAAATACATCTAATTCAACATCTATATCTTCTAAAATTTTAAATTAGATACATATTATAATCATCATAAGAAGAACAATAACGTAAAGAGAATAAACACTCATCATCAAGAGTAAACATAATCAAAGCTAAATATACTTACATATACAATGAAAAAGATAAATGAGCTCTCAAGCTCTAAGTGCTAAAGCTAGAGGAAGTCCATCTCTGTACACCAGTCCCTAGTAGTGGTATGGTTAGCAATGCCTCCCAACCATATGGTACCTGTAGGCCCAATCCTCTTGCTCGTGGAGATATTAGTCCGACCACAAATATAATGCTAACATGCCAACAAGGAGGTGGCTAACACACACGCCAAATAATGCATAACTTATAGGAGAGTACCATGACCCAACACTATATACATAAGTACAAATACATCACAACAAAGAGAACACTAAACATGTGGACCAATGTCCAAAGTGCATACCAAGCACATCCATAGAAAAACAATGTCACTACTCAGTACTAAAAATGTCATCTCATCACAATGACAAAGCACATAAAAAAAAACATGCAACAACGTATAAATCAAAAGGACTCAAAAAGTCATAAATATGATAAGTATTAAGTAAATTATTTGGTCTCAATACGAAGGGTACGAGTCCCTCAAAACTTGGCATAAGAGCATAACTCAACTATATCTTGGATACAGTCTCAACACCCTACATCCACATACCACATGAGAGTTCATTTTCAAGCATGAGGTGTACCATCACAAGGGAAAAAGAAAAAATAATAACAAAGGTAAAATTACACTGATATGAAAAAAACAAACACTTGAAGCAAGAAGATTACATACCCTATGCTCTATTGGCCACAATGCCAAGAGCACAAATCTCAAGATGATATGATAAATAAACATGTGGTATAAACATTTTTACATGTTTCATGACATATCTATTACCCAAATATTGAGCAAAGAGCTCAAAACATAAAAATACCAATTTCTGGAAAAATTTGATAAGGTTTCTAAAAATTAGCATTTTAACTTGAAATGTCAGTTTCGGGCTAAAAATATAAAAATAACAAGAGTGTCATATAACCATTCTGATTTTTCCATCATATTCTTTGTAGCAAAAATAACTTATATCAAAATCTAATTCATGCACAACATGATGAATAACGGCTTTTGGACAACATGCAAAACGGTGTGATAAATAAAAAGTCCAAAAATCAAAGTTGGATTGAGGCTACAAAATTAAAACCCATTGGTCTAAATCTACCCAAAAACACACTTTTCAAATAAAATTTCAATTCCTATTTCACAATGAAGTTTTGTTATTCACATAAATGATCACATTTGCATTTTTATATCACTATTCACATGCAATCTTCAAATGACAGTAACTATATGAGAATGGACTCAAATTGAGTCAAATAAGAAATTTTATTATATAATTATATCAGTCCACAAAATAATATGAATTCAAAACACCCAAATTCTACTTTTTACATTTCTTCTATTTTTCAAACAAAACCATAAACTCTCATAAACTCTATTAATATAGCTTCAATTTTCAACTTTCAAAATTCAAATTTTAAATATACCATTTGGTTTTAAAATTGTCCAACACCCATCTTTTAACATAAAATTCTAATTTTTACTATTTCTAAAAATTTAGGCAGCATAACACTATTTTACTTCATTTCTCCAAAATGCAACCATATATATATATATATATATGTATATATGTATATATGTATATGTATATGTATATGTATATGTATATGTATATGTATATATATATATATGTATGTATGTATGTATATATCTACATATACATATACATATACATATACATATACATATACATATACATATACATATATATATACATATATATATATATATATATATATATATATATATATATACATATATATATATATATATATATATATATATATATATATATATATATATATATATATATATATATATATATATATATATATATATATATATATATACATATATATATATATATATATATATATATATATATATATATATATATATATATATATATATCCAAACCCAACTGGGTGAGAGAAATACATGAGATCGTAGGAAAAAGTCTATTTCATCCCACTAAACTACTCTAATTTACTTCAATCAAAAAGATGGATTAAAACAAAAGATATAGAAAGCCCTACCTCGCAGCAAAAGGAGAAATCCAAAATGAAAGGGAAGAAATAAATACAACATGGAAGCAGGTGAAAATTTCAGCATAGCATAGCAATCCCGCCATGATTCCAATGAGCCACTCCATGCTCAAATCCGGCAAACGGATCGCTCCTAATGAGAAAATTTCCAAATTGCTTACAAGAGAGTTTGAACAATTTTTTCTCTCCCAAAAATGAAAGTGTGTGAAAATGAGTTCTAATTTGTCATTATAAGTCACTTTTTCCATGTAAAACCAAAAAGGACAAAACAATAACTTAAATTAAAATAAATTAGAACCCCAAACTCACCTTGAACTCAACTTGGATAAATTTAGCCAATTCTAATTAAATGAAATAATACTATGATAAAATTATCAAAAAATGTAAAATAGTTTATAATAATAATTAAAAATAGCATTATTAATTAAATCATATTTAGTGACAACTACGAGACTCTAATACACAAACATAGAACTTGTCTTTCACAATATGTAATTTGAATTCCAGATTTACCAACTTGTACCAGAGGGAGTAATATAATAATAAATTATGGATACATTGTCCAAACAAGGACGATATTGGTTTAGTATGAAAGGTCAGAACTACTATCTGGTGTGTCACTACCGGGAACATAAAAACACACTCAATCCCTATAGATGCAAGTAAATGTGTGTGGTACCTATTCAGTAACATGAAAACATCAAGCGAAACTATTCATAATATATAAATAACTAAAGCACAGATAATCATAATGAAGGACAATGGGACACCGTGTGGATCTCACAAGAAAGTGACTATGGCTCCATCTCACTTCGTACCAGCACCAATGGGAAAAATGCATAGAAAGATGTGGTACATCATTCACAATATATAATCATACAATATCACATTAACTAGAAGCATTTAAATAAATTATTTCTAACAATATGATCACATGTCAATTTAAATATTCCTAAAATTCTCACCGACATATAAGGCACAATATATAATAATTAGTGGTAATCATTTTAACCTACTAATCTAATCTTTTTAACTTAAATAACTAATATATTTAATTAATAAAGTACCATCATGAATATACTATACAAAAAGGTAAATAATGATACAGGGGCATCCAAGGATAAGGTAGGGACATTCTGTGTCCTCGGTAAACTGGATGGAGTATTTGTGTTTTGGCTGATTTTTACTCGGTTGGAGCCTTGACTGATGATATCAGTCATTGAAGGAAGATCGGTCACTGAAGCAACTCAGTAGTCTTTGGCACTTGGTGAAATTGATTCTTGGTCATGCCTGTGGTGTTTGATCAATACTAGTGCTCAGTGATGCCTGGCGTGCTCGGTAATTTTACTATTGCTTGGTAGTTTAGATTTACCAACTAGAGTTCTATGTGATTTGTGAGCCGACTTGGTGAATTAATTATAGGTAGCCATTTCCTTGGGCTGACATGCAGAATTAAATGTTTGTATACATTTGTAAGATGACTTGTATGTCATTTAATTATTTATTTTGGGGAGTTAAGGGTTTCATCCAGCTGACTTGTGGCTGATGATTAGTTTTAAGGAGGGCTTGGGTAGATGTTTAGGGGAGACTTGGGGAACTTATAGAGTGAAAGGTTCATGACTTGGAAAACTTAGTGAGTTAGATCTAAGGGTCTGAAAGCTAGAGTTGGTGAAGTTGTGGAAATTTTCTTAATGTTCTTGTAGATCAGATTGTAATATGATAGTCCTTTGTAGCAGAGCTAGGGTTTTGCATACTTGGAGACAAGGAGATTACTTGGAGGCTTGCGAGCTCAATTTTAGAACTTCCTTAGGGTTTCCATTAGCTTCTGATTATCTTCAGAGCTGAACTAGCTCAGATTATATTGGATCTAATTGTGGATCTTGGAGAATTATTTCATTTTGTATTTGGCCCTAACCCAGAAGGCCTTATAGCCAAGCATGTTAATGCAAATTGATTGAAACATTTTTGGTATTGTCTATGTTGTTGAGTACTCTACTATGTAATTCTTTTGGCTGCAAGGTTTGGACTGTCCTTCATTGGATCCACCATCCTTGATTGCATAAGGTGGTATCAGAGAGAATTTTTTTCCTGTTGAAGTAGAAGTTTGACCTAGTAAGGCTGATCTTGTGAAGTTGATCTTGTTGGAGAAGAGATTGTTCACAATCTGGATTGCAGATCCGAAGCACCAAACTTTTGAAATTGCATCCTAGTTGTTTACAAGGTTGCAAGTTGAGATTTGACTTGTTGCAACTTGGAAATTGTCACAAGGTGGTCGGTGAGGGTTTGCTACAGTAGGTTTCTCTTATCTTGAAGGATGCCTCTAAGAAGATTAGACCCTAGATTTATTTCAGATCTTTATGATACTATTGAATCCAGGATCACAAAGAAGGTGAAATCAGATTTCAGATCTGAGTTAGAATTGATGAAGAATGATATGGTCACTAAGATCATGAGAACTATTGCTGGTATACCTCAGAATGTTGGTACTGAGGATGGCAATGAAGAAGCTACTGAAGAATTTAAAATTGTTGGATCTAGTGGTGATGACCAGAGGAACAGATCTAGTGAAGACAAAACTACTCGGTTGCCTAGACCTGCTACTCGGTTTAGTAATTACCGAATGGAAGTTTCTACTTTCTCTGGTACTTTGAAGCCCAACAATCTGATTGATTGGATTGGTGAACTTGAAGATTTCTTTGAGCTGGAAGAAATTGAAGATCCTCTTCAGGTGAGATTATCACATACAAAGTTGAAAGGACATGCTAATCTCTGGTGGAAAGAACTACAGAGAGATAGAGAAGATGAAGGAGAAACAAAGATCAATCAGTGGACGTTGATGGTGACTAATTTGAAACCTAAGTTCATACCGACTGATTATGAGCTTGACTTGTTTAAGAAGTTGCATAATCTGAAGCAGAAGGAAATTTCTATTGAAGATTGTATAGAGGAGTTCTACAAACTTGCTATTTGGTCTGGACACCAAGAGCTTGGTAAGGAAAAGGTAGCTCAGTATGTGAATGGTTTGAGATTCAATATTCTGGATGAGCTTGGTATGTTGAAGATTGATTCTATTGAAGATGCTTATCAGTATGCTCTGAAGGCAGAAGATAAGTTGAAGAGGAAACAACCTAGTAACTCCAGAGGGAAAGAAAATATTGATCACTTGGTGAAGGATAAACTGACTAATGTAGAAGATGAACCAAAACGTGTGGAACCAAAGAAGAAGACATGTAGAGTTATCTTTAAGGGTACGTGCTATAACTATGGAGAGGAAGGACACCATTCTTTTGAATGTACATAGAAGAAGGTTGACCGATGAATTGTTGTGATGAATCAGAACATTCAGAATGAACCTGAATCAACGAACTTACTGCTTCGGTGAACATTGCTCGTTACAAAGGATGAACCTTGTCAAAGGAGTAATTTATTTAGGATCTGATGCAAGACTAAAGGTAAAATCTATGATGTTATTGTTGATAGTGGTAGCACTGATAACCTTTTTGTTGAGGACCTGGTTCAGAAACTTGGTTTGAGTAGAATGAAACATCCTTATCCTTATAGGCTTGGTTGGTTGCAAGATGTTCATGCTTTGGAAGTTAGGGAACAATGCTTCATTGATGTTCAAATTGGCTAGTACAAGGATCTTGTGCTTTTTGAAATTTTGAAGATGAATAGTTGTGATATATTGCTTGGTAGACATTGGCAGTATGATTGTAGAGCTATTTATGACTATGTCAAAAATGTGCTTACTGTTGAGAAGAATGACAAGAAGTTTTCACTGATGCCTTTGATTGATGAAACACTCGGTAGGAGAAGCCTGAGTATTGGTAGCCAAGTTGAGGTTGTGGATCTAGAGAAGATGAATGATCAATATGGATAACTGACCTGTGTATTGTCCAGAAAAGACTTCAAGAGGCAAAGGAAACTTAAGTGGAAGAATTTGCAAGAAGAAAAGGTGGAGGACTTGTATGTGAAGAACCAGTTCAGGATTTATGTGTTGAATCCTGAAAGATGTTCTTCTCACATATGAACATCTTTTGGAACCTGGGGTGTCTGGTGCAAGGGCATCCAAGGATAAGGTAGGGACATTCTATGTCCTCGGTAAACTACATGGAGTGTTTGTCTTTTGGCTGATTTTTACTCGGTTAAAGCCTTGATTGATGGTCTTAGTCATTGAAGGAATCTTGGTCACTAAAGGAACTCGGTAGTCTCTAGCGCTTGGTGAAATGGTTTCTCGATCATGCCTGCAGTGCTCGGTTGATACTAGTGCTCAGTAATGCCTAGCGTGCTTGGTAATTTTACTATTGCTCAGTATTTTAGATTTACCGACAAGAAACTATGTGATTTGTGAGCTGACTTGGTGAATTAATTATTGGTAGCCATTTCCTTGGGCTGACATGTAGAATTAAATGTTTGTATACATTTGTAAGCCGACTTGTATGTCATTTAATTATTTGTTTTGGGGAGTTAAGGGTTTCATCCAGCCGACTTGTGGCTAATGATTACTATTTAAGGAGGGCTTGGATAGATGTTTAGGGGAGACATGGGGAACTTAGAGAGAGAAAGGTTCATGACTTGGAAAACTTAGTGAGTCAGATCTGAGGTTTTGAAAGCTGGAGTTGGTGAAGTTGTGGAAAAGTTCTTGATGTTCTTGCAGATCATATTGTTATCTGATAGTCCTTTGTAGCAAAGCTAGGGGTTTGCATACTTGGAGACAAGGAGATTTTTTAGAGACTTGTGAGCTCAAGTTTAGATCTGCCTTAGGGTTTCCATCAGAATTTGATTATCTTTAGAACTGAACTCACTGAGATTGTATTGGATTTGATTATGGATCTTGTAGAATTGTTTCATTTTGTATTTGGCCCTAACCCAGAAGGCCTTATAGTTGGGCATGTTAATAAAAATTGATTGAAACATTTGTGTTATTTTCTATGTTGTTGAGTATTTCGCTATGTAATTCTTTTGGCTGCAAGGTTTCGACTATCCTTCATTGGATTCACCATCCTTGGCTGCATAAAATAATGACATGATATAACATCATAGTATTTAATTTACTAAAACATATTCTTAGCTAAATCAAATAGTATTTAACATCAAGTATACTGACCTCATTCTACTCACAATCTAAGATTTGAGGCTCTATTACCTCTTTGCAATGATCAGTTTGGAGAGGTATTACATTCTCCCCCCTAAAAAATTCACTTACTCTTGGAAGTCAAAAAGGCTAAGGTGGAAACATAGCATACATTAGGCCTGAAACATATTTTATCTTATACTAATAACATAGATGTTTTTTAGATCCAAGCAAAAACATAAAATAATCCTCATTAATATGGTTATGTGCAATATATATTTGTATATCGACGTCAACATGGATCAAGTAATTATGAAGAGTTTAGCTATCAATGTCATAAATTTTAATTTATTTTATTTATTTATTTTTATTTTTTTTGAAAAGTTATCATTACTATACACATTTCAACTCCATTATAGAAGTATATTTTATGTTTCTCATTAAATTTACATATAGAACTCATACATAGTTTAAAATAATTGATCAAATACATTATTTTTCACTATTTCTCATTTAGTAAGCATGTCAATTCATACAATACCACTCTAATTGCTATCGTTTGTCATCTTTTTGAGTTAAATACATATTTACAATAATCATTTTAAGATCCTTAATCATTTCAAAAGATATTTTGTCATAATACATTTTCAATTTCATAAAATTCATAATGCAGTTGGCATCACAACTCATAAAACATGATGATATATGAATATAACAACATGAAGATTCAATTTCTATTATAATATGAAACAATACACATATGCATTTACAATGATACAAGGCTCAAGATCAGACATGTACATGTGCTCTGGGTATGATCTCATCTAAATCCATATCTCCTCAGTGGCTTGATGGGGATGGGTTACTCACCATATAGTGAAACCTTCCATACAAGACCACGTGACCAGTATCCCTTGTTTGGAGTAAGGTGTTTAGCCTCCAAGGGAGAGTCACCACTCTAAGGTAGGTAGTGGTCATGGATTCATAACAACCTCACATACCTCCATACTATGAGGGTTCCCTATGTGTACTTCCTTGTATACACTCTCAAAGACCATTTCCTCCAATCTTGGAGATGAATCACATTACAACGTGTTAGGCCAATTTTCTACCATAGAAAAAATCCTTTGAAAATGGCCTATTGCCTTGCAAGTTTTCTTGATATACCCTTTGCCCTATGTTCCTTGTGTTGTCACCAGGTTCTAGTAAAATTTGTACGTGCTGAATCATAAAATCCAAAAAGTTATTCAAAGTTTAAAGTTTGCAAGAAATTGTTAAAATTCTGCCACAGTGTCGAAAACCCACAATATTTTTGCAAGTCCATGATGTTTTCGACTTGTGTGTTGTTTTTGACCTTGTGCTTCCTATTTGGTTCGCTTATCTTTTGGCATTGGAAGCCCATGTTGTTTTTGGCTCCCTTGTTTGCCTTTTGGTCTGTCAAAAATTCCTATGTGTTTTCGATCTGCGTGAAAACCATGTGTGTTTTCAACATTGCACTTCTGCCCTGATTGATGGTGTTTTTCTCTAACTGCGCATGTCCGACCATGTGGTGGGTCCATCTTCTTCCCTATTGGTTGTCACATGGCCGCATGTCAGACTTTTCTGACATGTGATCATGCGACCGCTTGCCACGTTGTCATGTGGGTCCCGGTCCTGTGCAACTGCCTGATGGTTTACTTCTCTAACAGCGCAAGTGCAATGTTGTGGGGCTAGAGATCAAAGATCTATAGTCGGTGTATGATCACATGGAATATTCCATGCCCATGTGATCATGCACCCACCATCTGATTTGGTGCCGACGGTTTGTTCACTTTGGGTCCGCTGGCAGATGTGGTGATGTGGCAGCTTTGGATTGGCTATCGCGTGATCGTATAGCCTTTCTCTCAGCTATGCGATCATGCGACCAGCTGACATGTGTCCTTGTTCACAGTTGTGGAGTTGTGTGGTGGCAGTGTTTTGAGGTGGTGATGTGGCAGCTTTGGATTGGCTGTCACATGATTGCATAGCCTTTCTCTTAGCTATGTGATCATGTGACCAAGCGCCACGTGTCCATGGTAGTTGCGGTGACAGTTTTCTTGTGGTGTTGTTAATGGTGGTGGTTAGTGTTTGCGGGCTGCTTCATGTTCACATAACCCATTTCTAGGTTATGCGATCATGCGACCAAGCGTATTTTAAGAGATAAATTTTTGTGATAGTGAATTTCATGACAGTACGATTGCGAGAATAGGGGCAGACAGTTGAAGAATATTAAGCCTGCGAGTGCTTGGTGACCATTGCAGATTCAAATTTGAATCTCTATGAATGTTTCTAGTGACCTGTAAGGACCAAAATTGATGACAGAGGAGGCCTGAGTTGGTGAAATTGATCTTCTCTGCCGCTCTAGTGTGCTCTAGGGTGTGAGATGATTTGCAGACTTGAGTGTCTTGCCATAGGGGAATAAATGAAATGTACCAAAAGTAGTTGCAGGGTCACTTCCAGTTTGAATTTTGTAGATTTTTTTTGATCTTCGATGCCTTTCAGAGATTCTTTCATGATTGAAGATCAAGTGTTAATTGCATTCAAGACTTAGTGTTTTCCCTCCAAATTGTATCATATTTTGAAATGCCTAATTGATGGAAAACTCTAACCATGGTTACCCTTAGCTTGTTGCATCCTAACTCATGTGGTATTTCAAGGTAACCATGGGTATATATGTTGTTTTTGCTAATTTTCAAAGGGTTCTAGCTGAGAGTTCTTTTCTGGTTCCATGAAAGGCTCTGTCCTACAGATTTTCCCCTTCTCTCTGCATATAGGGTGTTTTGTCTCCATTGTTGGTTTAGAGAATACAATGCATGCTACAATAGATTTGTCTTATGTATGAGGATCCAATTTGTTCTTATTGTACTAAACTATCTCCATTTAAATTCTAAATGCATTAATTATACATCAAGGGTGTCTTGTTTTTCTGCTTGTATTACCTTAGTGTTTGCAAGTGGAGTTATCTTCGCAGAGGTAACTGGTTCAGGGTTAGTGTTTATACATGTATGAGCTGAAATATCAAAGATAGATCATGCTTGTCTTCTAGTGGATGTTGGTTAATGTATTGTCTAATTTATAGGTCTCTTCTAAGGGGAGGGTTAAAATCCTTTGAATGGATAATAGCATGCTTGAATGCACAGGTGGGTATTAAGTTGAGGTTTGGTTATGGTGTGTGATTGATGTCAGGCATCAACACATTGAATCTATTTCTTTCTTGTTTCATAGTTGTCTCTTGCAGTAGGGTATTTGACTTGGTGGCCCATTGTATAAGGCACTGGTCTATCAGAGACTTAGGGCATCTTAGGGGACCTTTCAATCATCTTTAAAATCATTTCATTTCTATCCCACCCTTTCCCTTTCATGTTGTTAGGATAGGTCTCTGGTTTTCATACTCACTCCATGCAAGTTGGGCTATTGCATGAGATATTGGCTTCATTGAGGTACAGGATACCTAGAAGAGTTTGAAAATCATTCCATAGTCATTTACCTATAGGCCTGTAGTATGACACAAGGTAATATGTGTGTGCAGATGAGGTATACCCGCTTGAGTGATGTGGAGCTCAAAGTGTAGAAGGATCTCTCTTTGATCCTTGTCAGTTGGCCCTTTTTCCTGTTAGATTTGGAGTGTTAAGTGAATGTGACACTAGCCCTGTTAATCCTAATGCCAAGCTGACCTTTGGGGAAAAATATCACCAACAAGATGGCAACTCTATTGGGGAGAGTCTAGAACATAGTCTGATATACAAACAAGCACTTGCTGCATTTTCTCACCTAGTTGTGAGTGGCAACTCTAATTGTCTCTATTTGGTCAATGTTTTATAAAAGGTGTGATATATTTGGAGTCCTGACAAGAAGTTATCCTGTGAGGTTGTCTTGTGATTGTTGGTTTTGAAGAAGGTTCAGAGTTGAAGAGGTTCTTAGCTGATTTAGATTTGTCCTCTGCAAAGAGGTGGTGGCTCTACCAAGGTTTGAAAGGTGGTTTGGAGGAGACTTCAGATCAATATTTTGTAGCATTCACAATGTCTCCAGGTAATCCTATTTCATTAAGCAAGAACAATCCCTAATTAGGTGAACAAGTCACTATTGAAAAAGGGAAGTCAATCTTGAAGGTTTGATCATATTTCTGGATAAAAGTTTTAGTTTTGTAATGATTATCAAAAATATGCTAAGGTTTAAAGAGTCATTGGTTGCATGGGTTTGAACAAAAGCATTGTCATGAGAACAAGGTGTATTATTTTGTCAATACTTTAAATGGAGTTTCCAACCTTGACACATCAGGTTGATGTTTCTAGGTCTAAAAGTTCTCTATCAGACCTTAGAAATGTTGATAGAGAAAGAGACATTTATCTAATAAGTCAAAGAATCCAACAAACTTGTAAAAGGATTTTAAGATGTGCAATAGGGGAATGGAAAGAAGGGTCATCCCATTCATACTATAAGAAATTTCTTATAGCTTGTGATGAACTTCTCATAGGTATTGAGCTTCAAGATTTTCAGTACACTGAAATGTTTTTAGTGCTTAGTATGCCTGAATCAATTGGTTGGACTGCCTCTATTAGAAATGAAGCATTAGAAAAAGTTAAGAAATGGATGGATTCATTTAAGAGTGATGAATCTTGTGGTGCTGATGATGGAACTTGTGATTATCATGAGATAGAAGATGAATCTACAGATATGAGTTCCTGCAGTGATGACTTGACATAAAAATTTTCAGCCCCTGTCTCAGATGAGGAAGATATTTGCAGCATTTGCAGTGAGGCAAATGAGATAGAGTGTGAAGTCCAGTACCTGCTAAGTAGTGAACAAATTTCAGAGCTTTTGGATGCAGAGTTTCAAAGATGCACTCCCGAGTATGTTTCTGAGATCCCATGCCTAGTGGATATTATTTTTGATGAAGAAAAAATGAGTGATGGCATGGTGTGTGAAACTTTTACTGAGGTCCTTTCTCCCATTTTTGATATGCAAGTGGATGGTTCACATTATTGCAATAAATTTGATAATGTTAGTGATGATGAGTATGATGATATGTGTACCAGTGTGGATTCAATTTTTCAAGAGCCTAATGTCTGTGGTTCTTCTTTATATTCTAATGCTCAAGAATGCAGCAATTCTGATGGAGTTTTCTTAGATTTGCAAATGACTGACAAGTCATTGACTGATAGTGCTTGTTCCTTTCTGGAAGATGCTGATGTGATTTTTGATCAGCAAGTTGCTACCATTTTCATGCAACCAGATTTCTATCTTGAGAAGTTTTATATTAGTTTGCAGAGCAAGGAGATAGAAAGTGTTTATTATTTGTGGCAAACTAATGGTCAGAATGTTGATGCTTCCAGTTATGGTGTTGAGTTGGAGTGTTTCCTTTTTTAGCATGGCGGTGAAAGCAAAGAGTGTGACATTTTGTTTTCACAAAATGGTCAGCATTTGTGGCAGCCTGATGTCTTTATCTTGTCGGATGATGGTGAGTATGGTGATCAATTTTTGTATAATGTGCTGAATGTGGATCATAGTGTTTTTGGTAGGATGGATGAGAAATATATTTTCAGCTCTCCTTTGCTAAGAGAAGATGAAAATTACTTGTTTGATAAAGGAAAGACCTGACCAAAAGTTTTTAGGCCCTGAGCCTTTTGTGAATATTGTAAATTTCTGTATATAAGTTGCTTTCCCCTGCCCTATTTTGCCCTGGTCTATCGGTTAATGGTCTTGTTGCTTGGTCCTGCCCGGCTTGTTCCTTGTTGTCTACAATTTTGTCCTATGGGGTGGTCTGCTCTACCATAAATCCTGAATTCTCGCATGGGCACAAGTTACCCATCATCCCCAAACAGAGCCACTATTAGGCCAATTTTTTGCCATAGCAAAAATCCTTTGAAAATGGCCCATTGCCTTGCAAGTTTTCTTGATATACCATTTTCCCTATGTTCCTTGTGTTGTCACCAAGTTCTAGTCAAATTTGCACGTACTGAATCATAAAATCCAAAAAGTTATTCAAAGTTTAAAGTCTGCAGGAAATTGTTAAAATTCTGCCACAGTGTCGAAAACCCACAGTATTTTTGCAAGTCCATGATGTTTTCGACCTGTGTGTTGCTTTTGACCTTGTGCTTCCTGTTTGGTTCGCTTATCTTTTGGCATCAGAAGCCCATGTTGTTTTTGGCTCCCTTGTTTACCTTTTGGTCTATCAGAAATTCCTATGTGTTTTCGATCTGTGAAAACCCTGTGTGTTTTTGACACCGCACTTCTGCCCTGATTGATGGTGTTTTTCTCTAACTCTACATGTCTGACCATGTGGTGGGTCCAGCTTCTTCCCTATTGGCTATCGCATGGCCGCATGTCATAATTTTCTGACATGCGATCATGCGACTGCTTGCCATGTGGCCGTGTGGGTCCCAGTCTTGTGCAGCTGCCTAGCGGTTTACTTCTCTAACAGTGCAAGTGCGATGTTGTGGGGCCAGAGATTGAAGATCTATGGTCAGTGTATGATCACATGGAATATTCCATGCCCATGCGATCATGCACCCACCGTCTGATTTGGTGCTGATGGTTTATTCACTTTGGGTCCGTTGGTGGATGTGGTGATGTGGCAGCTTTGGATTGGCTATCACGTGATCACATAGCCTTTCTCTCAGCTATGTGATCATGCGACCGGCTAACATGTGTCCTTGTTCATGGTTGTGGAGTTGTGCGGTGGCGGTGTTCTGAGGTAGTGATGTGGCAGCTTGGGATTGGCTATCAGGTGATCGCATAGACTTTCTCTCGGCTATGCAATCATGCGACCAGGTTCCACATGTCCATGGTGGTTGCGGTGACAGTTTTCTTATGGTGTTGTTAACGGTGGCGGTTAGTGTTTGTGGGCTGGTGCATGTTCGCATAACCCATTTCTGGGTTATGCGATCATGCGACCAAGTGTATTTTAAGAGCTAGATTTTTATGGTAGTGAATTTCATGACAGCGTGATTACGCAACTAGGGGTAGGCGATTGAAGAATATTAAGCCCGCGAGTGCTTGGTGACCGTTGCAGTTTCAAATTTGAATCTCTGTGAACATTTCCAGTGACTTGTAAGGACCAAAATTGATGACAGACGAGGCTCCAGTTGGTGAAACTAATCTTCTCTACGGCTCTAGTGTGCTCTAGGGTGTGAGATGATTTGCAAACTGGAGTGTCTTACCGTAGGGAAATAAATGAAATGTTCCAAAAGCAGTTGTAGGGTCGCTTCCAGTTTGAATTTTGTAGATTTTTAATTGATCTTCGGTGCCTTTCAGAGATTCTTTCATGATTGAAGATCAAGTGTTAATTGCATTCAGGACTTAGTGTTTTCCCTCCGAATTGTATCAGATTTTGAAATGCCTAATTGATGGAAAACTCTAACCATGGTTACTCTTAGGTTGTTGCATCCTAACTCGTGTGGGATTTCAAGGTAACCATGGGTATATATGTTGTTTTTGCTAATTTTCAAAGGGTTCCAGCTGAGAATTCTTTTCTAGTTCCATGAAAGGCTCTGTCTTGCAGATTTTCCCCTTCTCTCTGCATATAGGGTGTTCTCTCTCCATTGTTGGTTCAGAGAATACAATGCATGCTGCAGCAAATTTGTCTTATGTATGAGGATCCAATTTGTTCTTACTTTACTGAACTATCTCCACTTGAATTTTGAATGCATTAATCATACATCAAGGGTGTCTTGTTTTTCTGCTTGTATTGCCTTAGTGTTTGCAAGTGGAGTTATCTTCACAGAGGTAACTGGTTCAGGGTTAGTGTTTATGCATGTATGAGCTAAAATTTCAAATATAGATCATGCTTGTCTTCCATTGGATGATGGTTAATGTATTGTCTGATTTATAGGTCTCTTCTAAGGGGAGGGTTAAAATCCTTTGAATGGATAATATCATGCTTGAATGCATAGGTGGGTATTAAGTTGAGGTTTGGTTATGGTGTGTGATTGATGTCAAGCATCAACACATTAAATCTATTGCTTTCTTGTTTCATAGCTATCTCTTGCAATAGGGTATTTGACTTTGTGGCTCATTGGATAAGGCACTGGTCTATCAGAGACTTAGGGCATCTTAGGGGACCTCTCAATCATCTTTAAAATCATTTCATTTTTGTCCCACCCTTTCCCTTTCATGTTGTTAGGATAGGTCTCTAGTTTTCATACTCACTCCATGCAAGTTGGGCTATTGCATGAGATATTGGCTTCATTGAGGTACAAGATATCTAGAAGACTTTGAAAATCATTCCACAGTCAGTTACCTACAAGCCTGTAGTATGACACAAGGTAATATGTATGTGCAGATGAGGTATACCTGCCTGAGTGATGTGGAGCTCAAAGTGTAGAAGGATCTCTCTTTGATCCTTGTCAGTTGGCCCTTTTTCTAGTTAGATTTGGAGTGTTAAGTGAATTTGACACTAGCCCTATCAATCCTGATGCCAAGCTGACCTTTGGAGAAAAATATCACCAACACAATGCAAGACCAAATCTAAAAGATAATAAGGATAAATAGCTTATCCAACAAATTCCATAAATAAAAGAAATTAAATCTTCAATTCCAACAATAAGGTAGGAAAATCTATGGAATTGTAATAATAAATCAAATGTAACCCCAAGAGCCACATGCAATAAAATCTCATAATTTATGACTAAATCATCAAAAATAACATAAATAAATTATTGGTCTACACGAGCAAAGATATAAAAAAATAGTGCACATTACATCACTATGTAACTACATCTAGTCACCCAACGAGGAAGGAAGGAACAATCATTTGGATATCATGATAGCCCTTCATCTATCCTGGAAAGACCCCACAGATCACATGGAATAGGGTGGCAACCTCAGCACTCTCACCAGCATCAGGTAGACAGATAAAACACATCATCTCACCTGGCATGAGCATACACCAAGTGGAAAAAGCACATAATGATCGTGTGTTAGATAAAAGTGTACCTCATGGAGAAAATACATGCAGGTCACACCCCACATAGCAATACCTCTGAATAGGTGATTTTTGTAGCCATAGCTATACCTAGCTAGGGTACTCACATATGCCTATCGGTCCTCAATAGTCAAGCAGCCATGAGGCCCCCTCTACAAGTATGCAAGCGCCTACCTATCACTCTACATCAAGTAGGAATAAAATACATATACATACTACACACCTACACGTATCTAGATATGTGGCATCATGTTCTTGAGCCCTACTCACTACCATCGGCAACATGGTATCATCACTAACACTGTGTTGGAACACCAATGGGTGTGGCATCATATCTCATGCATCATGTCGGAACATGTGCAATACGGAATACATCACAACATGGGCCAAAAATCTCCCTCCTCATGCTAGATCACAAAAGTATATATACAAATGCATGAATCATCAGTGATAATCAATATATCTATAAAATCTCGCATAAAATACTGATATCATCCTCAAGAACTATGGGGATAAGGAATAACACAAATGAACCTTGTACTCAAGTTCATTATAGGGGAAGCATTAATTATCTTTTCCTCAAGAGGTGGAAGCTAAAGTAGCTTCCCACTGCCATTATTCATATGCCATGATGTCCACTCAAGGAAAAAAAGATATGCTACTACCCCTACACGTACTGAATTATCAAAAACCCATTGGTTGGCACTCTGTAGGGTCAACATATGCAATAAAATGATGAAATGGTTCTTTCATACACAAATGCAAATATAGCCTCCATGGGTGGGTACACATATACTCACCACTTCATGGGCACACAAAGAAAGTATTGGTTATACACAACACACAACATATCACTAGTACTAGATGTTCACATGCACGAGGAGTACATTTCCAAACTAAGAAATAAATTAATATAATATAGATTTCATTATTTCTGAAAACTAGGCAACATAAACATCATATATCAAATTCAAGTACTCTCTAATATCCATGAAAATTTTATTATTGGGTAACATTACTCAACATTTATATTTCTCATTTCATTCCTTCACATTTCACTCAACTCAACATAACATAAATCTGATTACCAAAGTTATAATATCTCTACTTCAAGTGGCAACATCTCATTTCACGACACATACTTTTCAACATTTATCCATTTAAAAACATATATAAATAGCATTTCATTGAAAATCTTATTCTAATAGCATATGAAGAAGGTGCATTAATAACAACACATCATGTCAACAATCATAAATGAAGTACACATTTTCATGTTCTAATCAAGTGAAAGATAGTAAATTTATCGATTTTCAGATTTCAAAACTTCCACTTAGAAGAATAGAAAGGAATATAAGTACCAATCATATAATGCACCAAATTTTACCATATGTCTAATATTTTCATCATTAAAAAAAATATTTTTGTAATTACATATCAAATAATAGGGAAAAGGGAGAATATATAGTTGAAATTCATCTAACCATTAATAAACATGGCCTGTTCAATACATTAGACATGAAGAAATCATATTTAAACAATTTGCATGAACAAAATATATTCAATGTTTACCCCATGCATCCATTTGAATAATATTATTTAAAAATAATCTAAATCCACACAATATCAATCAACAATTATATGCAATATCAATGCATAGCACATGGAGCAAGTGAACAAAAGGTTAATTTAAGTATCATATTTCACCTAGCAAAAGAATGTACAAAATAGACATATCATGACTATCTCCAACCTCATCATAAATTCCTACAAGTACACTATGGCATACTCAAGCCCATCTACCACCAAGAACATAAAGCTCGACAAACACATTCAACATCGGGAGATTCTCATTCATGTTTCACTTTTCAATTGAGAAGATAAGGGAAAATATCTAATGGACATTCCACGTCATAAATTAGTAATAATGATGGGTCATTACAACTATCTATAGCCATGTTAAGGCATAAAAGAACAAAAAGGATAACTATCATAGGTTATATCATCCACACATCACTAACACCAAACACAATGTGAGCATAACATAGAGGCTCAACATATGAACATGTGCTATGATATGAAAATGTCATGCCCAAAAAGATGAGCAAAACAGACCAATCAAAATTTTCCAACTAACACTAAATTTGTCTAGTTCAACTAACAATTATAGTTTACAATTTAAAGGTGAAGGCCTTGAATGGGTTTAAAGAGTATCATGACAAACATTGACTTGGTCAACCTCTCTCTAAGATTAAAGTCACAAATTTAATTTTCTAATCAATTTATTATAGGAACACCAAGATAAAAAAACCTGACTAAGTGTTACTATAATTTGACTACAATTGACTAAAATTAACCATCTAGTTATTGTAAGAATTTTGATGTTGGTGTGATACCATGTAAGAATTTTCCTAAGGCAAAGAATAAAAGCCAATATCTAGAAGCTCAAGAGATAGCACAAGAGAGATAGGAAAAATAATGAAATAATTGATTATAGATAATTGAATTGAATACAAAGTAGGAGTGCCTAAATATATAGGCAATGCAATATGACTACATGATAAGGATATGATAAGATATCACCCACATTAGGTGGAACCACATGTCCACCAAAGGTGGATCATCCTCCATTGTACATCATAGTATGTGCAACATGTGCAACAATGAGAGGATGATAATGTGATAAGAGCACTAAAGGTGGATCTCACACACAAAGAGGTATGTGATGACAACTATCATACCTAAAATGAAAATTCTCCTAACCATGTGCTAAAATGAAATGCAAACTCCTAGGTGTCACAATGACAACTAATATGCAAATGCATTATCCTAAGTAAACTTAAGTAAAGTGTAATTAGTAAATACTTAATTACACCAACACCCCCCCTTAAGTGCAACTTAGGGGAATGCACTTAAGCTCACAATGCAAGATGGGTCCTGGCTACTAGCCCATGTTAGGTACCCATGTACAATATGCAAGAGAAATACATAATGCAATCTCTCATAAAGCAGAGAAAGAGAGAAAACCTCATGGGAAAAAACATCCCCGCAAAAGAAAGATGAATACAAGATGCATGGAAGGATGGAGTAATCAAAACCCCCCTATTATGACATACATCATGCATATACAATAAAGAATCCCCCCAAAGGAAGGGAATAGGGAAGAGAGACAAAGTAGTCCCCCCTCAATGTTGAATCTTTTGCAAAGATGGTTCAAGATGTTGACCAATACTCCTCCATAGGAAGAAAATAGAGCCAATATTGCACCAAGAATGTCAAAGTGTAACAAAATCAGGTACCAATGTCAATGTAGAATGAGTAATGGAATACCCATTAAGATATGATAGAGATGAGGCATGGAGACACCTGGAAGCACCAGCTGGGTACTCTTAACTGACATGTTGGTATACTTGAACTTGTGTCGTGCATCCATTGATGTTTGGTTGGAGCATAACTTTCAAGAACCAAGTCCCATGGTATTCTAAATCTACTAACATAGGGATTACATCAAATGTGTCATCAATGACAAGGTACAAATAAAAATGTGGCACTTTATGATAGTGCGTGTACAAGATGGCTTATGCAAGAGAATACAACATCAAATGCAAAGTTGGAAACATGTAGAAGATGAAGCCAACAAAGGTGCCCTGTCAAATGCTACAGAAAAAGTGTCCTCATGTTGGCCTTGTGCTAGGAAGTCTTTAGGATGAAATTGGCCTCCCCCCTTGGCTGCCAGTTGGATGACGCTGCAAAACAAGTAGACAAATGGCAAAGAAAAAATTGTGTTCCCAATTTGCTTATTTATTACTATTTTATTTTTCAAAAAAATCATTGAGCTTAAGAAAAATATTTATTAAAAAACCCCAAAAAACTTTATTAAAAAATAAAGAAAAAAACACAATTGTTTTTAATTTTTATATTTAAAAAACTTGATTAAAAAAATTAATAAAGAAAAACATAAATATGTTTTATTAAAAATAAAGTTTTTATTTTAAAATGTTTTTATTAAAAACACATAAAAAAGCTTTTATTAATTTTAAAAAAATTTACCCCTTGCGGGGGCTGCACTGTAGTGTGCGTATCGTACACAGTGCGGATGACACTGTTAATGCAGTAGTACCGCACTGCAATGCATACTACATTGGCAGTGCGCACTGCACTGTCAGTGCAGTGCGTACTGCAAAGGCTTGTAGGCAAAAAATAATTGAAAATTTTTTTGAAAACAAAATTTAAAAAAAACACCCCTCTGCCCATAATTTGTTAATTTTTTTTATTTTTCAAAAAATGAAATATAATAATAATAATAATAAATGAAAAATTATTTTAAAAAAAATCATACCTTTGATGCAGTCGTGTCTGTATGGCAGACCAGGGGGGAATTATTTTTCTGATATCAACCGTGTCTGATCTGAGTGAATGAACAATCGATCTTGGGGTTTTTGGCATCTTTGATCGCAATGGCAATGTCAGATTTAGCCTAAAGTGCTCCAATTTTGCAGATCGGCCTTAGGGGACTGATTTGCAAAAAAAATTTACCTCAAATTTGATTTTTGCCCAGTATAGGCAAATTTATAGTCAAAATTTATGGAAATGGCCACCCAAATGCAATGGTGAGGTTCAATCTTACTCAAAACACTCCCACAAAATGCTAATCCCAGATCTGAATCATGACCCTCTAAAAGTTGAAGCAATCAATCACTCTCCAATGGCTATGCAATGAAGGCTCCTATGGCTCTGATACCATGTAAAAAAATTGATATCACTGTGATACCATGTAAGAATTTGCCTAAGGAAAAGAATAAAAGCCAAGATCTAGAAGCTCAAGAGATAACACAAGAGAGATAGGAAAAATAATCAAATAATTGATTATAGATAATTGAATTGAATACAAAGTAGGAGTGCCTAAATATATAGGCAATGCAATAAGACTACATGATAAGGAGATGATAAGATATCACCCACATTAGGTGGAACCACATGTCCACCAAAGGTGGATCATCTTCCATTGTACATCAAAGTATGTGCAAAATGTGCAACAATGAGAGGATGATAATGTGATAAGAGCACTAATGGTGGATCTCAGAAACAAAGAGGTATGTGATGACAACTATCACACCTAAAGTGGAAATTCTCCTAACCATATGCTAAAATGAAATGCAAACTCCTAGGTGTCACAATGACAACTAATATGCAAATGCATTATCCTAAGTAAACTTAAGTAAAGTGTAATTAGTAAATACTTAATTACACCAACATTTATAAACATATTATTTGATTTCAATAAGGAATACTAATAAAATTATCATTTTATTAATTTCCTAATTAAATAAGAATTAATCTATGATTAAATAATAGTCTAACTATTATATTGAATTTTTATTAGAGGATATTTAAAATACTTTAATTCTATTGTGATGCACTGCTCAGGAATATTTGGAAACAAGGATCAAAATAAGCATGAATATTTTTATAATATAAACTAATAACATTACACCAATACAGGAAATTGCAATAATAAGCATTAGGAAATATAAGAGGTGTAAGAAACATGACACAACTACATATCTTCATATGCAAGCGGAAGTATTACAACATCTCATAGATTCTCAAGTACACTATTAAAGTTCATGAGACGATTACTGTAGATCTCTATAGTTTTGTTGACTATTAGTGACTCACACTTAGTCATATATCTAGGCAATGATGGTTGGTCATCACTGCAACTGAGTCATTATGTAAAGGTCAAGCTATGTAATGTTTACTTACCGAGTAGTTTTACTACCAAGTAAACTTATGGTCACTATGTTTTGTAGTATACCGAGTCTAGTTCTACTGAGTCCTATGTGCAATGATTATCGAGTCCTATGTGTATTCCTTATACTCATTTGACAAATACATCATCCTCATGTAGATACTTCTATTCTTCATCTCTTTCACCTTTTTTCAAATGTTTCAGTATAGTAACTTATGAGATAAGTACTGTCAAGCTAGTTGACATTAATGACAACATAATACTAATTTAATCATCTTACATATCTAATCAGCAACTCCTCAGTGATCTTTAATCACAGATTATTCATTCAACTTCTAAATCAGTTGTAGTTCATCAACCGAGTCTAGTTCTAACAAGTCCTATGTGAAATGATTACCAAGTACCAAGTGCCAGAGTTATCAACATATGCCGAGTACAATGAATGCCGAGTATCAAAAATTGCATTTGCTGAGTTAGCCAGAGAATGACATAAGAGTTTGTTTTGGCATAGTGATCGAGGTAAATAGTTTTGGTCGACATTCATGTTTTGTATTTTGTCTATTGAGATAATTACTAAGGTAATTACACATCTACTTAGTAATCATTGATCCCTATGAAATACCTAGAGCCAATCAGAGATTAGTAAGACTTAAGTGGAAAAAGGAATTAATCTAAGCTGTAGATCTTGAATTAGTAAAATATTTTGTTCATTATAAGGTCAAGATCTAAACCCTAAAACGTAGTAGCAAGGGATAGCCAATGTGAAGGGAATAAGTAGATAGGTATGATTCAAAAAAGAGAAGTATTCAGAGACAGAGTTCAGTGACTGAGCTAAGCAATGAGATCACAGAAAAGAGATAGATATGATAGATGAGATCAACATCACACAGTAAATAGAAGATTTGTTATCTGCATATAGTGCAAACTAAAAGATTAGGTAATGAGACATTCTAGCCAGTGTATTAGGGTAAATCTCTTAATCGAGTAGTCCTAACAGACTTTTTGTAATCTCTTAATTGAGTGCTTACTTTACTGTAAGTTTCAAATCCTTTTACAAGGTAGACTGTATAAGTCTTTTAGTTTTTAATAGAGTAGACCCCTCACAGGGTAGATCAATTTTTTATCAAATTTTGTAACCACTAACAAGAAAATTTATTACTGCAGTAGTGAAGATTTGTGGGTGTCATCCCTACCCCAGTTTTACCTTTCAAGGGTTTCTAGGTAACCAAAATCTCTATGTTTTGAATTCTTTTATGGATGATGTTTTAGTTTGTTAGTCATTTGATTTTATTCAAATATTGGTGATGTTGTGCAAAATTTTTATTTATTTGAGAATGGTTTAGTAGGTGCTTTCTGATTCACCCCCCCCCCCTCTCAATAACACATTTCCCAATTATATTTCCAATAATTCCATACATCCACAAGTTTTCTATTATTTAAGTAATTAACAAATAAGGTTCATCCAAATTACTATGTTATCTATTTTTATAACAATATTCTTTTTAAGCCCAAAGTACAATTCCTACCATGATTAGTCATACAAGTTCATTTACCGATTTTTCCTCATAGACCAGATGGATGCATTTTATTTTATTTTTACCAAAGTGATCATTAGTCAATCTTTTTTTTTTTGTGCAAAGATATATATCCTAAAAATGATACTCAAGATACAAATATCTAATTTAATAAGAAGGCAAGAGAAAACCCCACACCAGGTAGTACCACAAATATGTATATCGAGGACGTAGGAACTCAAATACATTTAAAGCATAAAATACATCTAATTGAACATCTAGATCTTATAACATTTTAGATATATATTATGATCATCATAAGAAGAATAATAATGTAAAGAGCATAAACACTCATCATCAAGAGTAAACATAATCAAAGCTAAATATACTTACATATACAATGCAACAAGATAAATAAGCTCTTAAGCTCTAAGTGCTAAAGCTGGAGGAATTTTGTCTCTATACACTGGTCCCCAACAGTGGTATTGTTAGCAATGCCTCCCAACCATATGGTACTCGTAGGTCCAACCCCCATGCTTCTGGAGATAGTAGTTTGACCACAAACATAATGCAAACATGCCAATAAGGAGGTGGCTAATACACAGGCCAAAAAATGCATAACTCATAGGAGAGTACCATGACTCAACACTATATACATAAATACAAATACATCGCAACAAAGAGAACACTCAACATGTGGACCAATGTCCAAAGTGCATACCAAGCACATCTATAGAACAAAAAAGTCAGTACTCAGTACTAAAAATGTCATCTCATCACAATCACAAAGCACATAAAAAAAAAAAAAGATGCAACAAGGCATAAATGAAAAGGACTCAAAAAGTCATAAATATGATAAGCATTAAGTAAACTTAATTGGTCTCAATACCAAGGGTATGAGTCCCTCAAAACTCAGCATAAGAGCATAACTCAACTATATCTTGGATACGGTCTCAACACCCTACATTCACATACCACATGAGAGTTCATTTTCAAGCATCAAGTGTACCATCACAAGGGCAAAATAAAGGGTACGTGCAAAAAGTTGGGTGCCACTTCCGTGGAAGTCCACGGCTTGAAAATTTGCACCGCTTGAAATGGGCACCTATTTTTTAAAAATGGGTGCCCGTTTTAGGCTCGGACATCCGATCCAAAATTCAAAAAATAGGTACCCATTTTTCCAAAAACGGGCACCCGTTTGTTGAAAAATGGGTACCCGTTTCTAAAAAAAATTTAAATTTTTTTTTTTTTAGTTAAAATGTTTTTTTAAACACATTTTTTTAAATTTATGAAAGGGGTGCCCATTTTTTGAATTTAAATAATGGGTGCCCGTTTCTTAAAATATGCACGCGGTAGTTTTCACTCTGTCTCAATTTTTGGTTTGGGATAGGTTTGGTCAGACCAAGCCTATGTCTTAGCCTCCAAAATTTTGGCTAAGGCATTGGAATAAAATTTTCAAGGCTTATCATAATTTTTTGAAGCCCTTCTGGATCATTTTTTTGACAAAACAAAAACCCATTAAAGATCTCACTATCATGATTCTAAAAATATAAATTTCATAATAATATGGTTATTTTTACTATTTTTACATTATTTATTAGTTGATAGTGGTACATAAATGTAAAATAGTGAGACTCACTAAAACTTTAATAACTTTTTAATTTTTAAGTATTTTTAAAAATAAATTATGTCATCAATCTAGATTCAATTCTTTTGAATTTAAAATAAAAGAATTTTTGAAAAAAAGAAAAATTATATTAAATTATGGTGGCCGTACACGAGAGGTTTGAAAAATAAGCTTTATTGTTAATTAAAAATTAATAAAAAATAATTTACAAAACAAAAAAATAAGAAAAAATATTCTCATCAATATTCTATGTCTTAGGTATCTTCCCTAAAAAGGATTTAAAAAAATTCATTTATTTGTGTCAAAATATGGTGGTCGTACACGGATGTGGTATGGTCTTGAAACAGGCATTTTGAAAAAGTGGTTTTCAAATATGCCTATCAAAATATATTTTATACAATGTGGGTATTAAAATAAATTATATATTTGTAAAGTAGACTCCAAGTACTACAATTTCTATTAGTGAATTTTTCTGAGATTCAATCTCTAAGTGCCTCAAATTTTGAGATCAATTCAGATAAATTTTGAAAAATAGGAAAAACACTTCCACTTTTTGCAAAAAATGGGCACCCAACTTCTTGCAGCCACCCTAAAAAACAATAACAAAGGTAAAATTACATCGATATAAAAAAACAAATACTCAAAGAAAGAAGATCACTTTCCACACGCTCTATTGGCCACAAAGCCAAGAGCACGGATCTCAAGATGATCTGATTAATAAACATGCAGTATAAATTTTTTTACATGTTTCATGACATATCTATTACCCAAATATTGAGCAAAGAGCTCAAAACATAAAAATATGAACTTGTTGCAAAATTCAATAAGGTTTCTAACAATCAACATTTTAACTTGAAAGGTCACTTTCGGGCCAAAATATAAAAATACCGAGAGTGTCATATAACCATTCTTATTTACCCATCATATTCTTTGTAGAAAAGACAACTTATATAAAAATCTAATTCATGCACAAAATGATGAATGACAAGTTGTAGACAGCACACAAAATGGTGCGCTAAATAAAAAGTCCAAAAGTGAAATTTAGATTGAGGCTACAAAATTAAAACCCATGGGTCTAAATCTATTCATCAACACACTTTTCAAATAAAACTTTAATTCTGGTTTCACAATGAAGTTCTATTATTCACATAAATTATCACATTTGCATTTTGATATCACTATTCACACACAATCTTCAAATGACCATAACTATATGAGAATGAACTCAAATTTAGTCAAATAAGAAATTATATTATATAATTCTAGCATTACACAAAATAATATGAATTCAAAACACCCAAATTCTACTTTTTACATTTCTTCTATTTTTCAAGCAAAACCATAAACTCTCATAAACTCTATTAAAATAGCTTCACTTTTCAACTTTCAAAATTCAAATTCTAAATATACTCGTTGGTTTTAAAAGTGCCCAAGACCCCTTTTTTAACATAAAATTATCATTTTTAGTACTTCTAAAAATTTAAGCAGCATAACACTATTTTACTTTATTTCTCCAAAATGCAAGCATATGCATATGCATATGCATATATATATATATATATATATATATATATATATATATATATATATATATATATATATATATATATATATATATATATATATATATATATATATATATATATATATATATATATATATATATATATATATATATATATATATATATATATCCAAACCCAACCAGGTGAAAGAAATACGTGAGATCGTAAGAATAACACTATTTCATCTCACTTAACTACAATTTACTTCAATCAAAAAGATAGGTTAAAACAAAGATATAGAAAGCCCTACCTCGCAGCAAGAGAAGAAATCCAAAACGAAAGGGAATAAGTAAATACGACATGAAAATAGGTGAAAATTTTAGCATAGTGTAGCAATCCCGCCATGATTCCAATGAGCCGCTCCATGGTCAAATTCGGCAAATGATCACTCTCAATGAGAAAATTCTCAAATTGCTTACAAGAGAGTTTGAACAATTTTTGCTCTCCGAAAATTAAAAGTGCTTGAAAATGAGTTCTAGTTTTTCATTATAAGTCATTTTTTCCATTTAAAACCAAAAAGGATAAAACAATAACTTAAATTAAAATAAATTAGAACCCCAAAATCACCTCGAACTCAACGTGGATAAATTTATCCAATTCTAATTAAATGGAATAGCTCTACGATAAAAATATAAAAAAATGTAAAATATTTTATAATAATAATTAAAAATAGCATTATTAATTAAATCATCCTTAGTGAAAATTACGTGACTCTAATACACAAACACACAAATGGTCTTTCACAATATGCAATATGAATTTCAGATTTACCAGCTTGTACTAGAGGGAGTAATATAATAATAGATTATGGATACATCGTCCAAACAAGGATGATATTGGCTCAGTATGAAAGGTCAGAAGTACTATCTGCTATGCCACTGCAAGAACATAGACACACACTCAATCCCTATAGTAGAGAGTGAATGTGTTTGGTACCTATTCAGTAACATGCAAACATCAAGTGCAACAATTCATAATATATAAATAATTGAAGCACATATAACATAGATAATCATAATCAAGGATAACGAGACACTGTGTGGATCTCACAATCAAGTGACTACGGCTCCGTCTCACTTTGTACCAGCACCAATGGGAAAAATGCATAGCAAGATATAGTACATCATTCACAATATATAATCATATAATATTGCATTAACTTGAAGCATTTAAATGAATCATTTCTAATAATATGAGCACATGTCAATTTAAATATTCCTGAAATTCTCAGTGACATATAAGGCACAATATCTAAGAATTAGTGGAAATCATTTTAACCTACTATTCTAATCTTTTGAATGTAAACAAATAGTATATTTAATCAATAAAGTACCATCATGAATATACTATTCAAAAAGGTAAATAACAATTTCATATAACATCATAGTATTTCATTTACTGGAACATATTTTTAGCTAAATCAAATAGTATTTAACATCAAGTATACTTACCTTGTTGTACTCACTATCTAAGGTTTGAGGCTTTGTTACCTCTTTTCAATGATCGGTTTGGAGAGGTACTACATTCTCCCCTCCCAAAAATTGACTTACTCTTGGAAGTCAAAAAGGCTAAGGTGGAAACATAGCATACATTAGTCCTGAAACATATTTTATCTTATACTAATAACATAGACATTTTTTTAAATCCAAGCAATGACATAAAATAACCCTCATTAATATGGTTATGCATAATATATATTTGTATATTAACATCAACGTGGATCAAGTAATCATGAAGAGTTTAGCTATCAGTGTCATAAATTTTATTTTATTTTATTTATTTATTTTTAATTTTTTACAAGTTTATCATTACTATACACATTTCAACTCCATTATAGAAGTATATTTTAAGTTTTTCATACAATTTACATATAGAATTTATACATAGTTTAAAATAATCAATTAAATACATTACTTTTCACTATTTCTCATTTAGCAAGTATGTCAACTCATACAATACCACTCTAATTGCTATCATTTGTCATATTTTCGAGTAAAATACATATTTAAACTAATCATTTTAAGATCCTTAATCATTTCAAAAGATATTCTATCATGATACATTTTAAATTTCACAAAATTCATAACACAGTTAGTATCATAACTCATAAAACATGATGATATATGAATATAACAACATGAAGATTAAATTTCTATTATAATATGCAACGATACACATATGCATTTAGAACAATACGAGGCTCAAGATTAGGCATGTACATGTGCTCTAAGTATGATGTCATCTAAATCTATATCTCACTCAGTGGTTTGATGGGGATGGGTTACTCACCACATGGTGAAACCTTCTATACAAGATCATCGGTATCCCTTGTTTGGAGTAAGGTGTTTAGCCTCCAAGAGAGAGTCACCACTCTAAAGTAGGTAGTGGTCATGGATGCATAAAATGTTACAAGTAGTGGTTGTCGTCACACCAAAAGATTGACCTGTTAATGCCCGATACAACCACTAGACCTATAGAAGACACATGAGGTTGTTAAACCATGTCACAAATCCCAAGGGGAGCACTGGCCATTTTTCAAACAATCTCCCCCTTAGCATTACGCGAGCGCATTCAAACCTGTGACCAAGCTCTGATACCACTTGTTACAAGTAGTGGTTGTTGTTGCACCAAAAGATCGACCTATTAATGCCCGACACAACCACTAGACTTATAAAAGACACAGGAGGCTGTTAAACCATGTCACAAATCCCAAGGGGAGCACTGGCCATTTTTCCAACAATCTCCCCCTTAGCGTTACACCAAAAGATCGACCTGTTAATGCCCGATACAACCACTAGACCTATAGAAGACACATGAGGTTGTTAAACCATGTCACAAATCCCAAGGGGAGCACTGGCCATTTTTCCAACAATCTCCCCCTTAGCGTTACGTGAGGGCATTCAAACCTGTGACCAAGCTCTGATACCACTTGTTACAAGTAGTGGTTGTCATTGCACCAAAAGATCAACCTGTTAATGCCCGATACAACCACTAGACTTATAAAAGACACAGGAGGCTGTTAAACCATGTTGTGAATCCCGAGGGGAGTGCTGGCCATTTTTCCAACATAAAAACCTCACATACCTCCATACTACGAGAGTTCCCTGCATCTACTTCCTCGTATACACTCTCCAAGACCATCTCCTCTAGTCTTGGAGATGAATCACATTACAACACAAGACCAAATCTAAAAAATAATAAATAAATAGCTTAGCCAAAAAAGTCCATAAATAAAAGAAATTAAATCTTCAATTCCAACAATAAGGTAAGCAAATCCATGGAATTGCAACAATAAATCAAATGTAACCCCAAGAGCTACATGCAATAAAATCTCATAATTTATTGCTAAATCATCACAAATAACATAAATAAATCATTGGTCTACACGAGCAATGATACAAAAAATATCATAAAGTGGACATTACATCAATATGTAACTACATCTAGTCACTCAACAAGGAAGGAGGGAAAAATCATTTGGCTATCGTGATAGCCCTTCATGTATCCCGAAAAGACCTCGTAGATCACATTGCATGCAGTGGCAACCTCAACACTCACCCCCGCATCAAGTAGATAGATAAAACACATCATCTCACTTGTCATGAGCATACACCAAGTGGAAAAAGCACACACTGATCATATGTCGCATGAAAGTGTACCTCATAGAGAAAACACATGCAGGTCACACCTCGCATAGAAATACTTCTCAATAGGTGATTGTCGTAGCCAGAGGTATACCTAGATAGGGTACTCCCATATGCCTACCGGTCCTCAACAACTGAGAAATAATGAGGTGCCCTCTACAAGTATGCAAGCACCTACCTATTGCTTTGCATCAAGAATACATATACATATTGCACACTTACACGTATCTAGATATGTGGCATCATGTTCTCGATCCCAAATTGCTATCATTGACAACATAACATCATCACTAACACTCTTTCATAACACCAATGAGTGTGGCCTCGTATTTCATACATGATGTCAGAACATGTGCAATACGGAATACATCACATCATCGGCAAAAAATCTCCCTCCTCATGCTGGATCACAAAAGCATATATAAAAATGTAGGAATCATCAGTGATAATCAATATATCTATAAAATCTCACATAAAATATTGATATCATCCTCAACAACTATGGGGATAAGGGATAACAAAGATGTACTTTATACTCAAGTTCATTTTAGGGGAAGCATTAATTATCTTTTCCTCAAGAGGTGGAAGCTAAGGTCATTTCACGCTACCATTATTCATACATTATCATGTCCACTCGAGGAAAATAAGATATGCTACTACCCCTACACATACTGTCTTATCAACAACCCGTAGGTTGGCACTCAATAGGGTCAACATATGCAACAAAATAATGGAATGGTTCTTCCATACCCAAATGCAAATATAGCCTCCATGGGTGGGTACACATATACTCACCACCTCATGGGCACACAAAGAAAGTATTGGTTATACACAATACACAACATATCACTAGTACTAGATATTCACATGCATGAGGAATACTTTTCCAAACTAAGAAATAAATTAATATAAGATAGATTTCATTGCTTCTGAAAAGTAAGCAACATAAACATCATATATCAAATTCAAGTACTTTCTAATATCCCTCAAAATTTTATTACTGAGTAACATTACTCAACATTTATATTTTCTCATTTCATTCCTTCACAATTCACTTGATTCAACATAACACAAATCTGATTATCAATCTTATAATATCTTTACTTTAAGTGGCAACATATCATTTCACGACACATAATTTTTAAGATTTATCCATTTACAAACATAAAGAAAATAACATTTCATTGAAAATGTGATTCCAATAGCATATGAAGAAGGTGCATTAATAACAACACATCATGTCAATACTCATAAATGGAGCACACATTTTCATGTTCTAATCAAGTGAAAGATAGTAAATTTATTGATTTTCAAAATTCAAAACTTCCACTTAGAAGAATAGAAAGGAATATAAGTACCAATCATATAATGCATCAAATTTTACCATACATCCAATATTTTCATCATTAAAAAAAATATATCTTCGTAATTACATATCAAATAATATGGAAAAGGGAGAAGAGATAGTTGAAATTCATGTAACCATTAATAAACATGGGCTATTCATAACATTAGACATGAAGAAATCATATTTAAACAATTTGCATGAACAAAATATATTCAATGTTTACCCCATGCATCCATTTAAGTAATATGATTTAAAAATAATTTAAATCCACATGATATCAATCAACAATTGTATGCAATATCGATGCATAGCACATGGAGCAAGTGAACAAAAGGTCAATTTAAGTATCATATTTCACCTATCAAAATAATGCACAAAATAGATATATCATGACTATCTCCAACCTCATCATAAATTCCCACAAGTACACTATGACATACTCAAGCCCATCTACCACCAAGGACATAAAGAGACAAACACATCCAACATCGGGAGATTCTCATTAGTGTTTCACTTTCCAATTGAGAAGAGAAGGGAAAATATCTTACATACAATCCACTCCATAAATTAGTAATAATGATGGGTCATTCCAACTATCTATCTCCATGTTAAGGCATAAAAGAAAAAACAAGATAACCATCATAGGGTATATCACCCACACATCACTAACACCAAACACAATGAGACCATAACACCGAGGCCCAATGTATGAATATGTGCTCTGATACCAAAATGTCATGCCCAAAAAGTTGAGCAAAACACACCAATCAAAAATTTTCCAACAAACACTAAATTTGTCTAGTTTAACTAACGGCTATAATTTACAGTTTAAAGGTGAAGACCTTGAACGTGTTTAATGAGCATCATGACCAACATTGACCTAGTCAATCTCTCTAAGATTAAAATCGCAAATTTAATTTTCTAATCAATTTATTATAGAAACACCAAGATAAAAAAAAATTGAGTAAGTGTTACTATAGTTTGACTACAGTTCACTAAAATTAACCATTTACTTATAAACATATTATTTGATTTCAATAAGGAATACTAATAAAATTCTCATTTTATTAATTTCCTAATTAAATAAGAATTGATCTACGATTAAATAATAGTCTAACTATTATATTGAAGCTTTATTATTGGATATTGAAAATATTTTAAATCTATTGTGATGCCCCACTTGGGAATCCTTGGAAACAAGGATCAAAAGAAGCATGAATATTTTTATAAGACAAACTAATAACATTACAACAATACAACCAACTGCAATAATAAGAATTAATAAATATAAGAGGTGTAAGAAACATAACACAACTACATATCTTCATATGCAAGCAGAAGTATTACAACATCCCATAGATTCTCAAGCACACTACTAAAGTTCATGGGACAGTTACACACGCCCACAAGTTTTCTATTATTTAAGTGATTAACAATTAAGGTTTATCCAAATTACTATGTTATCTATTTTGATAACAATATTTTTTTTAAGCCCAAAGTACAATTCCTACCATGATTAGTCATACAAGTTCATTTACCGATTTATCCTCATAGACCAAATGGATCCATTTTATTTTATTTTTACCAAAGTGATCATGAGTCGATCTATTTTGACTTTGGAAAATATATCTCTGAAAATTGATACTCAAGATACAAATATCTAAGTTAATAAGAAGGCAAGAGAAAATTTCACACCAAGGAGTGTCAGAAATATATATATCGAGGATGTAGGAACTCAAATACAATAAAAGCATAAATTACATCTAATTCAACATCTAGATCTTCTAAAATTTTAGATACATATTCTTATCATCATAAGAAGAACACTAACGTAAATAGCATAAACACTCTTCATCAAGAGTAAACATAATCAAAGGTAAATATACTTACATATACAATACAATAAGATAAATGAGCTCTCAAGCTCTAAGTGCTAAAGCTGGAGGAAGTCTGTCTCTGTACACTAGCCCCCACCAGTGGTATAGTTAGCAACACCTCCCAACCATATGGTACCCGTAGGCCCAACCCCCGGTCTCATGGAGATAGTAGTCCACCCACAAACATAATGCAAACATGCCAACAAGGAGGTGGCTAACACACACGCCAAACAATGCATAATTTATAGGAGATTACCATGACCCAACACTATATACATAAGTACAAATGCATCACAAGATAGAGAACACTCAACATGTGGGCCAATGTCCAAAGTGCATACCAAGCACATTCATAGAACAACAGAGTCACTACTTAGTGCTAAAAATGCCATCTCATCACAATGACAAAGAACATAAAAAAAAAAGATGCAATAAGGCATAAATCAAAAGGACTCAAAAATTCATAAATATGATAAGCATTAAGTAAACTTAGTTGATATCAATACCAATGGTATGAGTCCCTCAAAACTCGGCATAAGAGCATAACTCAACTATATCTTGGATACAGTCTCAACACCCTACATCTGAATACCACATGAGAGTTCATTTTCAAGCACGACATGTACCATCACAAGGGAAAACATAAAAACAATAACAAAGGTAAAATTATACCGATATAAAAAAACAAACACTTGAAGCAAGAAAATTACATACCACATGCTCTATTGGCCACAATGCCAAGAGCACGGATCTCAAGATGATTTGATAAATAAACATGTGGTATAAATATTTTTACATGTTTCATGATATATCTATTACCCAAATATTGAGCAAAGAGTTCAAAACATAAAAATATAAATTTCTGGCAAAATTCAATAAGGTTTCTAAAAATCAGCATTTTAACTTGAAATGTCACTTTCATGCCAAAATATAAAAATACCAAAAGTGTCATATAACCATTCTCATTTTCCCATCATATTATTTGTAGCAAAGACAACTTATATCAAAATCTAATTCATGCACAACAATATGAATGACAGGTTCTGGACAACACGCAAAACAGTGCGAAAAACAAAATGTCTAAAAATCAAATTTGGATTGAGGCTACAAAATTAAAACCCATTGGTCTAAATCTACCCAGCAACACGCTTTTTAAATAAAATTTCAGTTTCAGTTTCACAATGAAGTTCTATTATTCACATAAATTATCACATTTGCATTTTTATATCACTATTCACATGCAATCGTCAAATAACCATAATTATACCATAATGGACTCAAATTGAGTCAAATAAGAAATTTTATTATATAATGGTATCATTCCACAAAATAATATAAATTTAAAACACCCAAATTCTAGTTTTTTCTTTTTTTCAAGCATAACCATAAACTCTCATGAACTCCATTAAAATAGCTTTAATTTTCAACTTTCAAAATTCAAATTCTAAATATACCCTTTGGTTTTAAAAGTGCCCAACACCCCTCTTTTAACATAAAATTCTTATTTTTACTATTTCTAAAAATTCAGGTAGCATAACACTATTTTACTTCATTTCTTTAAAATGTAAGCATATACATCTATTCATCCAAACCCAATTAGGTGAAAGAAATACATGAGATCGTACGAAAAAGTCTATTTTATCCCACTAAACTACTCCAATTTACTTCAACAAAAAAATGGATTAAAATATAAGATATAGAAAGTCCTACCTCAGAGCAAGAGGGGAAATCCAAAATCAAAGGGAAGAAATAAATACTGCATGAAAGCAGGTGAATATTTCAGTATAGTGTAGCAATCCTGCCACGATTCCAACAAGGTACTCCATGCTCAAATCCGGCAAACGGATCACTCCCAATGATAAAATTCTCAAATTGCTTACAAGAGGATTTGAACAATTTTTTGATGCAGGAGCATCCTGGGTGTAAGAGCAATCTTGCATCACCCAAAAATATTTCTGCTTTTGTATTCAATAAGGGCTATCTTGTGCAGAGTTGCTATTTATAGAAACTTGCTATTTTTAGTAAGTTGGTCTTACAATCTTGAAATGTTCTAATTTTACATGTGGAGGTTCATCTGAGTCATATCAGCCTGCCAGCAAAGTTTCATGGCTAGATCAGGTCTAGTTTTGAAGATATTGAAGATTTTCGGTATTGGCAGCAGGATATAGAAACTTTGAACTCAGTTTTGAAGGCTTTAGAGGCCCCAGATGAGGTTGAAAATTTGGGTGACAAGCGCCTTGCATTGGTCAAGCTTGTAGAGCGCTTCGTGGTGTTTCCAGAATGGGGTTATAATAGCCAATCGGGTCAACGGGTGATGACTTATGGTCTTCGGAAGTTGGGTCACCTGAAATGGCAGAAAATAATTTTTCTTCAAAATTTATGTTTGGGTTTCAAAACTCATTTTGAGCTGACTTTGATGTAATAAATTGTAAAATAAAATAATTCTAAGTTTGGTCGGCCATAAGGGCTAAATTTCTAGAACTTTCTCGTGCGGTGGAAATTGCCTATATAAAGAAGGCCCGTAGTGTTGTCTAGGGCAGTTCTGGGTAGTAGGTCTGGGTATTGATTCGAGGCTTTGTCCTATAGAATATTGTAAGGGAATGCCCATGTGGCTTTGCATATTGTAATTCTGAAAGTTTGTAATTCCACATTTGTGGAGATAATAAGAAGCCAATTTTTTGTTCTTGCATATTATTGTTAATGTTTCTCTATTTCTATTATGTGTTTTTGGTATTAAGGGGAGCACCCTTCATCAAGTGGTATCAGAGTAGGAGTTCTTGAGTGTGTAAACAGATCACTGACTGTGAGGCAGTTTGCACCAGGACCATGGTTAGGATTTCAGCGCGCATCGCGAAAATGCCTCCATGAAGAGAATGTGGCTGAAGAGCTGGTGCTGTGATGCCTGATGTTAGAGAGCTACAGAGACAAGTACGAGCATTGCAAGAAGAGATTCGTAGAGGAATGAATCTTAATGTTAGAGATGAAAGCGAGGATGAATCCAAAAAAGAATATCAAGAAGGAGAAGCTGAAATTGTGAACCAGGGGGAAGAAAGACTTTTTCAGGCGATTTCCAAGATTGGGAAAAGACCTAAGATTGAGGTTCCTACATTTTCTGGAAATCTTAACCCAGAGGAATTGATCGACTGGATCAATGAATGTGAGGAATATTTTGAGTACGAAGATGTTGAGGATCCTGATAGGGTCAAATTTGCGAAGGCCAGATTGAAAGGTCATGCGAAGATCTAGTGACAGGAAATTCAGTTGGAGCGAAATAGAAGAAGGAAAGATAAAATCACAAGATAGGATCAGATGGTGGATAAATTGAAGTGACAATTCATTCTTGTTGATTATGATCTTGACCTACTTAAGAAAATGCAAAGTTTGAAGCAAGCAGGAAGATCTATTCAGGAGTATACAGAGGAGTTCTATCGACTCCTCATCAGAACAGGTCATGCAGAAGCTGATAAGGAGAAAGTTACACGATACCTTAATGGGCTAAGGCCAAGCATTCAGGAGGAGTTGAATCTAGTTCGAATGAACAGTATTGAGGAGGCATACCAGTTTGCCCTAAAAGTAGAGGAAAAGCTGAACAAGAAGTTTGAGAGCAGACAAAATGGAAGAGGTCGTGGTGGAAGATCTGGCAGACGGTCATATGGTGGCCAAAATGAAGATCCGAAAAAGAAGGATGAGGCCAGTAGCAGTCAGAATCAGAGAGGAAATAATTCCAGTCATTTCCAGGATTAGAGTAATAGAGATCAGAGAGGAAGAGGAAGAGGACAAGGATCTGGAAGAGGAGGCTTTCGTGGAACATGTTTTCACTGTGGAGAAGAAGGTCATAGGGCATTTGAATGTCCTCAGCGCCAAGGTAGAATAGATAGGAGAAATGAAGGCTAGGCCAGAGTTGCACATGTAGATGAAGATGCTAGATCATCAAATTCTAAAGATGCTGAAAGAGGAGAAACACTAATTAACAGAAGAGTCTTGCCGAGTGGTGAGAATGAACCTGAATAGAGGAGCCTATTTCACACTCAATGCAAGTGTGAGGGTAAATACTATGATGTGATTATCGATAGTGGAAGCACTGATAATTTGGTGTCAGAAGAGATGGTGACAAAGTTGAAGCTCAAGAGACAAAAACACCCAAATCCATATTGGATTGCTTGGGTGCAAGATGACCACAAGGTCATGGTCAGTGAACAGTGCCTGGTAAAGTTTAAGATCAACAGGTACCAAGATGAGGTACTATGTGATATCATCTTTATGGATGCATGTCATATGTTATTGGGTAGACCGTGGTAGTTTGATAGATGTGTTGTACACGATGGTCGTGCAAATACCTATTCCCTGACAAAGGATGGAGTGCGACATAAGCTAAAGCCATTGAAGGAGACCGAAGAAAAGGTATGTGGTAATGCAAGAATAACATTTGTTGATGGAACAAAATTCCTAGATGGTATGAGGCATGAGCATGTGTGTTTTGCTTTAATTCCAAAAGTTGGTAAAGAAGAAGTAGAGGATGTACCTGTAGAGGTTGTAGATTTGTTGAATGAGTTTCAGGATATTGTATTTGATAATGTACCTGATGGATTACCACCGGTAAGGAAGATCAGTCATCAGATGGATTTGATTCCAGGAGCCAGTTTGCCAAATAAGGCAGCACACAGAATGACACCAACAAAAAGTGAAGAATTGAACAGACAAGTACATGAGTTATTGCAGAAGGGGTTGATTCGAGAGAGTCTGAGTCCCTGTACTGTACCAGCAGTATCAGCACCAAAGAAGAATGGAGAGTGGAGGATGTGTACAGATTTTAGAGCAATAAACAAGATCACAATCAATTATAGGTTTGCATTGCCACGAATGGATGATATTATGGATTGTTTGAGTGGAGCTGTGTATTTCTCAAAGATAGATCTGAAGAGTGGATATCACCAGATTCAGATCAGAGAAGGAGATGAATGGATGACTGCCTTCAAGAGAAAGGAAGGACTGTATCAGTGGTTAGTCATGCCTTTTGTGCTAACCAATGCACTGAGCACTTTCATGCGGCTCATGAACGAGGTTCTGAAATAATTTCTGGGTAAGTTTGTCATTGTTTACCTAGATGATATTTTGATTTTTAGCAAGACATTAGAGGAACATATGATGCATATTCGTATGGTGTTTGAGAAATTGAGATGATAAATTAATGATTAATTTGAAGAAGTGCAGTTTTGTGAAGAAAGAGTTAGTGTATTTGAGATTTATAGTTTCAGTAGAAGGTCTAAAAATGGACCTAGAGAAGGTACAGGCTATCCTTGAATGGCCTACTCTAAGGAGTGCTACTGAGGTAAGATCTTTTCATGGTTTGGCTAGCTTTTACAAAAAATTTATAAGAAATTTTAGCAGTATTTGTGGACCCTTGACTGAAACAATGAGAGGGGATAGAAAAGAGTTTAAGTGGACTAATGGGGCAGAAAAGAGTTTTCAATAGTTGAAACAAAAAGTTACAGAACAACCTATTTTAGCACTTCCAGATTTTAATAAGGTGTTTCAAGTAGATTGTGATGCTAGTGGTACTACAATAGGAGCTGTTATGAGCCAAGAAGGTAAACCTGTTGCTTATTTCAGTGAGAAGATAAATGATGCCAATAGAAAATATTTTGTCTATGATTAGGAATTTTATGCTATAGTTCAGGCATTAAAGAAGTGGAGACATTATCTGCTTCCTAAGGAGTTTGTTTTGTATACTGATCATCAAGCTTTGCAATATTTGAATAGTCAAGGAAAATTGAATCAGAGGCATTTGAAATGGGTTGAGTTTTTGCAGAGTTATACATTTGTTTTGAAACACAGAAGTGGAAAGTCTAACAGGGTTGTAGATGCTCTTAGCAGAAGGCAACTATTGCTGACAGAGATGCAGATTGAGGTGGTTGGGTTCAAGGACCTCAAGAATTTGTATCCAGAGGATCCTGATTTTGGTGAAGCTTGGAAAGCTTCTACAGAACCTGTTACTCTAGACAGGATGAAATGGTTGGATTTCATCAGCTAGGATGATATGCTATTCAGAGGGAGTCAGTTGTGCATTCCACGAAGTTCTATGAGGGAGAATCTCATCAAGGAGAAGCATAGTGGAGGATTGGCGGGACATTTTGGTCATGATAAAACCCTTGCTTTGGTTAGTGAAAATTATTATTGGCCACAATTGCAGCAAGATGTGGAGAAGTTTGTACAGAGTTGCAGAGTATGTCAGATGGCGAAAGGAGTGAAGCAGAATACAGGGTTGTATCAGCCATTGCCTATACCAGAGAAGCCTTGGGAGGATATCAGTATGGACTTTGTTCTTGGTTTACTGAGGACGCAGGGGGGACATGATTCAGTTTTTGTGGTGGTTGACAGATTTTTGAAGATGACACATTTCATTCCCTGCAAGAAGACTAATGATACTGTTCATGTAGTAGAATTGTTTTTCAGAGAAGTGGTGAGACTACATGGTTTGCAAAAGACCATAGTTTTAGATCGAGATACTAAGTTTGTTAGATATTTTTGGCAAACATTGTGGAAGAAGTTGAAGACAGATTTGAAGTTTAGTTCATCACATCATCCACAGGCTGATGGACAGACAGAGGTGGTGAATAGAAGTTTGAGAAAACTGCTGAGATGTTTGGTTGGAGATAAGCCAATAGGATGGGATTTGATTTTACCACAGGTAGAATTTGCATACAATAATTATGTCAATAGGAGCACTGGTAAATCACCATTCCAGATTGTATATGGAAGTAGTCCAAGAAATGCATCTGAATTGAGAAAGATAGATAAAGGAGAAATAAGTAGTGCTGAAGCTGAAGATTTTGCAAAACACTTGAAGAACATCCATGAGGAGGTGAGGAAGCATATTACCAAGATGAATGCGCAGTATAAGGCTAAGGCAGATGAGAAAAGGAGGCATAAGGAATTTTAGGTTGGCGATGAAGTCATGGTTCATTTGTAGAAGGAGCAATTTCTAGTTGGTACATATAACAAGTTGAAAATGAAGAAGTTTGGACCATGTAAGATATTGAAGAAGCATGATTCAGGAAATGCATATGAGGTAGAATTTCTTAGTGAGCTGAATATTTCACTAGTGTTTAACATTTTAGATTTGACAGAGTATCATGAAGGAGGTGTTGAAGATGAGGTTGCAGCAACATAATGGAGTATTCCAGTAACTAGTTCAGATATCAAGGAGATTGAAGACATACTGGACATTTGTGTTGGCAGAAGCACAAGGAACAGGACATATGAAGAGTATTTGGTCAAATGGAAAGGATGACCTATTGAAGATTTATCATGGCTAACAAAGGAGGAGGTTAATCATCTTGGTTTTCCTCTGCACACCTGAGTTGTGACAGGGTCACTTCTCAAATTACTCGGGGTGTCTGATGCAGGAGCATCCTAGGTGTAAGAGCAATCTTGCATCACCCAAAAGTATTTCTATTTTTGTATTCAATAAGGGCTATCTTGTGCAGAGTTGCTTTTTATAGAAACTTGCTATTTTTAGTAAGTTGGTCTTACGATCTTGGAATGTTCTAATTTTACATGTGGAGGTTCATCTCAGTCATATCAGCCTGCCAGCAAAGTTTCATGGCTAGATCAGGTCTATTTTTGAAGATATTGAAGATTTTCGGTATTGGCAGTAGGGTACAGAAACTTCGAACTCAGTTTTGAAGGCTTTAAAGGCCCCGGATGAGGTTGAAAATTTGGGTGACGAGTGCTTTGTGCTGATCAAGCCTGTAGAGTGCTTCATGGCATTTCGAGAATGGGGTTATAATAGCCAATCGGGTCAATGGGTGATGACTTATGGTCTTCGGAAGTTGGGTCACCTGAAATGGTGGAAAATAATTTTTCTTCAAAATTTCTATTTGGGTTTCAAAACTCATTTTGAGCCGACTTTGATGTAATAAATTGTAAAATAAAATAATTTTAAGTTTGGTCAGCCATAAGGGCTAAATTTCTAGAACCTTCTCGGGCGGTGGAAATTGCCTATATAAAGAAGGCCCGTAGTGTTGTCTAGGGCAGTTCTGGGTAGTAGTTCTGGTTATTGATTCGAGGCTTTGTCCTACAAAATATTGTAAGGGAATGCCCATGTGGCTTTGCAGATTGTAATTCTGAAATTTTGTAATTCCACATTTGTGGAGATAATAAGAAGCCAATTTTCTGTTCTTGCATATTATTGTTGTTGTTTCTCTATTTCTGTTATGTGTTTGTGGTATTAAGGGGAGCACCCTTCATCATTTTTGCTCTCCCAAAAATGAAAGTGTGTGAAAATGAGTTCTAATTTTTCATTATAAGTCACTTTTCCAACTTAAAACCAAAAAGGATAAAACAATAACTTAAATTAAAATAAATTAGAACCCCAAACTCACCCCGAACTCAACTTGGATAAATTTATCCAATTCTAATTAAATGGAATAACACTATGATAAAATTATCAGAAAATGTAAAATACTTTATAATAATAATTAAGAATAGCATTATTAATTAGATCATCTTTAGCAACAACTACGAGACTCTAATAAACAAACACACAACTGGTCGTTCACAATATGCAATATGGATTCCAGATTTACCAACTTATACTGGAGGGAGTAATATAACAATAAATTATGGATACATTGTCAAAACAAGGATGATATTGGCTCGATATGAAATATCAGAACTACTATCTCCTATGCCACTACTGGGAACATAAACACACACTCAATCCCTACAGTTGAGGGTGAATGTGTTTGGTACCTATTCAGTAACATGTAAACATCAAGTGCAACTATTCATAATATATAAATAACTAAAGCACATATAACATAGATAATCATAATGAAGGATAACGGGACATTGTGTGGATCTTGCAAGTAAGTGACTATGGCTCTGTCTCACTTTGTACCAGCACCAATGGGAAAAATATATAACAAGATACGGTACATCATTCACAATATATAATCATACAATATTGCATTAACTTTAAGTATTCAAATAAATCATTTCTAACAATATAAACACATGTCAATTTAAATATTTTTGAAATTTTCAGTGACATATAAGGCACAATATCTAAGAATTAGTGGCAATCATTTTAACCTACTAATCTAATATTTTCAACGTAAACAACTAATATATTTAATCAATAAATTACCATCATGAAGATACTATTCAAAAAGGTAAATAACTACATGATATAACATCATAGTATTTCATTTATAGAAATATATTCTTACCTAAATCAAATAGTATTTAACATCAAGTATACTTACCTCGTTGTACTCACAATATAAGGTTTGTGGATCTATTACCTCTTTACAATGATCGGTTTGGAGAGGTACTACAAAAGTGGACATTTATAGCTCTGACTATGTCCCCTAAGACACTGAAGATAGTGTGGGTTTTCACTCGGAGGATCAAGAGTATTGTGAAACAAAAAAGTACATTCAAGGTTCTTCCTCTAAGAAGAGATCTACCAGTATTGTCAAAAAAGAGCAAGTGGTGACACCTTCAAAAAAGAAGCTAGAACTGTAATCTCTTCTAAGGAGGAATACAACGACAATGGGGAAGGGATGAATATGGAAAATGAGGAGGAGGTTTCCAGTGGAAAATGTAAAAGGAAAAGGGAGCCTACTACAGAGAGGATTTCTAACAAAAAAATCAAGAAAAGGGGTGAAAGCACAAGCCAGTTGTTTCCTAATGACAGGGCCAAGAGTCACAGGAAAACCCCCCTACTGGTTCTTTTGTTAAGACTTAGGAAAAACACCAAGACATTCTTAAAGGAAATTACAAGGATGACCCCTCTTCCTAGTCTTTTCACCCCCACAACTCAACATTTGATAAGGACTAGAATAATGAAAATGTTTGCTGCAATGTGTCGGTCTTAGGGAGGAAAGTGTGGTGAAGTTTTAATGTTAACACTACTAAGATGGGGATTATTAGGGAATTCATTAATGCCAAAGTTATTAAGGGTGAGGATGGCAAGATTCAGCTGGAGGAGTTGATTGACCCAGCTCTTGTGGTCCTTAGTGATTACACAAGGGAAATAGAGCTAAACCTTCTCAAGAATGCCAATAACAACATGCTAGATACATTTAGGTCTATCAAATGGATTTTCCACAAAGTGGCAGAACTGAAGAATAGAGCGAATGGGACTAACAACAACAATGGTGGAAGTGCGAATGAGGATTATAAGAGGCTAGAAACTAGAATAATTAAGATGGAGGAAAAAATTATGAGCCTTAAGGATAGTCTCAAAGGCATTGTAGAGAAGAGTTTCAACATCATGAGATCCTCTAATGAGCATATCAAGTTGCTCATTGAGAAAATGGAAGAAAAGCTAGGAGGGAAAAATGTGGTGATCATAAAAGAGGACAAAGTGTAGAATCCTAATGATGGACCTGGTAAGATGACTAGGGCCAGATCTAAGAAGAATTTAGAGCATGAAGACTCCCTGGATCTCCACAAGATTAAGGAGGCTACTGATAAAATAGAGATCCTCAAGTCCAAAGAAGCTAGCTTGCTCAAGAATATCTCCTGACTATTTTCTCTAGTTCTTCTGGTTGCCCCTGTTTTATATTTTCTCTTTTGTTGGTTTTGTGTCTATTTTTCTTTAACTTTTGGCCTTGGTAGTGTCCTATTTCTCTCTTTGTTCCTGTAGCTTTTCCTTTGGACTTATGTTTCTATCTTATGCTCTGTATTCAATTTCAAGAACCCTATAAAACCTATTTTATTTAATCAAAAACTTATAAAGAAAGCCTTCAGGCTACAAGAGTAATGCTAGCCAAAGGAGGAGAATCTTTGTCATCATAACCCTAGGTATCCCTAGGATTGGTAGGAGGGTCAGGAACTGACCACACATCAGCAACATCATCATTATCTTCTTTTTATTTATCCAAAGAAATAGCCAGAGCCAGGTGAGGGAAGGACCACTTGGAGGAGTTGGCCTTCGACCAAGCAAGTAGATCCACCATGAGCAACAGGAGCAATAGGAGTGGAAGGAATCATCAGGGACTAACCTAAGCTGTAGTGGGGCAGAGAAGTTGAGCGGTGCCACAAGCCAGCATCACCATGACTAGGAGAGTGATGGTGGGGAGCCTATGAACATGGGATGCATAATATGACAGAGAAAGGTTAAGAAAATTAATATCTGTTGTAATCCTTCCAAAGAAAAGAAATTAACAATGACAAAAAGATAAGTTAGCACAATAGTTTTTATGGAAACCCTTCCAAAACTAAAAGAAAAAATATTGTTTAGAATAAAATCTAAATGGATTAATCTTGCATAAAAAATTGTTAATAGATTTGTAAAAAACCAAACCAAACTTAAACAAATACCTGTACAAAATAAATTAGAGTATAAAATTCTACATCTTCTCTCAAAGATTACCACCAAGAAGGGTGAAATTAAATAAAACCAATGAAAACCTTCATCAACTTCAACTTAAACTAGAATTACTAACCCCTCTAATACCATGGAAAAATATACAAGATCAAGAAAACTAAATAAAAAATCCAACTATGTTGGTCGGATTAATGTTACCAAAGTAAATAAAAACTTGAGAGAAATCACTCAAACCTTAAAGAGGAGACACACGACGTTTTAAAAAGGGGAAACCAAATAAAAACACATTATGTATTATTGTTAGTTTAGAATTGTCTGTCTAGAATAACCTTTAAAAATGACTCACAATGTCCAAAATTGAAAGGCAAAATCTAAAAAACTATAAAAAAATTCTCTAATACAAATAATAAACAAAATACCCAAAATAAGGCACCAACAAAGAGCTTGCAAAATCTTGTTTCTCAATCACTGAGAATGCACAAAGGAATAAAATAAATGGAGACAAGATTGAATAACTAGAGGCATACAAGATTTATTCTTTCTTTCTATATCAAATCTGAAAATAAATTCAAAAAATACAAATTACAAATCTGACAAAAGAAAAACATCTAATGATTGCATCTATAAATTACAAACTAACTTAGAGCATTTTGCAGTTGCAGCCAAAACACATGGAGATACTGAGAGCTCTTAGAATTTTCTCACTAAGAGCTGGATAAATCACATCTCCACCAATAGACTACATAGGTTTTGCTGTAATATTATGTAAATCACATAGAGCACAAAAAAACATTCTTTTTGCTGCTACATACACACATAATAAATTTTCCAAAAATATTCTTTCCTTTCTTGCATTGTTTTCCACAAAATTTCCCCTAAAAATAAAAAATTTATACTCACCAACTAAATTAAATTCACTTGAATCTTGGTGCCACAATTACTCTGCAACATCACAAGCGAGCTAGGGATGGAAATCCCAAATTTTGCATAGTCCTCTCTGCTACATTTAGTCACTACTTGTAGCTTTTGAAACTCTGGACAAGTAGGTGGGTGTTAGGGCTAGGGACAAATCATATTTGTAAAAACAATAATATTTGTTTTCTTATACAATAGTTTTGGACACGTCAATCTCTACCTGAATGTGGACAAAGGTGGTACAAGAAAAATTAGTATTGAAAGCATCAAACCGAAAAATGTCCCAATGAGATTGATTATTATAATTGCATTAGTGTTTTGGTTAATATTAAAAAAAATTGATAGAGCGTAGATATTGTTACAAAACACACAAAAAAGTTCAAAGAAATCAAATTAGCTTAAAACTAAGCAAGATTCAGTTTCAAGATATACCCCTAAGATACAAAAAAGACCCCCCAAAAAAGGACATAAGATGCAAAAGAGAACATAACCCTACACACAATCTGAAGAACTTCTAAATCTATTAATGGGAAAATAATTGTATCAAAGCATAAATATTAATGGAGATGAGGACTAGGAATAACTTCCTTGTACTGATATTAAATTTTATTATGTTGATTACAAAGGATCAATAATATTAGAGATGAGAAAATTTTATTACTTTTCTCATGTCAAAATAGACATTATCTTTCTGAATCCTTCTATTCTAAACAACCCATTCAAGAGATTTCTACTGAGAGAATATATTATTAAGATGAACCTATAGGAGGTGTTTAGACTCTAAAATGGGGGAGGGGGTGAATCATAGTATAGTGATTTTAATTTTTTTTCTCAAATGAAAAAATGATATATATAAGAAAAAGTATTTTCAAATATCTAATGAACAAATGAATTCTTAAAGCTCTTTACAAATTCAAGTTACTCAAACTTTACGAATAAGACTTAAGTTTGTGCTCTAAATATAAAATACTTTTGTAAAAAGAATTTCTTAAGGTATAAAGATAACATATACATATTTATATCATAAAGTAAATAGTATAAGAGCACTAATTGACTTAATGAAACCAAATAAAATTGTGCACAAGGTAGTGACACAAGATGTGACAAGTGGAAAACCCTCTTGGGGTAGAAAAACCACTCAAAAGCCTTTAAGATTTTATTAATCTTCAAAATGAGAACCCACTTAATTAAAACACTTTTGCAGCTCCAATTGCAAGGAGCTTCAACTCTTGATCCCAACTTCTCTTCTCAAAATTTTGACGAGTTTGTGATTGCACAAAATGTACTATATTTACATTCACTATTATATCTTCACATTTTGATAAATTTTCATTACATTCGTGTAATCATCAGCCTTCAATATTTTTACATCTCATTTATGTGAACTCTTCCCCAACCATTGTATCTTCATGCATAGATATTTTTAGTTCCAGTAAATACTCATGCATATGTTTACATGTGTAGAGGAAATTGATAACTAACATCCTCATTTTCATCTACCTAAGTAAGCACACACATACTTATTTTAGTTACAAAAATAGGTATGTATGGTTCTACATGTGATAAAGAAATAAAACAAACACATGCCATAATAATGTGAAGATGAATGACCATAGTCTTCAAAGTTATCCTTGAACTAGGATAACTAATCCTAGGTCAGGTTAATAAATATATGAATATTTATGATATTAATATTTCTAAAGATACATTTAAACTAAGATCACCATTTTTCCTCTTTTACAAACCATACTCAGAATTGGGTTACAAAATAAATTGTTAGCTATAGCTTTTAACAAATTTTAATACCCACTAGACACTTGTTAGGGATTTAAGCCAAAGTATTTAAAACTAAAATATTGATCCATTAATCTCAAAATTTTTTTTTGAGATAAATTAAAAAAAAAAATCTATTTACATTTACCAATTTGTGGTTGCAAGAAACTGAAACATCATTTTGGGAAAACCAAATACTCTTCCTTTTTGCTCAAAAATATTTGTAACTGAAAGACCAAAACACAAAGTTACCTATAATGTTGTTGAATCTAAAATCGTGACTTGAAAATATTTGTAGTGCTTAGAATATCTAGTAAAATATGAAATTGCAACTATCAACCAACTACTTTTTATCATAGTCAAAGATATCAAAATCCCATAATGAGTTTCCAGCCAAGAAACCACTATAACTAAATCAAGAATATCATGGTAGCGGATAATCTTTAGGTTTTGAAACCCTTCATGAAATAAAAAACAATTTTTGCACTATTTACTTCCTTTTTCATGATTCCATCATATTTAACAAAGTTTGAATTCCATAAACCATGGTAACCAAATACCTATCCATGTGTGTACTCAATGGTATCAATATTATAATAAACAAACTCAAATCATAATAACCATGGTAAGTCAACAGTTTATTATAGATTCTATGATCATGTGGCAACTAAAAAAGTAAGAATAATAATACTTAATCCAACTCATGAATAACAGACTCACCAAATTCCATGTCATATGTTTTTTCATCAAAGGACAAACAATAGAAACAAACAAACTCCCCCTTTGTCCTTCATGATAAAAATAATATACATAATTGTGACAAAGAAAAAATAATCTAAAACTCAACTAGTATAATAACATTGTAATAGTGAAAGATATCAATCCATTATTACAACCTTGCTATATGAGTAAAGACAAGAATAAATGAATATATCAAATAATTGTGTAACAAATGAAATTGTATGAAAAAGTGGTAACCATTTAAACCAATTTCCTAAGAATTTGTACTTATTACCTGAATCAGTGTGTCATTCATGAAACCAATGTTCTAATGTACTTGTAACCTATAACATATAACCTAACAGTGTGCCTTTCAAAATACAAATGGCTTAAATTAAATATATCTCAAATGTAACACGTCTCAAGTATCAATAACCTAGGACAATGATAAATTATCCCCCTTGTTTTTCACACAAGGATGAAGATGCAAAAAAAGAAGAAAGGAAACTATTTAAGAGTACCAGCTTAGATGATGCTATTGGAGAGCATAGCTATCCAGTCATATTACAAAAACTTAATGTAATAAAGATTGGGAGATAAACCCAACCAAGCTCATAACCTTTCAAAATCATCCTGTGGAAGAGATTCGGTAAAAATATAAGCCACTTGGGCTTGATAAGATACATAAACAAGCTGAATTTTATTTTCTAGGACCTTTTCATCCAAGGAGTGAATCTTAATAGCACCATACTTAGTTTGGGAGTGCATAATAGGATTTTTGGATAATTGTATGGCACTCGTGTTATCATAGAAAATAGAAAGATGATGAGAAACAATAATACCTAGATCAACAACTTGATGAGACATCTATATCAACTATGTACAACATGTTGTAGCTATAATATATTTAGATTAAAATTTATATAGGGTGATAAAATATCATTTCTTGCTATGCCAAGCAACCAAATGATCACCTAAGAAGAAGAGAACACCACTTGTGCTACATTTGTCATATGTATATCCACCCCAATTAGAATCAGTAAAACCAATCATAGAGAAATCATTATTACATGGATACTACAAAATATAGTCAATTCTTCTTTGAATGTATTTAAAGATTCATTTAATAGCATTCTAATGAGATTAAATAGACGCTACTTGGAATTTATAAACCAAATAGATTGCCTACATTAAATTAGGGTGTGTGGATGTTAAGCATAGTAGACTACCAATCATAGATATGTATTCTAATTGATTTACCTTAGGGAATCATTAGATTTGACAAGCTTGCAAATAGTCTCCATAGGAGTGCTTACTATTTTATAATCTATCATTTTAAAAGTTTTGATCATCTCTTTGGCATATTTGACATATGATAGAAATAAACCATGGTCAAGTTGAGATACTTGAATATTAAGAAGAAATGTTTGTTCTCCTAACAAGGGTATTTCAAATCTTGCTTCCATAAGAGCTGATTTTTTTGGATAAAGAATCATTATTAGACACAAAAATAATATCATCAAGATAAATTTCAATAATTAGAATACAATTTTCTCTAGATTTGATATACATAGTACTGTCTACTCTTCCTTTAATAAAACCCTTAGAAGTTAGATAGGCATCTAATCTAGAATACAAAGCTCTAGAAGTTGTTTTAGGCCATAATGTGTCTTTTTTTAACCTGTAAACATGATCTCATTTCTCTACAGATTCAAAACCTTCAGGTTGTTCCATATATAATTCTTCTTCAAGATAGCCATTTATAAATGCAGTTTTAACATCCATTTGGTACATAGTGAAATTTTTATAACATGCAAAAGCTAGAAAGATTCTAATTGACTCCATTCTAGCTACAAGTGAATAGGTTTATCCAAAATCAACACCTTCTTGTTGTGCATATCCTTTATACACCAAATGTGCCTTGTTCCTTACAACTTTTCCATATTCATTAAGTTTATTTCTAAAGACCCACTTTCCACCTATCACATTTTTGTCATCTAGTCTAGGCACTTATTCCCATGTTTGATTTTTTTAAATCTGGTTTATTTCTTATTTCACAGAATTTAACCAACAATATTCAAGTAAGACTTTAGATATAGATTTTGGTTCAAATTCAGTTACCAGGAAAACATGTTCATCTAATTGGGCTTATTATTCCTATCATGCTTTTCTTCTAGTTATGGTCACTTCATCTTTATCACCAATGATTAAAGTTTCAGGAAGTCTCTTAGTAATAATCAGAGAGGGTTTTTTAGGAAGTATTTCCATATTAGAACTTAAGACATCCACCTGATTATCTGCTATGGATGATTCATGATTGGCTGATTCAGTAATAGTAGATACATAAGTATTTTTTAGTCCTAAGAAAATCTCTTCTTCAACATACTATACACGATGATTATCTAAAATAATATTTTTATCAAACATGACATTTATAGATTTAATTATTTTATTCATCCTAATATTAAAGGATTTATAAGCCTTTCTATGCGTAGAACAACCTAGAAAAAATAGCTTCATTAGTTTTGGTATCAAAACTTCCTAGGTTTTCATCTTCCCTTTTAAAGTAACATTTACAACCAAAAATTATGAAATATTTAATGGATGCAGGTTTAGCATACCAAAGCTCATTAAAGTAGATTTTACTCTAATTTGTACATGATTTAGAATAGGCACACTTGTGTGAACAATTTCTTTCAAGTACCTATTAGGCAAGTTAGCCTTATTTAACATAGTCCTTCCCATTTGTTTGATTGTTCTATTCTTCCTCTCAACCACCATATTTTTTTGAGGTGTAGGAGAAGTAGCATACTATCATTTAATGCCATATTTTTCACAATAACCTATGAATTCTTGAGAGGTAAATTAATCTCCTTTATCAGATCTTAAACATTTTAATTTAGATTTGATTGGCTCCCAACTATTTGCCTAAATACTTTAAACCTATCAAATGGTTCATAATTTTGCTTCAAAAAAGTAATCCATACCATTCTGGTATAATCATAAAAAAATAACATGAAGTATTTTTCACCATTTATAGACTGATCTCTTCTAGGAGAACATAAGTCCATGTGAATCAATTGCAAAGGTCATGTAGTAGAATATTCTTTAGACTTAAAAGATACTTTTGTCTTATTTCCTTTCAAGCATTCTTTGCAAACAATATTGCTAAGTTTATTTTCTAAACCTAAACCTCTAACATATTCTTATTTACCAATTCTAGAACCAAATTATCAAAATTGACATGTCCCAAACATTTATGTCACAACCATTTTTCTTCTACTTGAATCATCATGCATATATATCAATATTAATGCCATAGGTTATAAAGTCAAGAAAATTATATAAATTACCAGTTGTTCTTACACCAATAGCTATAGTCTTTCAAGTCTTATTTTTTATCTCACAACCTTTTGAATGAAACGCAACATCATACCCATTATCGCATATTTGACTGACACTTAGGTTCAATTATTCTTTAGATCTTCAACAAAGTTTACATCATGGATAGGATTATTATCATTCAAATAAATTGATCCTTTACCTCTTATATAAGTTCTTGAACTAACACCAAACCCTACAAAACCATGATCAAAATATTCTAAGCATTTAAATTTTCCTTTGCTTCCTATCATATGATGGAAACAACAACTATCTATCATCCATGATACAAATTTATTTGAAAATAAAGGATTTTTTATTGGAAAATACTTTTCTATGTTAGACACAAGTTTGGGTCTCTAGAATTTGAGACCATTTTGTTTGGATTTGCATTGATTATATGTATGCCCATAATAATGACATTTATGACACGTTGTTGGTTTTGTGAAACCATACGGTTGCTTGTGTCCAAACTTGGGAGTTTTGTGCACCCAAAATTTACAAGTATTCATTTTGTACCCAAATGTGTTACGAAAGAAATAATATCCATGAAATTAACAAAACTTAAAAGTAGTCCTGTAATATATGACTAATTCTGATTTACAGACTTTCAATATTGTTTAGATGTTTTACTTTGTTCACAATTGTTTGATACAACTTTTTTCATTTCTCAAGGTGTGAAGCTATTTTTATAATGTTCTTATTTATTTTTTATTATAGGAAAAAATAAGTTTTATGGGGACTTGAAACCCCTTACAAGTCTTACGAGAAAGGAATAAGCATTAAGCTCATTAAAATGAAACAAGACTAGAAACCAACCCACAAGACCTAGAACTAGCACAACAAACAAAAAACTAGAAACTAAAAACCACACCCAACAGAAAAAACCCAAACAACTAAGAAAGAGAAGCAATAGGGGAGAAAGAGGACCTAGGAAAACTCTAGACAAGTTCCCTCTGCCTCTTTATTTGCCTCATAAACTTTCTTTATGGCTGTGTTGAAATCTAAAGCTTGAGGATCCTGTCATGGATCTTCTTCCTTTTTGTAGACCGAGTATGTTTACCGGGACCAACATCAAATGTGTCCACTTTATCATCACCGGGCTTCATAGTAGGAGATCCAACATCTAGCTCCGCCTTGATAGTCATGAAGCACTCCATCATAGACCCCATAAATATTGTCCATCATGTGCATCTTCGGAGTGTTCTCCAGGTTTTCCATTTTCACCTGCATTTCCTACATGTTTTTCTCACCCTCTTTGACCTTATTGACATCAATCCCCTCTGATCCAGTAGCCAAATTCCCCTAAAAAAGATCAACCTTGGTAGAGAGGGAAAAACTTTTTAGGTTGAGGCTTTTGATTTCTTGGAAGACCCATTTTATCAAGTGGAAAGAATACATAGACATTGCCTTCACCATTTGGAGGACACCGAAAGGGGGGTCATTCTTATCATCCATATCCTCTTTTAAGATTTGTACATTTTGCTCCTACAAGTCCACTGTTTTAACAAAGGGAATGTTCCTCGAGGTAGAGGGTTAATTTACCTTCTCATAAGGTTCCAAAATAGGGGTATCATTGTCCCCTTTCTCTCTGACTGTACTTCCATAACCACTTCCAACTTGGGGGAGATAGGAACATCCTGTTCCTTAGAGCTATCATAATTAACCAAAATGGAGGCCTTATATTCTCCCACATCCTCATCTTTATCCATATCCTTGTCTTTGTCAATAGCAATAGGGTCATTTTCAATATCCTTGGTAGTAGCAGCGACCTCATCCTTGTCCTCATTGTCATAAGAAATGATGATCAAAGCTGGTAGAGACTCTTTTCTTTCCTCATCAGATGAATTAATAGTGGTAGCATAACTCTCAACACTCTCACCAGTAGATTTAGTTTCCATGCCACCCTTCTTATCCAATTTCAATTTTTTACCAGCTGACATCTCCTCTTTTCTTTCCCCTTCCCTAATACATTTCCCTAAAGCCTTGGAAGAACTAGAGATCCTAGGTGAGGATATGATAGGGCTACTAATGGAAATTTTCTTAATATGATCCACAATTAGGAGAATGAGGCCCTCATGTAGAATGGGCTTGTTCCCTTTCTTCCTATGATCAATAATACTATGAAAAAAGGACTACAAAAGAAAGAATGAGAGAGAAACCCTAACCATGTGTCTGAAGTGACAAAGCAACATGAAATGATAGGAGTGAGCATGATTATACCTACCATCCATAGTGATATTCTCCATGATAGCAGTCATGACCTTTGCCCAAATCTCCTTGAAAGTGTCTGCATCATAAAAGCCACTAGAGTCCTTCACCAAGCACTCACCCTACGTCTTATCTCTAGGGAAATGCTAGATAGCTTGTTTAGAGATCTTATTGTCTATGTAGAGCTTCATGCCCTTGATGCTCAACCCATACACCTCTTCTATAGCTCTTCAGTGATTTTCATAATCATACCACAAATGGTCATAGTGTCATCCTTGCAAGACTCAACAAATGCCATTGTGACTTCATCTTTGAATCCATGAAGGCATTCCATATATGTGGTGAGGCCACCCTTCTCGAGCTTATCCCATACCTCAGTCATATTCTTCCACCTAATGTACTTATTTTTTGTTCTAAACAACTGACTTACTTTTCTTTATCTGTATGAAGACCATTTTTACTATCAATAATTATATTTTTAGTATCAAATTCAAATTCAAGACTTGATTTGCACTTTCATGTGTGGTGAATTTTTTTAATTTTTTTAAAATTTCAATAAGTGCACATAAAAGTTCTTGTTCAAGATCAACTTCTTCTTCAGTCTCTTCTTCACTACATTCAAAATCTGAAGATGACTCTATTTTACTAGCTATTGTTTAACGGGTAGATTTTATTTTCTACTATGTACAAAACTTCCTTAGCTTCAAAAGATGAGTCTTTCGACTCCCCTTCTGATTCCTCCTTTGAAAAAAGACTCTTTTTCTTAGAATTGTTAAATTTCCTTCTAGGAGTCCAAGGCTTCTTTTTAAATACTATTTCTGAATTGTCTTCATCATTATTTTGATCAATGTAAGGGCATTTAGCAACAAACTATCATGTTTTTTTGTAATTGAATTATTTTAAGGGCAACTAGTCCTTATATTTCTTTCTTAGCTTGCTAAAAACTACTTCAAAAATATCAGACAATTTGATATCACTTTCGAAGTCTATTTTTTTTTTCCTTGAGAAGCAGTTTCCTTAGAGGTAGAGGGATTGAAATGAATTCTCATCTCATAGGTTGTGAGAATGCCTTGTAATTTATGTAATGACATCTTAGAAAAACTCTACTTTTCTTCTAGGGCTGATATTTTTGTTTCAAATTTAGGAACTAGAGTTCTTACAACTTTAGTGACGACATCATGCTCATTAGTAGTTTCTCCAAGAACTCTACGAAAAATTACTACTTCATCAACCCTAAGGAAATAATTTGTAACAGTCTCATCATCACTCATTTTAAGAACATCAAACTCTATTTTGACAGTAATAATTTTTTAGTATAGATGGTTTTAAATTTCTCTCATATTTTATTTATAGATCTACAATACATGACTTTCACAAACACATCCTTATTAAGACCAAACAAAATAGAAATTTTTTCTCTAGCCACTTATTGAAAGTGTTTATACCATAAGAGGGGGGAGGGGTGAATTAAAGAATAGTGATTTTCAAAAAATTGATCAAATGCAAGAATGACACACACACACACACAAATATATATATATATATATATATATATATATATATATATATATATATATATATATATATATATATATATATATATATATATATATATATATATATATATATATATATATATATATATATATATATATATATATATATATCCAATGAACAAATAAATGCTTCAAGTATTGTCTTTACAATCACTATTATATTTTCAAATGAGATCTCTTCCCAATTTGATAAATTTTTAGCATAGTCAAAATCAATAGCCTTCAGTCTTTTTACATATCATTTATATCAACCGTTCTCCAACCTCCCCATGCATATACATTTTCAGTTCTAGGAAATAGGCATGCATATGTTTACATGTGTAGAGGAAAATGATAAGGTGGACAACATCCTCATTTTCATCTACCTATGTAAGCACATACGTACCTATTTTCAATTATAGATAATAGGTATGTATGGTTCTACATGTGATGAAAAAATAAAACAAAATCATGTCATAATAATTTGAAGATGAATGTCAATAATCTTTACGGTTATCCTTGAATTAGGATAACTAACCCTAAGTCGGGTTAACAAATATAAACAGATTTATGACATTAATATTTCTAAATCCACATTAAAAGTGAAATCAACACTTTTGCTCCTTTATAAACCATACTTAGACTTGGGTTACAAAGAAACTGTTATCTGTAGCTTTTAACCATTGTTTATACCCACTACACCCTTATTAGGGTTTTAAACCTATGTATTCAAAACTAAAATGTTGATCCAATAATCTCAAAAAAAACTTTTCTGAGATAAAGTAAAAACACAAATCTGTTTAGTTTTACCACTTTGCAGTTGCAAGAAACTGAAACATCATTTTGGGAAAACCAAATACTCTTCCTTTTTGTTCGAAAATATTTGCAACTGAAAGACAAAAACACAAAGTTACCTGTAATGTTGTGGAAGGTAAAATGATGACCTGAAAATATTTGTAGCGCTTAGCATATCCCCCAAATCTGAAATTGCAACCATCAACTAACTCCTTGTTTATCACATTCAAACATATCAAAAACCCACAATGAGTTTCCCGCCAAAACAATTAGTGTAACTGAATCAAGAGTAGTCTTGGCGGCAGACAGTCTTTAGGGTTAGAAACCCTTCATGAAATACAAACATGTTTTGCAACATTTACTTCCCTTTTCAGGATTCCATCATATTTTACAAAGTTTGAAGTTCATAAACCATGGTAACCAAACACCTATCCACGTGTGTACTCAAGGTGTCGGCAGCGTATCATATAAACTCAAATCATAATAATCATGGTAAGTCAACATTATATTCCAGATTCTATGATGATGTGCCAACCGACAAAGCGAGTATAATAATACTTAATGGAACTCATGAATTACAGATCCACCAAATGGCATGTCACATATTTTGTCATCAAAGGACAAACGATAGAAACTAAGACAGCCATCTGACATGTACCATGAATTGTTGTTAGGATATTGGAAACTCGGACAGAGGAAAAGAGACTGGTTAGAATATCTTCCTGATAGATAGAATGAATGGTTGACTCAATTGATACCGAGAAGATCTTCATAGAAGCATTTCTAGAAAGAAAATGATAGGAGCTTACACTCGGAAATTCCCCAGATTAGTACAAAAACTACCGAAACCGACCATTTCTCCACAGGTCATGTAATCATTGATATCTCAATCATAGATCATTTGATTGTATGTTTATTTGTAAACTCAGTAATGTCGAGAAGGTACAAGATACCAAAATCCAATAGCCTAACCTAAAAGTATGGGCAGTGATGATAGAAGACAAGGAATTATTTTGTATACTAAATGATTAGTAGTTCCCAACAATCACAGCGCAACAGAAGAATATGGAGATAGATAGATTCTACAATTCGGAATTCGCCGTCTTTCATGCGTGATTCGATTAAAAATATACTGTATCATTTATGTTTTAAACGTTGTATTGTATTTTGTAGTTCCAAATAAAGAGGCTGTTTGTCCTTGTACAAAAGCATAGACCTTATACGAACAAACTCGGCGTCCTGCCAAGAAGTTTTTTCCTTGATGGTTTTCGAATATTTTGAATGCAATAGTAGCATACATTGTTCTTGTCCTTGAAGAAGAATGCACATTTAGATCATTATAACTACAGATTCCAGAAAAAGTGGTCGATTAGAATTTGGCTAGCAGAAAAAAAATAGTTCGAGGGTGTCCATAGAATGCCGGATTTGGAGCACTGTTTTGCTTCATGGCGAATGCGACTAGGAGTTGAAACAAGAAGCGGTAAACTTTTCTTTAGACAATGCTTCCCTCATAAGAAACCCTATATTAGATGACAGTTTTGCCTAAGAACACGGTAGATCGTTAAGGCCGTGTGGTCCTAAAGCCTCAAGGAATTCATTAAATTTCGTAACAATACCTTTTGCAGAGTTTAAACAGCACGTTTCCACACTGTTATATCTATATATAAATCTAGCGTATCTTCATTATTGTCTCGAAATCCTGCAGTTTATAGACTATCCATACGAAGGCACTTTAATATTCTGGAAACTTGTACGACATTTAACCTACCCTAATAGCATGTACATACAACAACGCGTATGATATTCGGAGATGAAACAATTGAAAGTGACGGTAGGCTGTTTTAGGTTACCCACGGATTCGTTTAAGATATCACCAACAGCCCACGCATTATGGAGAGATGGGGACCTTGGGTTTTTGATGTCGGCCCTACCTTTGATACTGGTTACCTGAAGAAAGAACATGGCTAAAACAAACAATCATTTCATTGCCTGACAGATTCTTCAGATCAACTGCCGGCCTTAGAACCTGAACGCACCTGACAAAGAAAAAAGAAACACACTAATCCCATTTTGAAGATGTACGGTACAAACCAGACGAATAATGAAACCACCCCCATCAATTACTGGTATCGAATCAGTACACCGGCTGTTTAAGTCATCCTTTCTCTCTTCTTTATATATGCGCGCTTTTCAGCCCTAAATGTGCGGAGCTTGCCTCGACCAGTGATAATCACTTTGAGAATGTTCTATTTCAGATGATTTGTTTTATTTTATATATTACCCAGCATGATCGAACTGGAAACAACCTTAGCCCACCGAATTACATCTAAGCGGAATCCCACATATGATTTATTAGACCTAGTAAAATACAGAGAATCAAAGGCAAGACTTACATGTATTTGTTAATGGAAATTCTGATACCGTCTAATATTCATATGTCAGGGAAAAGCATTGTGGACCCCACCATGCCACCCCACGTGATTTTCTGTCGCGCTCTCGATTTTATTGCTAGTGAAATAAATCAACGTCAGCGAGGCCTCTTGTTATCTGCTGTTTCCAACGGATGAATTTTATAACCCTGTGGCTTGAAGCAGGAGTCAGAACGAGGTTTTAACAGCGAATTTAATAGGGAATGCAGAAATTGAAGATACATGTCAGTCATCTATTTGATCAACTCAGATAAAATATGAATTACGTTAATTTTTCTCAAAGAGAGTGTGTAGAGGATAAAGAATGTAACAAGAAAAAGTCGACAACTATTTAAAAGAGTGAAACATCGTTATACCGAAAATAAGTGTCTCCAAATTCAAGGATTAGAGATAACCCTCTTTCTTCACGCTATGAATTCCTTCATTTAAAACATTAGATAGATTATTTTAAATGAAAAAGATTTGTATATACAATAATTAGTTGAGTTATAGCGTACTCCGCCCAAGAAGTATTCCAACCGCACTAGGAACCTTCAATCAGACCTCGGAGCTCACAGCATTTCCACTATTGGGTAGGTCATGTAAAGGCAAATGTTTTATTTAATGTCGAAATACAACAGAAATTAAGCTTGAGGAACTTGGGGTTTTATCTGATAAAAATTTCTCTTATAGATGGTTATATTATAAAAGCACCTAACGGCCTTGACCTTGAGTTAAAGCCCCCTTTACCCACCAAAAAAATCATGATTGAAAACAGTGAGCCAAGCAGAGCGCATGGTCAGTTATCAACCAGGGCATCAATGTCTAACCTGAAAAAAACAAACTGCAACTAAAAGAAGAGAAAAGTTTTCGGAGAAATTGCAGGGATATGCAGGCCAGCCATAACACAACTAACCATTAAATAGAACTAAAAGAAAAAAAAAAGGGGACAGCTTCGTACAAGAGCAGTATCATTTAATGAGAATCTGAATCGCCCTAAGAGGATCTAAAAGATCCTTGTAAGCCTCTCGTTTTTTTCTGTTTCTTCTGTATATTTGAGCTCGCTGAAAAAATCCCATGACTGTATTATTAATTATACCATTAATGATATCGATGATAGCATTAAATGTGTTGAGCATATGTTACCATTGATGTCAAAGGAGCGATGGCAAAGTAGTTTGAACAGGAGTCAACAAGTTTTGGTATTTAAAGTAACGCAAGTTAGTTGTCATGCCATTTTAGACATTTTTGTGTTGTATTTTCAGTTGCAAAATTATACTAGCTTGGCATGATGGTGCAATTGATTAAGGTATATCTGTAATGTCATCATGTATTTATGAAGATATGAATGATTAGTTGGAGCTGCCTGTTTTATTCAATTCAACAACTTTATTTTTTGTTTTTTAATTTTATCATTTTGTTAGGAAATTTGTTTGTTCTGATTAAGTAAAAATAGCTTTTACAAGGACCCGAAACTTATAACAAAGAGTTAACCAAAAAATATAGCCAGGAAAAAGATAGGACAATAGGAAAAAAGATAGCTAAATGCATTTCATTAGGTCTTCAGCTTGGATCATCATAAGTTGCATTTGCCCAGCTGAGTTTAGGAAATTGGTTTGTTCTAGATAATTTTGGTTTTAGTTTTTATTTTCAATAAACAATAGTTTGCAACTTGTCAAGATAATTTATTTTTTTAGTTTTAAGTTTTAAGTTTTACATTTTCTCCTACTTTTAGGAAATCAATTATCTATAAGACAATTCCCATTTATTGTAATTATTCATTCAAAGTTATTCAAGTTTTGTTGGTTCCTGGATAGGATTTTACACTCCATGAGATACCAATATGCTTATGATGGATATTGAGGATTGGTTAGTTCCAAATGTGAGCAATCTATAAGCAATTGGTCCAACTATAGAGATAAGACTACCCTCTTCTGCTTCTGACTCTGCAAAACCAAGGCGGGTGTACCTGATCCAATAGTATTAACTCTAACTGATAGTTCTAACTCTGTCCCTTATTTCTTTATTGGATCTTTCAACACATGAATACAATGAGAGAATAGTAAACAAGAACCTATTGTTCATTGATCCTCCATCACTGGGTAGGACAATACATAAATGTAAATAAAAGTAAAAGACTGGTAATGATTTCAATGATTTGGGATTACAAGGTTTGAATCACTCTTCTCAATGCAAAGATAGGAGAATACAGGCCAGTGCCTTATCTATTGGGCAAAATATCAAGGAAAAGGATGAATACAATGGTGTCTGAAATTGGTCTCTAGACATAAATACAAAATATCAAAACTCTTTCCTGCTTATGAAAATCCTTCAAATAAATTCCAAGAACAAATATTCCCCATTTGAGCAATATTTAATCTAACTCTAGGTTGGAACTCAAAGCACCAATATATTCATATAAACCTTATGCAAAGATCTAAAGATTCAAAGAATAGAGCAAATATCTGAGGTTTGTATTAAGTATAACCTTTCACCATGTGCATACAGTATCCTGAATAACAAGCTTGCAAGATAAGAACAACCTATACTTCTTCTCTATTGTTTGATAAAATGATATCAAAAATTACAATCCTTGACTGAAAGCTAGGGTTTCATAAATTTCTATCTTTTTAACACCTAAACTTCAATCCCTTAGAATGATCATAAAAAATTCCTTTATACCAAGAGATGCAACAAGCAACCAATCATTCTAGGGCTACAAAAATTAACCTAAAAAAATCTTTACAACAACCCCAAAGGGTTTACAATAACTACACTACTAAAACAGATGAGATATTTGCAATTGAGTCGACATGCTTTATGTTTTCAATGCTATCCTTGGCTCCTTTTCAACAAATCTGATTTTATTATCTCATTGTCAAACTGCAATGAATGCCCTTCTGCAAAAAAAAATCAACCCTGATATTCATTTGGCTTGGCATCTTAGGAAACAAAATTGGATTTTAGTTGTAATCTATGCCTTCTATATCCTTTCCCAACTGCAATCTGTACTGAAGAATTCAATTCCTGGCCACCGCATCATTTTACATGACTCACTGGTTCAAAAACCCTAGCAAAACCCTACAGGATATTTGAATTTGAATAAAAATGGTAACCGGCTCAACTTTAAAATATGACCAATGATGCATTTTATTCCTGACAGATTGGGCAGCTTGTAGAATCCCACAACAATCAACAAAAATCTTTAAAAAATTCTTTACACATCACTAAACCCTTGACCAATGAGAAAAAAACACATCAGCGATGAATCAGCATACTGGACCCACTTCTTCATAAGCTTTAAAATGAACGGTTGTCGTAAGTTCGCATAGCCTCAAAAGATTCTATGCGAACATCAGACAACCGTTAGTTCTTTTATCTCTGCATCGTTTAGAATCTCTCGGGCCCATTGACGTGTTTGCACTTCCTTCCAGCTCAACCAATCACAAGACGACACCACAGCTATGAATCACCAGACGGTCCCACTATTCTTGGCTAACCCTTAACCTTTTGACCACTTAGCGAATACGCGACTGTAAAGAAATTCCGCCAAGTCGCGTAATGATTTAGAGCTTCGCTACTTTATTTGGAGACTCAGCGAATACACATATTTGCCCATTCATGAGAAGATTTAGAACTTTACTAATTTATTATGAGAATGTGCGAACACTGTAGAAAAATATCAGGACTGCCAAAATTTATCAAAAATGCCAAACATTAGAAAATACTTTTATGTCCTTGGGCCCGCTTGAAAACCTGCCACATGTCAATACATCATTCATTACCTCCGCCCAGTTACTTCTGACACAGGACCCACCCACTTAGAAAAAAGATCAATGGCTATCTGAAATTTACATAGAGCTAAAAGATTCTATGAGAACATCAGACAACCGTTAGATCTATCCTTTGATATTGCTCTGTAGATTTTCTGACAAAAACTAACTCAGCACTTCGTGGACCAATGAAAAAAAAAAAAAAGCCAACTGTGCACACATAGCAGTGGACCCACTATATGAAAAGGTTACGTCACAAAAAAGAATCAACGGTTGTCTTATAATCTCATGCATCTGACACATCCTTTGCAAAGATATGCCAACTATTGATTTCTGCAGATGTCAGAGCCTTCTAACATGCCGACAAATAGGACCCACTACCCTTGCCAAATCACCAATAGGTGGACCAATCATAGACTGCCAACCGTGCAAATCTGTCGGACGGTCTCACATATTTGAAATGCTATGTCATTAGGAAAAATCAATGGCCAGCATAAGATCGCAAGCCTCTGACACATCACTTGCGAAGATACACCAACCGTTAGATGCAGATGTTGTCAGAGCTGGGCCCAGGAAAGAAATAAGGGGGAAACATTAGGAAAAATTAAAGTGCTAGACTTAGGAAAAATCACACCGATGGACTTAGGAAAAATAAAGCTAGGCACTGTTAGTCCATTTTCCTATCATAGCAAAAATTCTTTGAAAATAGCCTGTTCCCTGCTAATGCTTTGTTAAGTTGTCTTGCCATGCCTGCGATCACAATTTTATCTTGCGATAAAAATCTATGATGTTTCATGGTTTGCACTCTTAGCCCCGTGTTCTTCAATGTGTCACCAAGCTCCAGTCCAAAGCACACATGCTAAATCGCAAAACCTAGGGAGATATTTAAGTCTTAAGGTCCGCAGGAAGTAGTTTCAGAATGATTTCGCATGATGTTTTATGTCGATCTGTATGAAAACCTTGGTTGTTTTCGACCTTGTGCCTTCCCACTTTTTTGCACTTGTCTTCTAGCGTCAAAAACCCTGGATGTTTTTGATCCCTCCCCATTGTGAAAACCTTGCATGTTTTCTACCTCACACTAACTACACAAGTGTGATCGGTTGGTGGGACCTAGTTCTTCTCAGCTACGTGGTGTGGTTAAAGTTCAGACATAATCGGTGGTTGTTTCATGTTCGCATGGTGAAGATGCTCGATGTTTATCCTTCACGCTTTTGTGATAGCTGTTCAATTTTCTTGTATGGGCGTGAAGTGGGTCCAAGTGGGTTCGCGTGTCAGAAGGTGCTGAGGTGGAGTCTTCTTTTTAGATGCCAGATAATAGCATGGGATCTGATGGTGGGTCCAGGTTTGCAGGCTCTTCACTGATTGGTTTTTGCATGGCCGCATGTAAGACTTTCCTCACATGCGATCATGCGACCGGTGTTCTTTAGCGGTGGTCCCAGTGTCAGTGGGGAAGCGAAGGCACGTGTTTCTATTGGTTGTCGCATGATCGCATGTCAAAATTTTTTGACATGCGACCATTTGACCGGTTGACACCTATTCTTAGGCTCGGGTGATTTCTTGATGTCTTTGGTGGTTGTGATAAAAGTGTCTAGCAGCCTAATAAATTTTGCTTGAGATCTCTCATTCATGAGAGGATTTGGCGGTGCCCTAATTTGTTTGATGATTCAATGAATAGTGGTCACGTGATTGCTAAGTTTTTTAGCGATGGTGGAGAGTGTTTCAGGAACTGGCGAAAGTTCTTCGATTGCAAGTTCACCAGATAAAGTGGGGCTGGTGTTTTCGGTGACGTGGGCATTCCTGACTGGCTGGCTGGTGACAAGGTGGTAGCCTTGTGGCCTTGTCACATGATCACAAGGGTCATCTTTCATCCTTGTGATCATGCGACAAGGGTGCCACGACGATGGGGAGTGGTGACATGGTGCTGATGTGGAGGCTTGTCACATGTTCGCATAGCCTTTTTCCTGGCTATGCGATCATGCGACAACTTATTAGACGTTGTGGTTACGGAGTTAAAGGTGGGTCCGTGGTGCCCATATTGCTAAGATATTTGGTTTTGATTGTGTTGGTTGTGGATTATTCCCTTTGATCTTCAACTTGGAGATTTACACTTTGATGGATAATTCAAATACAACTCCTGACTCTATCACCACTCCAAAGTCCATAAGGAAGAGGGCCAACTAACAAGGATCAAAGATCCTTCTACTCTTTGAGCTTCAATGCTCAGGTGGGTGTACCTTGACACACTTCTCTAAAGGAGTCTAAAACAATATTCCACTACATTCAATACAAGAATGTTAAAGATTTATCAAATCATGTTTGTGTTTGTGTGGTTGTCAACCATGAAACTTCAAGAGAAAAGACCAATGCCTTATCCCAGGGCTCAGAGTCACCTAACTATATACCTCAACTGAATACTTCAAATCAAACATAATGGAAACCAGAGTAAGTGCTTTGCCTATTACCCTTTTCCCTCAAGCACAAGGACATCAAATTATATACCTGGCTGTAAACTCACTGAATTCACCTAAAAGGGTTTAATCCTAACTTTGTTAGAAACTCAGAGATGAATTCAAAATACTCTTTGTTTACCATACATTAACACACTTTGTGACATTAACATATATGAGCTCAGAGACAAGCAAGAAGACATACACAAGATGCAAGATTAGGATTCAATGGTGTTTTCATTAACAAATCTAGAATTAGCATACAATTAGAATAACACCAAGACCAGAGAAAATCACAAAACCAGACCTCTATCAGTATAATATAGTCAAAAACCAGGGACCAAAAAAAACAATGTTTTGGAACCCCCTCAAAATTAAAAAATTTGCAACTTATACCACTAGCCGCCTTGGAATTCTCAGAGAGAATGCAACAAGCTACGAACAGCTAGGGCAAGGGTCTCAACCACCTGACATGCCAAAAGTTACAACAAAATTTATTACAAAGGCGGGAAACCAAGTAGTCCAAAGAAAGAAAATCTCAAACAGATCTGCAATCATGAAAATCTACGAGCCAGGATAGAGAACTAGGAGCTGCCATGAAAATCAGTCAAATCAGCCACCTGAAAAAACCTCTCAAGCCAAGAGTGTAATCATTCCTCACGGTAAAAATCCCCTTGCAAACACCGACCAGGCACCCTAGACCACAGTGCAAATCGCTTCTCACCAAATAGGGTTGCTTCTACATTCAATTCCATAAAAATATGGTACCCTCTGTCACTGAAAAAACAAACTTCAAACTGCAACGACTACATGCATTTCGCGGGCTCTACATTCTCTAGCCTTTTTCCCTAGTCGCGCAACCACATAGTCATAACTCAGGCTCAAAATTTGCATGGTCACATGATCGCATAACTTGGAAATGGGTTATGCGAACATGCGACACCCGTTAATCACTGCCTCCACATAACTGCTGGACATTCAAACCGCTGCCACAATAGGGTTTGTCGCATGTTCGCAAGCCATGGAAATGGCCCATGCGAACATGCAGCAAACCACTACCATGCACCCACCTGCCGTCAAAACACCGCTGAGAAATCCAAGCCCGGGCCCGCGTTCAAAACTTAACATCCTGCCAGCGCTGACCAATTGGAGACTGCCATGATCTCACCTGCCACCGAGCCCACCAAATAGCCAAACGGGCCCTAGGGACATGTAGCACCCTGTCGTATGATCGCATAGCCCAGAAATGGGCTATGCGAGCATGCGACAATCCATTAACATTAACCACCACCGGTTAACACCACTGCAGGAAAACTACCACTGCACAACTATGGAAACCACCACCGCACAACTCTGCAACCATGAACAAGGACACGTGTCAGCCGGTCGCATGATCGCATAGCCAAAAGCTGGGCTATGTGATCATGCGACAGCCAATCACAAGCTGCCACATGTCCAACTTCGGGACCACACCAAAGAAGCCAAACCCATCCGGAGGATCAGACGGTTGTTGTAAAAGTGCATAGCCTTGACGCATCCCCCATGCTTTAATGACAACCGTTGATCTTCTAACATGTCAGGACCCTCTGCTCAATCTAGAAACTAGATCCCACCACACATCGGACTTGCACACTTAAATAAGTAAACCACCAAGCAGCCTTACCGAACTGGGACCCACACGGATAGGTGGCAAGTGGTCGCATGATCACATGTCAAAAAACTCTAACATGCGGCCATGCGACAGGCAATAGGGAAGAAGCCTTTGAAAATCTAGGCCCACCAGACGGAAGCAACATTTGGACAGATAAGATCAACGACAGGCGCATGATCGCATGGGTAAGGAATATTCCATGCGATCACACACTGACCGTTGATCTCCTCCCTCTGGTCCCACATGGTTGCACTTGCGTGGTTAAGACAAAGAATAAGGAGAGCTGACAGAAAAGAAGACAGGCAAGTTCAAAAACACACAGTGTTTTCTGTGAAAGATCAAAAACACATAAAGTTTTCAACATGACACAAAGGAAAACAAAGAAGCCGAAAAAAACAAGGGCTTTTATGTAGGCCAAAAAGGTCAAAAACAACGTGGATTTTTGAAAACATAGTATGTTTTCGACATTGTGGCAGAAATTAAAATGCTTCCCACGGACCCTAGGATTCAAAAATCTTTCTGGGTTTTACGGATTAGGAGATGCAGTTTGAACCAGGGCCAGGTGACAACATAAACTACCAGGGCCAAGACATGCATACCATGAAATACTAAGGATTTTCATCACAAGTCAACACTGAGATTGTAGGCACAGCAGGACAGGAAAATAAAAACATTGCAGGGAATAGGCCAATTACAAAGGATTTTGCAATGACGGAAAATTGAACTAACAGTGGCTCTGTCTCAGGATGTATGCCTCCTACAGGCATAGCAAGGACTCAGAATCACTGGTTAAAGTAGACCATCCCACAGGACAAAAATGCAGAGACCAAGGAACAAGTAGGGAAAGACCAAGCAACATGACCAGAAACTGACAGACAAGGGCAAAACAGGGCAGGGGAAAGCAACCTATATACAGATATTTTACAAGATGTACAACCCTAACTACTGTTCATGGAAAATAGTGTACCTCAAATGAAGTACTGCTTCAAGAATTGTCCATGAACTAGCAACTCTTGAATATCACCATTAGAATCCTTGATGATGTAAGAATCTTGGCCCCACTTCTCATGAATCAGATATGACCCTAACTAGATGGGATCAAATTTACCATGTTTCCCCTTATCCTCCAATCTGGCATTCCAAACTAACACCAAATCACCAGGCTCAAACTTTTTGTCAACAGTCTTTTTATCATATAGATTCTTAACCTGCAACTGCAATTTGACATTCCTTGCAACTGATTCTCTTCTAGTTTCATCCAACCTAATGAGGTCCTCAATTCTCAACTACATCTCATCATCAATGTCATCATCATACAACTGCACAAACTTGTACATCTCCAACAAATTATTCTGAGGCATTCTAGCATGAATTCCATACACCAGGTCAAATGGTGCACAACCAATTGCCCTCTTCATAGTTACCCTATCAGCCCATAGAGCTAATGGAAGCTTTGAATTCTATGCCCTCTTATTCTTCTCCAGAATTCTCTTCAAGATTTTAATCAAACCCTTATTAGTAGATTCTGCTTGACAATTTCCTTGCGGATGATAAGGTGAGGAATTAGAAATCTGAATTCCCAAACCTTTGCAAAAGTCCTTATATTCGGCAGACCTGAAGCACATAGCATTGTCACTCACTATCCTCTTAGGGCACCCAAACCTTGTAACAATATTATTCATCAGAAAGTCAATTACCACCCTGCTAGTTGCATTCCTTGTAGGTACAGCTTCTACCCACTTTCTAAAGTAGTCAATGGCAACTAAGATCCATGAATGTCCTCCACTTGACTTGTTTGGTATCTCCCCTATGAAATCAATTCCCCACTACTGGAAAGGAGCCTTAACTTCTACTGGTTTTAATGGTACAATACCTAAAAACTTAAGCTTACCAGAGAACCTTTGACAAGCATCACATCTCCTTACCAACTATTCTTCATCCCTGAAGACTATGGGCCACCAAAATCCTGCTCTCAAAATCTTATGAGAAGTTGTTTTACCCATATAATGTCCACCACAAACTCCCTCATGCATCTCCTTCAACAATAGATTAGCTTGATTCTCATCTACACATTTCAATAGTATGCAATCCAAATTTTTTCTATACAGCTTACATTTCACAATCACATACTTGATGGCATGTAACTTCAATGTCCTCTTTTAATTATCATTCATACTATCAGGACACCTCATGTTTCTCAAATAGTAAATAATATCCTGATACCAAATACAATCATCCATATCACAGGTATAGCCAATTTCAGAATGATTTACCTAGTTTGCATCTAGATTGGATTGGGCCATCAGCTTTGCCAATCCCTGTCCTCTAACCAATTTAGTGATTTGGATCTCAACATTGAATTCCTAGATCCTATTGATCCATCTACATCTTCTTCCAGACACCTCCTGCTCTGAAAAAATATCCTTCACAGCTGCACTTGGCACAAAAGCAATCACAACTACTCCCATCAAGTAACATCTAAAAGCCTTGATTGCCTTCACAGGTGCATAAGCTTGCTTCTCATTTATGTCATACTTTAATTCTGCAGCCTGCAAAGATTTACTAAAAAATGCAATAGGTTGCTCAAAACCATCCTTATTCTTTTGTAACAAAACTGCTGCAATAGTGTGAAAGGATGCAAAAGAAAAGATATGTATTGGGACACTATAATCAGGTGCCTTTAGCACTAGTGCATCTTTGATAGCCTGCTTGATATTCTTGAAAGCCTCATCAGGCTCACCCTCCCAATTGATTACAGATCCCTTCTTCAACATCTTGGAAATAGATCTAGTGACCTCTACAAATTTTGTCACAAACCTCCTCAGAAAATTGACCTGACCAAAGAAAGACTGAATCCCTTTAACATTCTTTGGCCTCTAAATTTTATCAATTGCTGCTACCCTCTCTGGGTCAATTCTCACTCCTTGCTTCCCAACTAAGTGGCCAAGCAACTTACCCTCTGTGACACCAAAAGCACATTTCCTTGGGTTTAATGAAATGCCAAATTCCAAGGCCCTCACAAATATTTTCTCTAAATGAGCACAATGGTCCTCTTCCTTCTTGGAATAGGTAGTTAGATCATCCTGATACACAACAAGGAAATCATTAATGAAATCTAAAAAGGCAACATCCATTGCCCTCTGAAAAGTAGCACCAGCATTTGTGAGACCAAAAGGCATTCTCACATAAACATATTTCCCCAAGGTGTTGTAAAGGTTGTCTTGAATTGTCCTGATTCCTTAACAATGACCTGATTGTAGCCAGTGAAACCATCCATCATTGACATTAATTCTGATCCGGTTACTCTCTGCAACATAGCCTCCATATTGGGCAAACAATAATTATCTTTAAGTGAGCTGATGTTCAAATTTCTGAAGTCCACACAAAGCCTGATGTCACCGTTCTTTTTTCTTACAGGAACAAGATTTGACACCCAAGAAGAATGCCTTATAGGCTTGATAATGCTAGCATCTCTCAACTTCATTAATTCTTCCTGCATCTTGGGTGCCAAAGTAGGATTAATAGGCCTTTGCTTTTGCCAGAAAGGTTTAGCATCTTCTCTCAATGGAATAACATGCTGAAATAAATCCTCTCTATAAACCTTTAGGTCATGATATGACCATGCAAAAACATGCCTGAATTTCCTCAATAATTCAATCAAAGGTCTCCTTACCTTTTGAGATATATCTCTACCAATGTACACTTTCTTAGGAGCCTCATGTGATCCAAGATTTATCTCCTCAAGATCAGCATGATCTTCTCCTTTGATATTCTTTTGAACTCTATCTTGGTTGTCAAAAATAGTCTCCAAAAAAACAAGCCCCTTGGGCACCTTGTTAGTCCTAAGCTGAATGACCTCATTGCGTAAGACAACCTCCCTTCCTTCTACTAACTCAACCAAGGCTGAACAGTCAAGTTCCTAACCATGATACTAATCCTTGCATTCCATAAACTTCAAAATATCATTATCATCATCAAAAACTTGCCAATTCTCAATATTGCCTGGTATACAAGGCCTAGCCTGAATTTCAACTTTGGAAATACCAGAGAATGTAACATCATTAGGATTGATTGCGATATTGGCCAACAAGTCAGCCATCTTGTTGTTACTCCTATCCCTCCACTCAATATTGAAGGCATCAAACTGCTTAATGAAATCCCACACTGCATTCCTATATTGTTTCAACCTTCTATTCTTGGAAGCATACACTGACCTGACTTGGGACACCACCAACTCAGAATCACCAACAACACTTATGCATTTTATACCATGCTTTTGTGCCAACCTCAGTCCTAACGACAAAACCTCATATTTTGCTATATTGTTGGTACAAAAGAAGTTCAATGTGAAAGAGAACTTGTAGGTGCTTCCATCAGGAGAAATAAGTAAAATACCTGCTCCTACACCATCTTTGTAGTTTGCACCATCAAAGTACATGACCCAAAAATCACCCTCCATAGAGTCAACACCTACCTCAGTAGAAATAGGTGACAAAACAAGCTCATTTTCAGATATAGGGATCTCTGCCCTAAAAGCATTTACATCAGTATCTACAAAACATTTAGTTTCATTATTTATGTTTCTCTCAATCATGTGGCATACTCTTGGCTCTTGTTCAATCTTGACAAACTGCTCATCAACCTTGAAAGTTGCATAGGACAAAATCACACTATAAACTTCCACCCATGGCAGCACTCCATCTTCTAGATAGCAACATCCCATAATGGGGAGGGATATCCTCCACCAAAACACTCATTGTTAACACTTTCTTTGGATATGCTACCAACCTATATGGCATTGCATTGATAGTCCCTATGACTGGTACCTCCCTTTGATCCATTGCACAACATCTACCCTACACTATATCAACTTTAAGGCCCAACCTCTCCATGATTTTGAAGGGCATGACAGTATTAGAGGCACCACTATCAATCATACAATTTCTTAACTTCATCCCATTCACAAGAACACTTAAGAAGAATGGGTCAATATTTTCAAGGCTGGCATTGACAGAACTGTCCAAATATATTGGAGGAATTTGAGACACAATTCCCTGAGCAGCAACATCCTTCAAAGCTTTATCCTAAGATCCATCGCATGAAGTATAATTTTTGTGAGTATTACCAACCCATGCAATAGCCTTATCTTTATGTTCAAGGATCCTCAACAATTCTGACAATGGAACCTTAACTGTAATTTGTGACAACACAGATAACATGTCAACAGGGGTAGAAGCAGGAATCTCAATTTGCACTGCCTTAACATCCTTTTGCTTTTCTGACATATTAGGTGTATTGACCACCCTCATTTTCTCAACCTTAGCCATTGTGTTAACTAGCTTCTCAATCTCACAAGAGATCTTTTCAATTCCAGCTCCCTTAGGCTCACAATGCTTACCTTTTACATTCTTTAATTTCACCATGTGATCAACCTTTGATTTGTTCTCATTAGGTTCTCCGGAGTTGGTACTGTTTATAAACATTCCTGTAGCTTTCTCATTTGTGTTCCTTGCCACCATGCCTCTAGTTTTCACCTAGGCAATCATTTCTACAGTAATCCTCTCCATCTCTTCTATGGAAGGTCTTCTCAAATTTACTAGCTTAGGAGAAGAGATCATGTTACATGTTTTCTGATCAATGCATTCACCATCAGAAAAAACCTCTTGATAAAAAAAGGGCTTGATTATGTCTCTTCACACTCACATCTGCCTCTTCATCAAAATCAAAATCATTTTCATATCCTAGATATGAAGAAGCCATGTTGCAACCAACATCATCTTGTTCTATCTCCTCATTGCTACAATCTTGATTTACAACCATGGATTGTGCAACCACACAATGCTCTGCAGAATGAGGGGACTAGCATGCAACACACCATGGTACATTTTCCATGACATTTACTGAAGCTTTATGTAGAGGGTTAGGGACACCTCTGTCATTGTTTCCTCTTGCAGAAGGGACAATAGGCTTGCCGTCCTTCCATTGGGTGTTGTAGGGGTAATTTTGCAGTCTATTCTGCTTACTAAAATTGTTGTTGAACCTAAGCCTCTCATTGGTAGGAGTACTGATGTTCCTATTTGCAGGTGCCTTCATATCCTTCAATGCATTAAGCACCTTATCCAACTTATCTTCTTCTTGCCTCCTAGATCCAACAGTCTTATCATTTTCTTTTTTATATTTCCTATCCCCAAACAACTTTGGGTCATCTCTCTTTCCACCCAACTTTTCTGATATCTTCATGTTGTTCTCAATATTGACAGCAATCCTAAAAGAATCCCTAAGAGTTCTTGGTTCTTTATCCCTCAATAAATATCCCATCTTCCTATCAAATGCATTGAAATATGTAGTCAGACAGACATTGTCATCCAACCGCATGACTTGGAACAACTTGTGCATACCTTTCTAAAATCTCATGTTGAACTCAGCTGTAGACTCATTATGATTTTTCCTTATGGTATTGAATTCATTCAACATGAAGCTAGCATTAGGCCTATCACCATACTGCTCTTTGAAACATTTCTCAAAAGAGTCCCAAGTATTAATACATCTATCAGGAAGCCTCTTAAACCAATCTCTAGCATCCTCCATTAGAGATTGAACAAATAATTTCATGACTACATCCTCATGCTCTACCTCATAATCATTAAGCATATCAACAAATAACCTAAGGTGCTCCTCACAACTAATAGCATTATTAACAGCAAACTTAGGTACCTTATCTCTAATATCATTTGGAAAAGAATTTGGATAGCCAGGAATTCCATCAAAACCTATTTGCCTATAGCCTTCTAATTGCATAGGTCTTCTTTGAAAGCTCGAACTAGTGTTAACCCTAGGATCAACATTAGCATCTACATTTATCTGTGCATTTGACTGCTACCTAGGACTTGCACCTATCCTAGCAGATGAAGAAGGAATCGAACTAGTAGCATTACTAAGCGGAAAACCAGTAGTCATAGATGGCATACCTAGTTTAGTAGCAGATGGGCCAAGAGCATTGGCTGAAGAAGCTTGCAAAAATTGGATCTTCCTTTTCTTTTCTGCAATGGCAGTGTCGACCTCAGCTTTCTCTAGTTCTCTTGCAAGGTCCTCATCTTCTTTTCTCCTTCTCTCCATTTCAATGTCCTTATTTGAATCAGGTGGTGGGATCCCTAGTATTGTCACTGGTTTGCTTGCTTGCTCACCCACCATCTTTTGCTTTCCTTTCTTATTTATGATAACAGCAGGTCTGGTAATCCTATGCCCATCCTTATCTTTAGGCAAAGGGACATAACTTTGCATTTGTCTAACCACAGGGCCCTCATTTTCAAATTCATGATCCTGCAGTAAACATTCCTGCTCACTCCTCAAGGCATCAAGATCACCAAAAACATCATGTTGCAGCGTTTTAGGAGTAGAAGAAAGCATTTTGTTTCTCTCCATTTCATTTATTTTTCTCAGAAGAGACTGCCTCTCTATTAAAGCATTTACCTTTTTAGCCTCTCTCTCCTCCTGTAATCTTTTATGTATGGCATCCTGCTCTGCCAACTGCAACCTCAATGCATTCAAGTCATTAGGATCAACCATAATGTCATCAAAACCAGATGACACATCCACGTTAGGAAGATTTTGATATGGGAAATGGACCTACCTATGTCTCATGGGTTCTCCTCTGAATTGATCTTCATCAAGATCCAAGTGAACCTCTAAACCCACATCTCTATTTTTTTCATTTTGACCTGCAAGCAATGGACATTTATCCTGAAATGCAGCCTCAGGGGTATCATGAAATCTCTCTTTAGAGTGACCACCTTCTGATCTAGAAAATATGTTCTGTGAACCATCCTCACTTGAGGATACATGTGGTCTTCTAGCTTGTGCATTTCTCTATTCTCTCATGGGAGCACTGGTAGACTCACCATTCCTCCTAATCTAGCTCTTGTTTTCCTGTCTAGGCAATTTCTCCAGAGTGACCTCTAGATTCTTTCTAACATATGACCTAGTATTTCTTCTCTTATCCATGCCTTTTTAATATGTTGCACTGGTTCAGACTTTTGAGCCGCCACCCACCTAGATGGGAAATCTTTAGAACACTCAAGAAAACAAGAACATAAAATAACCTTTCTCTTTAGATTCTCCCCAGTAGAATCACCGACTCTTAACAAATGCATATCTTTTAGTTGTCCCCAACAGAGTCACCATTTTGTTGGTTGTGGATTATTCCGTTTGATCTTCAACTTGCAGATTTACACTTTGATGGATAATTCAAATACAACTGCTGACTCTATCACCACTCCAAAGTCCATAAGGAAGAGGGCCAATTGACAAGGATCAAAGATCCTTCTACTCTTTGAGCTTCAATGCTCAAGCGGGTGTACCTTGTGTTGGATTTTAAACTTGTTCCCACATGGTGCCAGGTTTACACTATGATTGACAAACTGGTTAGTCTTCACTCCAAAGTCTGACAAGGGAAAAAGTGCCAATTGATCAGGATAAAGAACATCCTCCTTTTGCTTTGAGCTCCACATTCACTCAGGTGGGTATTGTCTCATCTGCACACTCATGACTCTTCTTGAGTTGATGAACAAAAGGCCTGCAGATGCATTACTGTGGAATAGTTCTCAGACCGCTATAGGTAACCTGTACCCCAATGAACCATGACCTCATGCAATAACCTGATCTGCATGCAATGAGTCTGAAAACCAGACAAAGACCTCCTACTACTACTACCAACACAAAAGGGAAAAGATTTAAGATGAATGATTGATGTTGGGCTGAATGGACTCCTAAAGTACCCCAAGTCTCTCATAGACCAGTGCCCTATCCAATGGGCAGCAGAGTCAAATACCTCACTGTAATAGGGCTATGAAATAAGATGACAAGACACTTACCCTCACCAAATCATACATTACCAAACCACTTGTGCACCCAGATATGCTATCACCTATCCAAAGAAAAGACCTAGGAACAAGAAATATATTAACTAGCATCCACTGGAAGACAGACATGATACATCTTTGATACCCTAGCCCATACATATCTGAACACTAACTCTGAACCAGTCATCCCTACGAAGACAACTCCACTTGCAAACACTTAGGCAATGCAAATAGACAAATCAAACACCTTTGATGTATGATTAATGATTCAAAATTCAAATGGAGACAATCTAGAAGTAGAACAAATATATTGAAATCTGAGACATAAGACAATCTTGTTACAATTTCATTATATTTCCCTAACCAGAAAGGATAGAGGGAACACCCTATATGCAGAGAAAAAGGAAAATACATTGCAGGAAGAACATTCATGGAACCAGTCCCCACAACTGTGGTAGAAAGGAACCCAGACAAAGACAAAATTTTAACTACTTATACCGCTAGCTGCCTTGGAATTCTCAGAGAGAATGCAACAAGCTAGGGACAGCTAGGGCATAGCCTTCACCCACTAAGCCAATAGCAAAATTTTCAAAATTCAAAAGCTCGTACAGAATGCCTCGAACCACAAAATCTGCCCACCACCGCACTGCAAAACACCCTTGCAAACAATCATGGCATCCTGGACCACACCGCAAACCAGTCACTTCTCACTAAACAGGGTCAATTCTGCATTCAATTCCATAAATTGGGTACCCCCTGTCTCTCAAAAATTTAAATTTTGAAAAGCAATGGTCACTCTGCATTACGCGGGCTTGATGTTCTTCAACCTGTTTGCCCTTAGTCACACAATCGCGTGGTCATGAAATTCACTACCATAGAAATTTGGCCACAAAATATGCTTGGTCGCATGATCGCATAGCTGAAAAATGGGCTATGTGAACGTGCGACAACTCACCCTTTAACCGCTAGCAACACCGCCCCACACTGTCAAGAAATTAACACTGCACTGGTGATCAAACTGAGATCAACATCAAGTCCTCGCTGTAAATCCTCCTATCTTCCCTGGCTTCGCAATTCTAACCCATCCAGGCACCTCGGGTTCCATTCAGCGAACTGGTGACAAAAGCGTTTCACCAATTCGTAGAAAACATCCTACCTCCGCTAAAGAACCTAGCGACCTCACGACCATTGTTTTCCAAATCACCAAATGAATTGGGGAACCGCCAAATTGTCATGTGAACCGGCGACGGGAAGAAGACCCTGTCGGGCTGCCAAATATTTATCCACACCGCTAAAAGAAAACCTGACCTGGGCCCGCGTTCAAACTCACCTTCCCGCTAGCACTGACCAACCAGAAACCACCACACATCCACCTACCAATAGGAGCTATCACCGCAATTTCCATGGACATGTAGTGCCCTGTCGCATGGTCACATAGCCTGAAAGTGGGCTATGCGAGCATGTGACAGCCCACTAACATTAACCGCCACCGGTTAACACCATCGCAAGAAAAATTGCCACTGCAACTGCCACCGCACAACTCTACAACTGTGAACAAGGACATGTGTCAGCCGGTTGCATGATCGCATAGCCAAGAGAAAGGCTATGCGATCATGCGACGGCCAACCCAAAGCCACCACGTCACCACCTCCATGACATGGAACTGCAAGCAGACCAACCTACCGACGGGCCTCGAGGACACGTGACAAGCGGTCACATGATCACATAGCCAAAAGCTGGGCTATACGATCATGCAACAACCAATCACAAGATGCCACATGTCCATCTTCAGGACCACACCAAAGAAGCCAAACCCATTTGGAGGATTAGACGGTTGTCACAAAAGCGCATAGCCCTGACAAAACCTTTGTGCTTTAACGACAACCATTGATCTTCTGAGATGTCAGGACCTATTGTGCCTTCAAAAAAATAGGTCCCACCACCATCGCACTTGCGCACTTAGCAAAGAAGATCGTCAAGTAGCTGCACAGGACATGGGACCCACACGACCACGTGGCAAGTGATTGCATGATCGCATGTTAAAAAAAGTCTGACATGCAGCCATGTGACAACTAATAGGGAAGAAGCTAGACCCACCACACAGTCGGACTTGCATAGTTAGAGAAAACACAATCAATAGGGCAGAAGTGCGGTGTTGAAAACACATAGGGTTTTCACACAAACTGAAAGATAAATAAGGAAGCCGAAAACACACAGAGTTTTTGATGGTAAAAGATAAGCGAACCAAATAGGAAGCACAAGGTCAAAACCAACACACAGGTTGAAAACAACATGGATTTTTGAAAATACAGTGGGTTTTCGACACTGTGGTAAAGTTTGGAAACATTTCTAGTAGGCTTGAAACTCGAATAAATTTTTGGATTTTGCGGATCAGGGGATGTAGATTTGACCAGAATTTGGTGACAACAATAAAGAGAATGAGGCAGGAGACAATGAAGAACACTCTTTGCAGGGAGAAGGCCATTTTCAAAGATTTTGCAGTGACAGAAAACTAGCCTAACACCTTGACTCACTTCTCTAAAGGAGTCTAAAACAATATTCCACCACATTCAATACAAGAATGTTAAAGATTTATCAAATGATGTTTGTGTTTGTGTGGTTATCAACCATGAAACTTCAAGAGAAAAGACTAGTGCCTTATCCCAGGGTTCAGAGTCACCTAACTGTATACCTCAACTAAATACTTCAAATCAAACATAATGGAAACCAGAGTAAGTGCTTTGCCTATTACCCCTTTCCCTCAAGCACAAGGACATCAAATTCTATACTTGGCTGTAAACTCACTAAATTCACCTAAAAGGGTTTAATCCTAACTTTGTTAGAAACTCAGAGATGAATTCAAAATACTCTTTGTTTACCATATATTAACACACTTTATGACATTAACATATATGAGCTCAGAGACAAGCAAGAAGACATACACAAGATGCAAGATTGGGATTCAATGGTGTTTTCATTAACAAATCCAGAATTAGCATACAATTAGAATAACACCAAGACCAGAGAAAATCACAAAACCAGACCTCTATCAGTATAATATAGTAAAAAACCAGGGACCAAAATAAAACAATGTTTTGGAACCCCCTCAAAATTAAAAAATTTACAACTTATACCACTAGCCGCCTTGGAATTCTCAGAGAGAATGCAACAAGCTATGGACAGCTAGGGGAAGGGTCTCAACCACCTGACATGCCAAAATTTACAACAAAATTTATTACAAAGGCAGGAAACCAAGTAGTCCAGAGAAAGAAAATCTCAAACAGATCTGCAATCATGAAAATCTATGAGCCAGGATAGAGAACTAGGAGCTGCCATGAAAATCAGTCAAATTGGCCACCTGCAAACACCTCTCAAGCCAAGAGTGTAATCATTCCTCATGGTACAAATCCCCTTGCAAACAACTACCAGGCACCTTGGACCACACTGCAAATCACTTCTCACCAAACAGGGTCGCTTCTACATTCAATTCCATAAAAATATGGTACCCTCTATCGCTAAAAAACAAGCTTCAAACTACAATGACTACATGCATTTTGCGGGCTCTACGTTCTCTAGCCTTTTTCCGCAGTCGTGCAACCTTGTAGTCATAACTCAGGCTTGAAATTTGCATGGTCACATGATCGCATAACCTGGAAATGGGTTATGCGAACCTGCGACACATATTAATCACTGCCTCCACATAACCACCGGATGTTCAAACCACTGCAATAACAAGGTTTATCGTATGTTCACAAGCCATGGAAATGGCCCATGTGAACATGCGGAAAACCACTACCATGCACCCACTTGCCATCAAAACACCACCGAGAAATCCAAGCCCAGGCCCACATTCAAAACTTAACATCTCGCCAGTGCTGACCAATCGGAGACTGCCATGATCTCACCCACCACTGAGCCCACCAAATAGCTAGACAGGCCCTAGGGACATGTGGCACCCTATCATATGAACTTATAGCCTAGAAATAGGCTATACGAGCATGCGATAGTCTGTTAACATTAACTGCCACTGATTAACACCACCGCAGGAAAACTACCACCACACAACTACAGAAGCCACCACTGCACAACTCCACAACCATAAATAAGGACACGTGTCAGCTGGTCACATGATCACATAGCCAAAAAGCTGGGCTATGCGATCATGCGATAGCCAATCAAAAGTTGCCACATGTCCACCTTTGGGACCACACCAAAGAAGCCAAACCCATCTAGAGGATCAGACGGTTTTCGTAAAAGTGCATAGCCTTGACGCATCCCCTGTGCTTTGATGACAATCGTTGATCTTCTAACACGTCAGGACCCTCTGCTCAATCTGGAAACCAGGTCACACCGCACATCGGACTTGCGCACTTAAACAAGTAAACCACCAAGAAAACTTACCGAACTGGGACCCACACAGATAGGTGGCAAGTGGTCACATGATTGCATGTCAGAAAAGTCTAACATGCGGCCATGTGATAGCCAATAGGGAAGAAGCCTTTGAAAATCCGGGCCCACCAAATGGAAGCAACGTTGGGACATATAAGATCAATGACAAGCACATCATTGCATGGGTAAGGAATATTCCATGCGATCACACACCGACCGTTGATCTCCTCCCTCTGGCCCCACACGGTCACACTTGCATGGTTAAGACAAAGAACAAGGAGAGCCGACAGAAAAGAAGACAGGCAAGGTCGAAAACACACAGTGTTTTCTGTGAAAGATCGAAAACACACAAAGTTTTCAACATGACACAAAGGTAAACAAAGAAGCTGAAAACAACACGGGCTTTTATGCAGGCCAAAAAGGTCAAAAACAATGTGGATTTTCAAAAACACAGTATGTTTTCGACACTGTGGCAAAAATTAAAATGCTTCCCGCGGACCCTAGGATTCGAAAATCTTTCTGGGTTTTGCAGATTAGGAGATGCAGTTTGAACCAGGGCCAGGTGACAACATAAACTACTAGGGGTAGGACACACATAGCATGAAACACTAAGGATTTTCATCGCAAGTCAAGACTGAGATTGCAAGCATGACAAGACAGCAAAACAAAACCATTGCAGTGAATAGGCCAATTACAAAGGATTATGCAATGATAGAAAATTGACCTAACAGATTGGCTACTTGCTGGTGATGTGGCTGAAGACTTTTCAATGGGGCCCATGACTATTGTGGAGTAAATGTAGGCCGCTTGATTTGCTAGGAAGAGGAAGAGATCTACGGTGGCATTTTAAAATTTGCTGACTAGCCGTTGCTACTAGGATTTAAACTTGCAGATGGGTTTCCTGTGACCAAAAGGACTAAAATTGAATGGTTTTGCGGCCAGATTTGATTTGTTTGGTGGTGCTTGCTATTGCAGTGTGGTCCAAGGTGTTCCATGATCATTTGCAGGGGTTTGAACTATTTCTTTTTTGTGCTCGAGGTGTGTTGCAGGTGACTGTGCAAGTTGAATTTTGGGCATTTTTGTGGTTCTTGGTACCTTCTTAGTAAGATTTTCATGATTACAGATCATTCTTGGATCTACTTTATCTGGATCACCTAGGTTTCCTTCCCCTGCATTGAATTTTGATGTATTCCAGTTGGTTAGGTGGGTGAAACCCTAACCCTTACCATGGTTACTCATAGCTTGTTGCATCCTAACTTGTTTGGGATTCCAAGGTAACCAGGGGTATAAATAGTTGAATTTTTGACTTAGTTAGGGTTCCTTTCCTCCACAGTTGTGGGGATTGGTTCCATAAATGTTCTTCCTGCAATGTATTCCTTCTTCTCTGCATATAGAGTGTTCCCTCTTTCCTCTCTGGCTATGGGAATATAATGAAGCTATAACAGATGTCTTATGTATGAGGATTCAGTATATTTGTTGTGTTATCAGATTGTCCTCATTTGGGCTTTAGACTTATTGATTGTAGCATCAAGGGTGTTATAGTCTTTCTACTTGCATTTCCAGTGAGTGTCCGCAGTAGAGTTGTTTTCGCAGAAGCAACTAGGTCTAGGACTGGTTTTCAGATATGTATAATCTTGGGTATCAAAGATATGTCATGCTTGTCTTCCAGTGGATGTTGGTTAATGTATCATTTGTTTATAGGTCTCTTCTAAGGGGAGGGTTAAAATCCTTTGAATAGGTGATAGCATATCTGGGCACATAGGTGGTTTGGTAATGTATGATCTGATTCAAGGTAAATGTGTTGTCTCCTTGTTTCATAGCTCTGTTGCAGTGAGGTATTTGACTCTACTGCCCATTGGATAAGGCACTTGTGTATGAGAGACTTAGGGTATTTTAGGGGTCCATTCAACCCAACATCAGTCATTGAAATGAAATACTTTTCCCTTCATGTTGGTAGTAGCAGTAGGAGGTGTTCTCTGGTTTTTAGACTCATTGCATGCAAGCAGGTTATTGCATCAGATTTAGTTTCATTGGGGTACAAGATACCTATAGGAGTCTGGTAACTATTCCACAATAATACATATGTAGGCATTTTGTGCATCAAGAAGAGTCATGAGTGTGCAGATGAGGCAATACCCGCCTGAGTGATGTGGAGCTTGAAGAAGAAGGAGGATGCCCTCGGTCCTCATCAATTGGCACTTTTTCCTTGTCAGACTTTGGAGTGAAAACTAACAAGTTTGTCATCATAGTGTAAACCTAGCACCGTGTGCGAAAAAGTGGGAACCAACAAGCGCTCAGAGACTTAGGGAAAAAAGAAGACCGCCGGGTGAAAATATTTAATGCACATGTGTTTATCAATTTTTCAGTGGCCCAAAAAGTAATGCTTAATTAGAACAAGGCTAGGGCACACTTAGGGTTTTCTTGCAAATGGCTAGATTTTTTTAATTTTGCCTAGGGTTTTGCCAGGAAGATGGGAGAAATACTTGCGGAGGCATAGAAAATAATACTGCAACCATGGAATTTTTACTTGTGCTAACAAGTTTCTCATATGAATTTTTATTTTGTAGTCTCTGCAATATCTTTTATTTGTGTTTTGATTTTTAATTATAATATTTCAATTGATATTAGAGTAGGTTGAACAATTTTTATTGTTGAGGTAGAAAAACTAGAGAATAATTTATCCCTAGATGGCTAATGGAAAAGATTTGTGATTTCAGCTTCCATTATTTATGAGAAACAACTATGACTACTAGAGTATCAAAATGAAGTGATTTTTTTGGATGTGGGATACACAAAACCTATAGATCATAATGCATTAAATCTATTAATGTGATAAGTAAAGACTTGACTAAAAAAATATATAAAGAAGGACAACAAAATACTTTAATTCATTCAAACTGCATTGGATCTTTCAATTTTCCTTCAAATCGCTAGTACGACAAAATCAAAGAAATCATGTGAGGTTCATAAAATTCCATACTAAGGTATAGACAAAATTAGATTAGTAAGACTTTAAAATTTATTACTAAGGCTCAAGATATTGGAAATGAGCTTAGGACTCTAGGAGAAAATATAATGAAAAAAACTATTGTAGAAAATGTTTCTTTCTCCAAAATTTGATTCAGTGGTGATAGCTATTGAAGAGAGTAAAAAAACAAATACTTCCAAAGATGTAGAGTTAATTAGTTCATAGAAATATCATGAGGACTATATACATCAATGTACAAAAAAATTGGTGCAAGCCTTTCAGTCCCTTGAGAGTATTTTAGAAAAGTCTAAATATCCTCTATCTCCTACTACTAAATATCAAGGTGAATCTTGTTACAATAGAAGATGATGAGGTAGATGAAGACGATGAGAAAATGAAAGATGAAGATGGAAAACATTTATGGATTGAAGGATTATCTAGTGTAGATATTATGAAAGGTATGGTCACTATGAATTAGAGTGTAGAAAGAAGAAATCAAACTTGAATAAGTCAAGAGCCAATAAAACTAAGTCTTCTACAGATGTAAAGAATTTTGACAAACTCTTTACACAATTTGGAAAAAGAAAACTAAGAGAATATCTTATTTTTTAGATAGTGGCTCCTCCAATTATATGACATGTAAATTTGATCATTTTTTCCAATTGGATGATTCAATGAGGAGTAAAATTAAGTTTGGAGATGAGAAGGAGGCTTTTGTCATGGGGAAAAATAGCATTATAGTCAAGACTAAGAAACTCAAAAATACCCAAATTCATAATACTTTGTTTGTTCCTAAGTTACACCATACTCTTTTGACTTTTGAGAATCTTGTAAATAAAATTAAAAAGTAATGTTTGAAGATAACTACTATAAAATATTTGATAAACCTGATAATCATAATCTTGTAGAAAAGACTTATATGACAAAAATAGATTTCTTCTTCTTCCATTGGTTTCTAGTAAGGTTCATGCACTCAAATCAACCATAGAAGGTTCATGGTTACTACATTAACAATATGACCATCTAAATTTAAAAGGGATACTTGTATTGAAGAATATGGTAAGAAGGGTTCTTGCAATCAACAAAAAGGAAGAAGTTTGTTTGGGGTGTGCACTTGGAAATCATCATTGGGAGAGTTTTTTGGTTAATAAATCTTGGAGGCCCAAGTATACTCTAGAGCTTGTGCAAAATTCCATTTTTTTGACATGCAAGTGGAATCATTGGGTAAGAACCTTTGTTTTTTTGTTGTCATTGATAATTTTAAAGCATTGGTTGAAAAGCATAATGAGTATCTTGTAAAGATACTCATAATAGATAGACATAGAGAGTTTAATTCTAATAAATTTATTTATTTTTGTATAAAGAATGGCATATAGAGACAACTTATAATATTTCCTATAAACCTTAACCGAATGGTAATATTGAAGGATAAAAATATACCATTATAGAAATTCTGCAAAACATGATGTAGAGAAAAAATATTTGAAACAATTTTTGGGGAGAAACAGTGGCCACTACCATCTATATTTTTAATCAAAATCCCATAAAATAAGTTCAAAACCTCATTCCAAAGGAATCCTTGAGTGGTCACAAACCTTTAGTGGCCCATCCTTGAGTCTTTGGTTTCTTGGCATATGCGCATGTTTTAGTCCAAAAGGAAAACAAGTAGGATGAAACATCCCTACTTTGTATCTTTATGTGATATGAAATACAAAAAGTAAGGGGTATAAATTCTAATATCTTGACATAATGAAATGGATTGTTAGTCAGAATGTAAATTTTTTATGTAGGGTGAGCATTTCAGTGGAAATATGGTCTATAGAAAAACCTTTGAATAATTACTAGGATGGAAGATAATAGTATTCCTCCTCTTTACACAAGCTCAAGTGGATGTTCAAGCTCTAGTTCTAGTCCTCTAAGTTTACCTAATTCCTCTAGTATCAAAAAATTAGGTGAAGATTAACCTCCAAAATCACCTCCACTATTATCTCCAAGAAAGGTATAGATTTTGGTTGACATGTATCAAAGGAGTTAAAATATGAAACTAGTTGTGAATTTTTGTTTGTTAGTACAATTAATGTTGAGCCCTCTATGTATGAAGAAATAATGAAAGAACTACTAAGGGTTAACGTTATGAATGATGAGATGAATAATATTCATAATACTAATAATACTTCATAATAAGCTCAACTTCCAAAAGATACACATGTGATTGGTGTAAAATGGGTATATAAATTTAAATGTTATGGAAATGGTTTAATAGAATGGATTTAAAGGAAATATTTCTTTCCAAGGGATTTTCCCAAACTTGAGGAGTAGATTATGCATAAAACATCTCTCTTGTAGATATAATTGATACAATTAAGATTATATTGACTATTACAATAGAATATAAGTGGTCAATATTTTAGATGGATGTGAATTCAATATTCCCAAATGGTTATATAAATGAGGAATTTCATGTGTCACAAACTATGGGTTATGAAGTCCCCCCCTAAAAAAAATTAGTCTAAAAGATAAAGAAAGCACTTTATAGGTTGAATCAAGATCCTCATTCATAGTATGCTAGGTTGAAGGAAGCCAATATGATCCCAAATTGTATTACTAATATATTGGTAATGATATTCACATAGTATATCTTTATGTTTATGATCTTATTTATATAGGTACAACCAATTATGTCATGTAGAAGTTTTAGGAAAAATAAAAAAAGAATTTAAAATGTCAGATCTAGGTCTCACACACTATTTAATAGGTGTAGTGGTACAATAGTAACCAATAGGTACATATATTTCTAAAATCAAGCATGTTTTTGATTTATTGAAGAAATTTAGAATGGTGGCATGGAAGGAACTTTAAACCCCTATAGCACTCAATGATAAATTAACCAAGGAAGATACAAGTGCAAATGTTGATGCTACTTTTTATAGAAGTTTAGCTGGTAACTATTGTCATGAAGGATTGAAACCAATGCCAAGCTGAAATCTCAACAATCCTATACAACATTTGTCTACTCTAGGGTTCTGGGTGTCTTATGATAAGAGTAGGCCTTAAAAATAAGTTGGCTATTGTTATGATCACCTAATATTATCTAATTTATTGATTGAAAAAAGAGTAGAGAGATTTTCCTAGTTGAAATGGTAAATTGAAATTTGATAAACATAAATGATTTAATTTTTAAGAATTACTATCTGCTACTTTGACTCACAATACACCTCAAAATTAAAGCTACATGTTTTTGCAAGTCAAATTAAACATTCAATTTATCTATTCTCAAATGAAAGTTAAGACTTTAATGCTTGTGTAATGGGAAATAAGAGATTTTCATAAATTTAATTCATTAATCAAGCTCATAACATAAGCTATAATCAACAGTAACATGAATTTGAATTCCACCAACATGAAGCACATAAAAGATAAAATTAGAAGGTTTTATTATAAAACCACAAAATACCTCAAATTTAGACAATTAACACTTATAAGAAGAAGATTTGGTAAGAAATTTATTTATTTCTATTCAAATTAAAGGGGCCACTAAGTTATTACAAACATTGAAAGCATTTTCAATATGGAAAATATTTTTGAAAATGATCTCTTCCAATCATTTCCTATGTTGTCACAAAAGTGGTAGAATGAAAAGACTATAAGAGAAAGAAATTACCAAAATTATCTCATAAAAAGGTCTTAATTGATCTCCAAAGAACTGAGAGGTGAAATCTATTTGAATTGAATTGAAACAAGATGAGGAAATGGAAATCTACCTTGGATGTGTGCCTTTAACCTTAAAAGTTTCTTCTTGATGTAAAATATCTTCTTTTGGTTGTATATGGATGAAAATTATAAAAACAAATATGTTGGAACTACTCCAATTTGAAGTTTGCTGGGACGAAAAGTTGCATTCATGGATACTCCACTCATGTGAAGCCTGGAAATGCCCTTAAATTACTATATACTTTTCAAAATTCTACATGTTATGTAGTCAATAGTTCTAAAGTGATTTTATCTTTCATGATGACTTAACTCTAATTTTAATTTTGTTTTCCTCATTGTTGATATCTTCATTTCAACGCTTACTATATTTTCATTTATTTTCTTTCAAACATCACTACAAATTATTGATCTAATTTATATTCTTGTATCCATATGATGTCCATATTTTTATGATAGTGATTACTTGCTTCCATATGCATCTCTTATCACTGTCTTTTTATATTCAATCATAGTATGATAACATTCTTTGATCACTCAAGCTCTATGGCCATTCTTTTCTTGAACATACTTTTCTCAGTAGTTCTTACATTACATATCATATCCTTAATAATATTGATCATTGTTACATTAATTCATCATTATCTTACTTTCATTATATGGCCCTTTTTGTTTTTTCCTCCTAATGGTGATATGATCTTTGAACATTTGATGCCTCTATTATCTTCATGCCCTTCCTTAGGTTTACTATTATGATCCTTTTTTATAGTTTTCTATAGTGTGTTATTAGTGATATTTGCTTCAACGACTTATTAATGACTGTCAATATTGATAATTCTATAATAGTCTTTTATTCTCCTTATATTATTGTGCTTGAACCATTTTTTAACTATACTTGGCATTCAAATCATTATTCTCACTTTCTTTTTGAAAACTCTATATCTCTATGACAATGAATGCCATCATTTTGTGGCCTATGAATCTACTTAGATAGTGTACTATTTTTCTCTTTTTAGTGTGTTTTTCTCTTTATCTCTCTTTTACTATATGATGAACACTAAACCTTTTCTATATATTGGCGTGTTCCTCTCTAAATCACATGCACCTCATGTATGGTTATATATATAAGTCAACTATTTAATCCCATTTTTTTAATCTTTTGTTTCTAATTTTTATCCTCCACAACTTATTATTATATAACTATTATCAAGGTTCCAAAATCCATGACAATTTATCATATAATTTTATATCATGGTTGTGTATGATTTTTGTAGTCAATGTTTTGGGTTACACTCTATGAACCATCATCTGAAGAAAAGAGAGATCAAGAATGATGAATAATGATTCACAGAGTTTAACCTTAAATGTTGAATAAAAAATTCACACAATCAAGATCTTGAAGAATATGGTAAATTATTGTTATATTCCATTTGATCACTAGTTTTAAATTGTAGTGATTTACCTTAAAGTGTTAAATATTTCCCTTTTGTGGCATTGAAATCACTCTCAGCTATGACTATTAAGATAGCCACATGCCCTTGTAACACTCTTTGCATAATTTTTTACATTGTTTGCTACAACTTATTGATGTCCATTGATATACATTACAACACTAATTTTTAAAACCCTTTCTATTATTCCTCGCTGATTTAAAATTTGGCTCTATAAATTTATATTACAATCAATGTATTTGTAAGATCTCTATAATTATCTTTTATATCCACATCTATGATTTCTTGGATGCAAGGAATATCCTTATTTCTATGGATGCCTCTATTTTTGTGCTCCATTTATAGCTGTACATATATACTTTTTGAAAAATAGAGTTATCCTTTTGTTTCTTATGTTGACATCAATCTTCATAGTTATAATGAGGTCCTTGGAGTGTTTAATGTTATCATATTGACACCTTTCTATTTATTATCTCTATAATCTTCATTTCCTTTGAATGTCATCTTTAATCAGAATATTTTCATGAGTATTATCAAGTGGAGGGGACCTTTTAACCTCTATCCCTTTGTCATAGTGACATCCTTTCTTTGTCAATGGTTTTTCCTTTTACTTATTTGAAGACTCATTGTAACTATATTTTAATGTTTATGAAAATAGAAAATTATATCCTCATTGATTGTCTCTTATTATATTCACTTTATCCCAGTGATTTGAACCTTGGAGATATTCATCTTTTATCTACTATCTTAGCTTGCACGTCTCTCTCAACTTTGGTCTTCTTTAGAAAATACTATCTTTAACATGCCATGTCCTTATTTGATGCACCTATCCTAGATGTCTCTTTTATTGTTAATGTTTCTTACTTTCATTTTTGTGAATTCAATGTCTTCATGGAAGTAATTTTAACCCATTGAATGCACTTTCATTTCATGAATTCTAAATCTTTCTTGGTAGTATTTTTTGAATGATGTTGAATCATTACAACATTACTATATATCTACTCTTATATCCATGGTTGTATGTCCTTGAGAAAATTATTCATAAAGATGCATATTGGATTTTAATGATCATTTTTTTTATCTCATTATTACCTCCTTTTCAAAATCATAATAGTTTCTTCAGTGTTCTTCAATGATTGTGTTTTTATATCCACATAGTTCTCTATGGCACGTCTCCCTATTTTTCTAGGTAGAAACTTGTTATCTTGGTATTATCTTGTCAGTGACAATCCATGGCATCAATGGTTTCCACACCACTGTCATGATTATTGCTATCATTGCAATTTCCTCTTTCATCATAGAAACAATCCATGACCTTTTTCTCTTAATTGTTCCTTTATTTGTCTTGACTATGGACAACATTTTCTTCAACTTAAAATTTATTCTTGATCTTTTGTCTTTTTAAATACATTTAACTCTTACGTTAATAACATTCTCTATAATATGTCCACATGAAACCCTTTCTTCATGGTATCATTTCTTTTGATGTCACTCTCTTTGCCATATATTCTATTTTCATTAAATTATCTTCTCATTTCATGACTAATCTTTTTGAAAACCTAGTCTTTATATCTTTATATTGATCAAAACTTTGACAATGTTTGTATATTCAATTAGAGAAGTATATACAATAAAAGACCCTCCAAATAATAATGTAACAACATGTCTTGAGAATTCATGACTAAATAATTCCTCTTTTCTATTGAACTATTAAATCCAAAGTCTTCTAAGCCATTGAACTAATACGTTGCATAATAAAATTTATATTTAACCACAAATATCTAAGAAATAATTATAGGTTCTAATGGAAAGGAAGATACACATTCTTTAAAGAAATAGTTATTGGATTTAAAGTCCCACCTTGCCATTTCTGACTATTGTTCTCTTTACCATGAAATTTGTACTTTCTTATGTACTCCTTTTGTTTGGTTAAATGGGTTTTTGATGAAATTAAGACTTTGAGTGTTAAATTTAGATTCCTTATTACAAAGTTGGTAATATCTAGGAGAGGTTAGACTTTGGGTCTAATTAGGAGGACAAAGCCATGGAGAATAGGGATGACAAGAAGATGAGTCTGCTACAGGAAAAAGTGGATAAAATGGAGTCTACCCTCAAGAAGCATGTCTTGGAGAACAATATGTTTTTGGGGACTGCGGTCGAGTACATTAACAACATCAAGTAGGAGATGAATGTGGGATCCTCTATGAAGATTGAAGATACCAAAGATGATGATGATGACTAGACTAGATTGGGAAAATGTACCATATCTTCTAAGAAGATAAAGATTCAAGATAGGATTCTGGAGATCTCTGACCTCAATGTTGTCATTAGTAAGATTGCCAATATTAAAGACATGGAGGCAAATCTACTAGAGTTCACCTAGTATTTTGTTATTTTGTGTTTGTTGTTTTTGTCGGTGTTTCTGTTAATGGGTGTCTATTTCTGGTTACTAGTTTTAGGATGGTTTTGTTGTTGGGTTTCATGTCTGCTAGCAAGTTGTTTTACAACCCTATTCCTTTTTGGTGGGCTTAATGTCTAATCTTTCATTATAATTTTGTAAGGGGTTTCGGGTCACTACAAAACTTATTTTTACCAGTAATTAAAAACACATTTCTTTATCAATGAAGAATTTTTTTTTCCTCACTTTCTTTCATTTTGAAATCTTTATATATTGTTTGTATCATAAACATAGCATGCATTCATTGCAAATAACAATTCATTTGCATTAATACTATTATTTTTAATATTACATTCTCCTTGACGAGTAGTTTACTACTCTCTTTTATACAACTTATTATTTTACACCTAGATCTTCCCTTTCACTGTGTTCACTACATTTCTATCATCTTTAATTTCTGCTATTCCAATGAAGGTTGATGCACATTACCATGGGAAATTACTTTTGGTGTTGGGTGCAATTATTCTTTTACAAATACCTACAACTTTCTTGGTGGCCATGAAGCTGCAAGAGTGAAGTGAGGGAATCAAACTATAACCTCATCTTTAATCTCCACCTCAACCCAAGTCAAATTAAGGTTTATCTTTAATTTTTCTCCAATGGTATATACAAAGTATCTTTTTTAACAAAACACTGCTTATTTAAACTCATCTCCTTTTATCACTTTATAATAATCCAAATCTTTTTATAAAATATTGAAGTAATTTCTTACCCCAATATTCAAATAAAACTTACAGATTTTGGAATTAAGGCCTAGGGAAACTTAAGACTATTTTGACCCAAAATTTTAAAAAATAGTGAATATTTTTGTGACATGTTAGGGATGTTTGTATGCTAAACAATAATACTAGTGACCTTATGCATCCATTAGGTATAGGAGTACAAATATGTCTTTAAAAAATAAAAATTAGACCATGACCATGTTGTTATAAATATTTAACAACAACAACAACCTTGAAAATAAACTAAAAACTTGTGCAACAAACACTTAGGTAAGGGGACATAATCTAAAAAAAAGAATGATATACAACACTTATAGGTGTGAGGAAATACAAAACAATATTAATCAACACTTTGAGAATATAGAAAAGCTAAGTATGAACAAGCTAGATCATCACCTCAATAGTAGAGCTTAAGATGAATCCTGTTGACCGAGATCAGTAGCTCTTATCCATTAAGTTTGTGCAACTAAAAGGAATCATGAGTCTTGCATCCTTTGATGACAAATGGATAACTCCACATGGTATAAAACTTGTATGCTTCCTAGACCTACTCTTTATCTTATATAAATTAATAACTAAGTCAATTTCATTAAAATATCTTGGGACTGATAGAGATAGCGGATAGACATTCAATATTTTATTCAATGAATTCACATCACTTTATATGAGAGATGTACGTAGTTTGGTAACTGTATAATTATATAACTGCTACAAACCATATTGTAACTAATAGATAGTTACATGTATCAATTCTATTATGCCAACATTCCCCCCCTTAATACATTGATCCTATATGATCATATTCACATTTTCCTAAGGACCCCCCTTAAGGTTTATTTAATTAAACATGTTAATTATATAATATGAATACATGTGTGGATAAAATATTCTAAAGTAACAAATCTTGAATCATGCAAGGCTCCATCAATCTGTCTCTTGACCCTTAGAAAGGTGTAGCTTCGAGTTGTCTTCTTAATCATGTTGTCCTGAAATCTCAAATCACAAAGTATTAAATTATTTAAGAATGATCTCTAAGAGATGTGGCAGATCTCTATCATTATCTAGTGACTATGAATGGGTATAATTATTGATCATATACTTTTAAACTCATTGGACAACAATCCATATTGAGCACAATATCAAGTCCCAAACCTGTCCCCAAAATAAATCTTCAAAAGACATGTATTTTGCAAACTTGTCAGCATTAGAAAGCTAAACAAAATTGAAAACCAAAACTGCCAAAAATGCTTCTCATGACCATCTCAAAGTGAGAAGATAACTTGAGATGATGGAAGTTCCTCCATCCTCTGATGCCACCAACCTCCAAAATGATTCTATTACAATTTACCAATTTGGTGTTTTAGGTGATTCTTTGGAAGCTTCTTCCTCAAATGAGATAAGAATCTTGATGTACTTATTTAGACTTTTACTATCCAATAGACCCAAACTTCTATGCTTTATAGGCTTGTATGAAATAAAGAACTCTATCACAGGCTCAATTTTAAGTTGGTTAAAGGTCATCCAATTGCATATACTAGAGATGCTTCCAATCATTTCAGGTATAATAATTTTGTTTAGGAGGTGAGCTTTAACTGGTTCTTGCTTTACACTCAAGAAAGAGCTTCATACTTAGCTTTGCATAGTTTCTTTATCAAGACCATTGAATTCCCTTTCAAAGCTTGTTGCAACCTTCTTTGAACATGATTATGAAATATCTTGATTGTCAACATATTCTTTTTTTGTTTCATAACAATAAATTTAGGATAAATTTGAAAAATAGAACATTCAACAATGGAGATATCTTACATAAAATTCTAGGATATATATTTTTCTACATGAATGATTCAAACCAACTCTTTTGTAGTTCATGCACATCAAATAGCATTGAAATATATCTTAAAATTATCGTAGGAACAATCATATCCTGAGAGCATTATATGATCTTCAAAACTAGTCTGGGTATAATATCTTACCAAATGATGGATCTATGATGGAGAAAGTAAAAATTATTTATACAAGATGGTGTAGGTCAAAGGCATGTGTGTAAAAAAAATGAATGTACCAAAATTATTAATAGCCTCCTTCCATTCTATAATTCCAATGGTATCATAGGCATAGTGAGGTTTTGACTTTAACTAGCCCAGCAAATGAATGTGATGATCCATGCCATTCACACTTCTATTGTGTGCTCATCCTCTTCTCATCTAATTCATTTCCAAAAGATCATTTTGTTTAGAGTGTCTAAGACTCAACCATCTACTCCAATCTTCAAGATGATAGAACAAAACATAGGACCACTATCAAAATATATCACTACTTGAAATGTTTCCACTGAATTGGTTGTTACATACTTGTAACTAAGCTAGGTTCTTTTCTTGTCCAATAGCACTGATTTGATCATAATCAAGTTGTGCATTCTCTTCATTGTGGACTTGAAAACTTGTAATTCCCTCTCTACATTCAATAGTAGAATTCAAAAAATGATATGATAAAAAAGAAATAATTTCAAATGGGTAGCTAATTGAAAAAATATTGCAAACAACTGAGAAGATTCAACAATACCATTGGAGTACAATAAAAGAATTTCATGTACAACATGTGGGAGATTTGGACACATAGAAGAAAATTGCATTTTGATGCATGGAAGGAACAATAGAAGGTCATGGAGAAACCCTAGAATGGAATGTTTTCATTATCATAAGGTACGTCACCTAGCCAAAAGCTATCGATACCGAGGTAAAACTCCAACTAAGGAACAAAAAAATGAAAGTATTCAAGAAAATGTTTAAGAAATAAGATATCAAATGAATAGAATATGAAGAAGAGAGTATCTAAATGATGGAACTTCACTTGGAATAATTGATGGAACCTCATCCTCTAGATTGGGTGCACCTATATTCACCTAATTAGTCAAAGGTATGTGTAGGAACTATGAGCTAAAAATCAATCTTAAATTGATTCCTAACATTTATGAAAAGACCTATATAAGCATATTAAGATGTATTTGGATATATGTTGTGAAGTAAAAAATTTATGTTTGATTGGTGAAAGTCCATGTTGTTTTGTTTCATTTAGTGTAACAAAGTGTAATTGGTAATCAGTGAAAAGGGAGTCAGTGATAGCATTAAATGAAAAAACTATAGCCATTGGAAACCCTAATCAATGAAAATGTATCAATAGACCACTTTGTTATTTCATTTTTACCTTACGTTTCAAGAGCATTTGAGAAAATTGTTGATACGAGTCCTCTCAGAGAATTTGAGTGATTTACTAAAGAGATCTAATCATTATCAAGGATATTTGAGTAATTTTGGGTTTCTCTAGCAAGTTGTGAAAGCAAAAACTAGTTGATTTAAAACAAAACCATTCTTTAATCAACCATTTATATCTTTGAAGCAATGGCACCCAAAATTCAAAATCCTTTTGTTGTTGATAAGGTTGATCATGTTAATATGAAGTACAAGATACCTACACCTAAAGCTACTAAACCTGATAACATGGGAACCCTATCTTCAATTCCTTTGAGAGTAATTTTGATTGAAGAAATCTATGCCTTCATCCACTGTAAGATTGATAAATTATATTAATTTGATAACAACACATCATACCAGAATCTATGTGTGAATGTGAAGTTGAAAGATGGATATATCTATTTGGAAACAAAGGTTTTAGTGCATGCAATGCATGTATCAAGAATATTCAAATCAGAGTGGATGAGAATTGTATTGAGTTGAGTTCATGATCAGTTCATGTGGCTCGATGCACTAGTCAAGATTATAAAAGATGTCCTGCATATTATGACTAGTCACCCAATTGGTGAGAGACTGAAGGACAACAAGGTAACTAGAATTTTTTTTTTGGTGTCATTTAACACAAGATAAATGTGATGGAATAGGTCTCAAATTATCTATTGTTGAAGATCATGAATTGAGATTTACATGTAATGTTATGTCCTACCGAATCTTCCATTCATCCCAAGTAGATAGTGTACCATGTGGAGTAGTAGACATTGCATATAAGATAGTCAATAAGGACATGAATATTCATCTATGTGATATCCTACTAAAGTATTTTGATTATAATATGAACACTATTCATAAAGAAAAGACCAACACTTTGAAGTTTGGGTCATTGTTGGTATGTATATTTTTATAATTTCAAACCTTCTTCCCATCAATAGATAATGTAGTATGGAGTGTGAAGAAAATATTTCACTAAGTTCCGGAATAGAATGACTATTTCACTAAGTTCTAGACTAGAATGCACATGAAATTTAGCATTCCACCTCAATTAGTGGAAAATCACTGAGACACTATTTATTTTGAAGTGGATACTGACACTTGTATAGGGAAAGATGTGGATCTAAGGGCTACTTGGGTACAACCAATGGGATATGAAATTGACATAGAGATTGCATCTCAGTAGATTGAAGCCCTGTTAGCTAATTGATAAGAGACCTAATCAATATGGAACATATGAATAAGTGAAGGATAAGATAAAACTAGGTATATTGATACCTAAGGCTCAAAGAAAAATAAGTAGAATGATCAGTAATTTGTCAAAAAATATGGGTGTTATTGTTGAAGAAGATGAGGTTGGTCCATCTAAGATGAAGGTGAAAGAAAGTAAGAGTAAAAAGGGACACACTTATCCATAAGGGTTCAAGACCATTGACAAGGTCTACTTCTACACTAAGGGAGAAGGAGAAACCAGGGGAAAAGAAACAAAACCCTAAGACATACATGAGGGAAAAGAAAACATATGGTAGACTAAGCAAAACTCTAAAGCTACAAGAAGTTAGTGAAACAGAATCAAAAGATTGAAGTAAATTTAAAGTTGTGAAAAACTAACCCCCAAAACCTAAAAACTTAGATGAATTTCTTGAAAATCTTAAGAATTATGGAGGTTTCACACAAATAAAATTGGAAAAGTATGAAACAAGGAATAATGAAGAAAAATAAAATATTGAGGAGGAAGTTGTGTTTACACTACATAAATTTATAACTATTTTGGTTTAAATTTCCAACCGAATACCAAATGATCTATACAAGAAAATTGATGCTAAATGGAAGTATGCTACGTCTTTTAAAAATGAAATGAGGGAAAGATCACTATCCATCATTGTACCTAAGTTTTTAGTACAAGATATTAAGGAAGCATTGAAGGGTTATTCAAATAGATTTCTTGTAAAGAGCAGAGCATGGAAGATCACAGTCAATGACCTAGAAGCAATGAAAAAGGATAGAGATGGTCTATGGAGAAAGATTTTCTTTCCCAAACATTCAACTGAGACTAAGGAAACTTTAGGTAAATCAGATCCTATTGATTTGACCCTAGAAAATGATGGAGTGATTATTGAGGATATCACTAAAAAGAACCCAATAAAAGAAAGAAAACATGATGAAGATATCATGGTTATCGAGGAAAAGGATACTAAAAAAATAGACACTGATGATACAACTATAGAAAAATTGATTAATGAAGATCATGTTCTAGAGCATGTAATTGATGTTCCTAATATTAATGAGGTTATCTAAGAAGTTACCGAATATATTCCCACTGATGTAGAGAAGTCCACAAAATAGGTAAAGGAGATCGGAAAAAAGGAAACCGAGGACAACAAAGAGATCGCGACTACAAAAAATTAGAATACAGAGCTGGTCACTTCTATTGAGATAATGAGACAAAAAAAAAATGTAGACAAGTAGGAGAAAGAAAAAGAGAAGGAAATAAATAAAGAAGAGGAGAAGAAAGAAGAAAAACATGAAGAAACTGTAAAAATAGAGAAGAATAAAAACATGAAGAAAGTGTAAAATAGAGATGAAGGCATCATATTCCCCTAAGTTTTCTACTAAAGAAAGAGTAAAAATAGAGAAGTCCAAGAAAAGAAATCATGAGAAAGTAAAAATTGACTTAAGCCAATCGATTGTAATTCCAAAGGTAGATATCTCCTCCCTAATCCCTAAAGAGCTATCTGAATTTGGAGATCTACTTAAAAATGAAATATTCACAAGATAAAATTATAGCCAAGAAACAAAATAAAAATGTGCTAGAGATTGTTAAAGATTTACTATAGGAAAGTTTTCTTCATGCTACTATAAATGAGAAAGGCAGTTTGTTAAGTCAATTGGAGGAACTAGTCAAAAAAGTGAAAGAACTTGTAATAGAGGGAACCAAGTATCTAATGCACGTGTACTGAAATAACATGGAGAATAAGATTATTGAAGATTTAATTCAATCAGTTTCATTAGATAAGGTATCACTTTATGAATTGGTTACAAAATTAGAAAATGAATTAAAAAACTATTCTTTCATTATTTCAAAAGTTTTGTTTAATTTTAAACTTTACTAAGGATATCAAGAAGAAATATGAATTTGTTGAAAAAAAGTTGAACGAGAAGTTGAAAAAGGTCATAACCAAGACTTGAAAATTTCAAGTATATTATCAAAAGTTGAAACACTTAATGGGAGTAGAACATGAGCTCGGAAAATAAGAGAATAAGATCAGAATGTAACTTTTATAGCTACAATGAATTAATCCAGAAGCATGTTTAGAAGGAAAAAGGATTAGTGAATACTCCTAACATAAGTGCTATGGATATCATGATTGGATTAGTGGCTGACATTGGTGATAAAATTATGGTGTTAAAAATAATAAAGGAATCATGGGAGTCATGGGAGTCATCCGTGGGAGATGCAAAGAAAAGATATTGAAATATATTTTTTACAAGATACCACCACTGAACCAAGTAAGTAATTTTTTCTTTCACATATTTGTCAAAAAATGGGGATAGATATATGTATATAAGAGGGATATAATATCAATCATAAGGAGTTATGTATATAGGAAGTATTATCATAGGGTGATTCATGGAGATTTATGGAGAATTGTGGAGTTTAAACATGGTCAAATTTTGATTTAGGATAGAATTTTGATGATTTTAAAGTTTTTAACAAAGATGAAAAACTAATTCCAAATGGGGAGATTGATACTCCTAAAGAGATATTTTATTGTCATTAGTTTTGTTAATGTCATATCGATTGTCAAATTCAGTCGGTGAATGAAGGAGTCAAATGACTCAGTTGGTAAAGAAAATAAATCGGTTAAGGAAAAGATAGTTTCAGTAAAGGAAAATAAGAAATAGGCATCGAGAAAAGAAAAGAAGGAACCGAATAGTTACCGAGTCACAGTAGTTACCAATTTGAAGAAAAATTTAGTTACCAAGCCGAGTATACATGTTACCAAGTAACGCAGGCTGACATGATAGATTTTAATAGATACATTGAATATGGACACCAATCATAAAACATTTGACCAATTCCAAGAAGATTATTTGGTAAATCATTGGAGATTTAAACAAGATGATTGTGCATGGTTACAAGCTAATATCTACCAATATAAATTAATTAGAACATATACATTGGAGATATAACCAATGCTAGCACCATTTGAGGAGAAGAATCTAGAACATTTCCACCACTTTTAGATTGAGTATAAAAGGATCAATGTATGTGAGAGATGTGTGAGAGAAGAGAAGATAAGAGAAATTAAAGAGAAAAGGTAATGATCAAACAAAGAAGATTGTGAAGGTGGTGAAGAGAAGAGAGGCTATTGAGTAAAAAAATAGTTAGAGAAGAATTATGCATTTGAATCAAAGTTAAGGTTACCGAGTACAAAATTTGAAGTGTGATCGAAATACAAAATGAGGTAATATGATATAATCAAGCATATTGAGTCTAACAATAATTTTTTGATGCATCATTACATACATTTTTAGTACTGGTTTATAGTGTACTCATAATTGTAAAATTGTTTAACTGGGTAGGCCCTAATAGTTCTTAATTTTTAAATCCTTTAAAAGGGTACATCTCATATATTAGAGTTGTAAAATCCTTTAGAAAGGTAGAATGAAAAGTCTTTGTACTCCAAACAAGGTAAATACTCATAATAGGGTAAGGTATCATAAGTAGCTAATTTTGTAGCCCTAACTGAGAAAACTATTTATTGTAGTAGTGAAGTATTGTGGGTACCATCCCCACCATAGTTTTTCCCTCTAATGAAGGATTTTTGTGAGACCAAAAATTATGGTGTTATGAGTTGTGAATTATGTTTTAATTTATATGTTTTATGGTGATGTATGAGAAGTTTATAATTTGGTAAATGTTCATAATAAGTTGATAAAAGTTTTTGGAGTATTGATTCACTCCTCCCCTCTTAGTACTTCACTTTCTATAATAAATCCAAAAAATTCACCACATACTGTCGGTACAATTCTCTATAACCTATATATTCAGTCTATCTGCAACTTCTGAATTCTCTTACTAAGACATATGTTGACATAAAAGATAAAAAAATAAATGAAAACATCATAGATCTCAATGATTCCAATAGTTATCCTTGGTTTCCTTTTCACTTTTTTTCCTTGGAACCAAATTAATTATTTCCCCTTGTACATGAGGCTAGGAAACCACTTATTAACCTTCCTTTTGCACACTTGTGGTATCATCTTTGGTTCTTGTTACTAATGGTATATTTTATCCTTCATCTACTTCCTCATCTTCTAGAAATATATCTAACTTAGGGGATATCAAAGATTTTTTTCTTTTGTATACCCTTTCTTTTACTAGGAGTTATGAATCCATTGGTATCTGAATTATGAAAGGAACCTTCCTCTTGCATAATGTGGATGGTTCCTCAGGAGATTTTTATGGAGTATCACTTTTTGGAGCTTCTTATTTAGGAGGAGGAGTTACATCACTATCTTTAACTTTCATCTTCTCTATTCACCTATTTTTAAAACCATAAGTAAAATACCTTTCATGCCTGTAGACTATTTATGGTCATATGGGAACAATATCCTCAAAGGTAGGAATGCTTACTAGACCCATCTGTCATTCCCCCTTCTTTAGCTTGGAAGTTGTGTCTAAGGGTGTCTTCATTAGCATAGGGTCCATCCTAAAGGGATATTTAGTGTTAATTCCATGATAAACCTCACTAGGTGTTTTAAATCATCATTCTCATCTCAAGCCACTTCAACATTTAGAAAAGCATTATTATAGATATTTTATTTATTGTCGATTGGATCAATAATATCATCTCTATCCCTCTTATATAACT
>BSBK01008408.1:0-90000 GCA_027943335.1 Chamaecyparis obtusa | reverse complement strand
CCTTCTTCTATTCTTAGTATCTGATCTTCAGTGGTCTCCATTTCTTTAATTTCATCTCTCCCTTAGATAGATGTTTCAGTGTCCTCATCAGTGCATATTGGTTCATATTTTTTATCTCTCCCTTTGACAACAATGCCAAAGAAAAAAATAAACATATAGCTCTGTAGTGGCCATGTAACTCTCTGTTGTCTGGTGCATTCTCTGTATCTTTGTATCTTGGTATACTGATATGCCAATCTGTTCCAGTTCTTCAAACTTTTCACAACCTTAGACATGATCCAAAGTCTGAACTATGCTGCATCAACATGAATGATCTTCTAATAAGATTAGGCTGATACAACATCCAGATCACCTTAGTGACCGATAGATAGGGGACGGACCCCAAGTCTAGTCCTCAAGTATTCAAATGTATCCTTCGATAGGGGCTTTGTAAATATGTCTGCAAGTTGTTCTTTAGATGTAACAAATTCTAGCTTCACTTGCCTCTCCTATACTTGTTCTCTTAAGTAGTGATACTTAATAGATATATGCTTTGTTTTAGAGTGCATCACTGGATTCTTTGAAATGTTTACACTAGTAGAATTTGGCAAATAAATGACTAAGTGACTTAAACTTTTAGTCATGTGAATAAAAGTCTTAGTCACATGACCAAAACTGATCATATTTGGCAAATAAATGACTAAATAAATGACCAATTTGGTCATCAGGTAAAATCACAACTAAAATGACTAAATAAATGACCAATTTGGTCATCAGGTAAAATGACTAAATAAATAGTTTGAGGGGTTTACCCTTTTTGGTTCCACAATTTCATTCATTTTATTGTGAGAACATGTTTTCATCAAACAAATTTTCAGTCATGGCTTACTATTTCAAATTCATTTCCCATCTCATGTCTAAGAACAAATTTAACTTGCATCTAATATTAGATCTTCAAATCAAATTAGATTTTGGTTGCATGAGTGAAATATTTAACGCTTAAACCTGTCACCTATTTTTTTCTTTAAAGTGTATATATTGTTAGAAATAGGGAATACTGAGAGGGGGGGGTGAATTAGTATTCTACAAACTTTTACTTTTTCCCAATTATGGATATAATAGATTATCTTAACACATGCATAACATAAGAAGATAATGATGAAGGGTGCTCCCCTTAATACCACAAGCACATAACAGAAACAGAGAAACAACAATAATATCCAAGAACAAAAAATGGGCTTCTTATTATCTCCACAAATGTGGAATTACAAACTTTTAGAATTACAATATGCAAAGCCACATGGGAATTCCCTCACAATATTCTATAGGACAAAGCCTCGAATCAATACCCAAATCTACTACCCAGAACTGTCCCCAAAACTGCCTAAGACAACACTACAACCTTCCTTATATATGTAATTTTCTACCACCTGGGAAGGTTCCAAAATTTTAGCCAATAAGGCTGACCAAACTTAGAATTATTTTATTTTTTATTTTATTACATCATAGTCGGCACAAAATAACTTTTGAAACCCAAACATAAATTTTGAAGAAAAATTATTTTCTGCCATTTCAGGTAGCCCAACTTTCGGAGACCATAAGTCATCACCCGTTGACCTGATTGACTATTATGACCCAATTTTGGAAAGGGAATGAAGCTCTCTACAACACTGGAATCAAGTAAGCTTCATTCCATTAAATTTTTGACCTCATTCAGGGCCTCTAAAGCCTTCAAAATTGAGTTCAAATTTTCTGTACCCTATTTTCAATACAATTTTTTTTTAATATCTTCAAAACTAGTCTTGATCAGGCAATGAAACTTTACTGGCATGCTGATACGACCAAAATGAACCTCCACCTATGAAATGAGAACATTCTGAGATCATATGACCAACTTCCTAAAAATAGTAAGTTTCCATAAATAGAAACTTTGCACAAGATAGCCCTTATTGAAAAACAAACAAAAATATTTCTAGGTGATGCAAGATTTCTCTTACACCTAGGATGCTCTTGCATCAAACACCTGGGGTAATTTGAGAAGTGATCCTGTCATGACTTAGGTATGCATAGGAAAACCAAGATGGTTAACCTCCTCCTTCATTAACCATGATGAATCTTCCATAGGTCATCCTTTCCATTTGACTAAATACTCTTCATATGTCCTATTTCTTGTGCTTCTGCGAACACGAATATCCAATATGTCTTCAATCTCCTTGATATCTAAACTGGTTGCTGGAATACTCCACTGTGCTGATGTAACCTCATCTTCAACACCTCCTTCATGATACTTTGTCAGATCTGAAACATTTAATACTGGTGAAATATTCAGCTCAGTAGGAAACTTGACCTCATATGCATTTCCTGAATCATGCTTCTTCAGTATCTTACATGGCCCAAACTTCTTCATTTTCATCTTATTATATGTACCAATTGGGAATCGCTCCATTTGCAAATGAACCATGACTTCATCTCCAACCTAAAATTCCTTATGCCTACTTTTCTCATCTACGTTAGCCTTATACTAAGAATTCATCTTGGTAATATGCTTCCTCACCTCCTCATGGATGTTCTTCAAATGTTCTACAAAATCCTCAGCTTTAGCACTACTTATTTCTCCTTTATCTATCTTTCTCAACTCAGATGCATTTCTTGGACTACTCCCATATACAATTTGGAATGGTGATTTACCAGTGCTCCTGTTGATAGAGTTATTGTATGTGAATTTCACCTATGGTAAAATCAAATCCATCCTGTTGGCTTATCTCCAACCAAACATCTCAGCGAATTCACCAAACTCCTATTCACCACCTCTATCTATCCATCAGTCTATGGATGATGTGATGAACTAAACTTCAAATATGTCTTCAACTTCTTCCACAATGTATGCCAGAAATATCCAATGAACCTAGTGTCCCTATCTAAAAATATGGTCTTTGGCAAACCATGTAGTCTCGCTACTTCTCTAAAAAACAATTATGCTACATGAACAACATCATTAGTCTTCTTGTAGGGAATAAAATGTGCCATCTTTGAAAATCTATAAACCACCACAAAAATTGAATCATGTCTCCGTTGTGTCCTTGATAAACCAAGAACAAAGTCCATACTGATATCCTCCCAAGGCTTCTCTAGTACAGATAATGGCTGATACAACCCTGTATTTTGCTTCACTCCTTTTGCCATCTGACACACGCTGCAACTCTATACAAACTTCTTGATATCTTGCTACAACTGTGGTCAATAATAATTCTCACTAACCAAAGCAAGGGTTTTATCTCAACCAAAATGTCTACCGAATCCTCTGGTATGCTTCTCCTTAATGAGAATCAATCTATATCTTTGCCAATCAATCTGTATCTCTGTTTGTAATAGTTGGCTTCTATCAAGTGCATCTTCAACCCTATTAGACTTTCCACTTCTGTGTTCCAAACCACATGTATAACTCTGCTAAAACTCAACCCATTTCAAAGGCCTTTGATTCAACTTTCCTTGACTATTAAAATATTGCAAAGCTTGATGACCAGTATAGAAAACAAACTCCTTAGGAAGCAGATAGTGTCTCCACTTCTTCAATGCCTGAACTATAGCATAAAATTCCTGATCATAAACATAATATTTCCTATTGACATCATTTAACTTCTCACTAAAATAAGCAATAGGTTTACCTTCTTGGCTCATAACAACTCCTATTGCAGTACCACTAGCATCACAATCTACTTGAAACACCTTATTAAAATTAGGAAGTGCTAAAATAGGTTGTTCTATAACCTTTTGTTTCAACAGTTTAAAACTCTTATCTGCCCCATTAGTCCACTTGAATTCTTTTCTATCCCATCTCATTGTTTCAGTCAAGGGTCCACAAATACTGTTTAAATTACTGATAAACTTTATGGAAAAGCTAGCCAAACCATGAAAATGTCTTACCTCAATAGGCCATTCAAGGATAGCCTACACTTTCTCTGGGTCCATTTTTAGACCTTCTGCTGAAACTACAAATCCCAAATAAACTAACTCCACAAAATTGCACTTCTTTAAATTAATCAACAACTTCTCATCTCTTAACTTCTTAAACAACAGACAAATATGCATCATATGTTCCTCCAATGTCTTGCAAAAGATCAAAATATCATCTAAGTAAACAATGACAAGCTTACCTAGGAATTCTTTCAGAACCTTGTTCATGAGCCACATAAAAGTGCTCAGTGCATTGGTTAGCCCAAAAGGCATGAATAACCACTCATACAGTCCCTCCTTTGTCTTAAAGGAAGTATTCCATTCATCTCCTTCTCTAATCTAAATCAAGTGATATCCACTCTTCAGATCTATCTTTGAAAAATACACAGCTCCACTCAAATAATCTATAATATCATCCATTCATGGCAATGAAAACCAGTACTTGATTGTGATCTTTTTTATTGCTCTAGAATCTATACATATCCTCCATTCTCCTTTCTTCTTCAGTGCTTATACCACTAGTAAAGCATAGGGACTCAGACTCTCTTGAATCAACCCCTTCTGCAATAACTCATGTACTTGTCTATTCAATTGTTCACTTTCTGCTGGTGTCATTCTATGTGCTACCTTGTATGGAAAACTAGCTCCTCGAATCAAATCCATCTGATGACTGATCTTCCTTACCAGTGGTAATCCATTAGGTACATTATCAGATACAATATCCTAAAACTCATTCAACAATTCTACAACCTCTACAGGTACATCCTCTACTTCGTCTTTACCAACTTTTGGAATTAAAAAAAAACACACATGCACATGCTTCATACCATACAGGAATTTTCTTCAATCAACAAAAGTTATTCTTGCACTACCACATACCTTTTCTTCGGTCTCCTTCAATGGCTTTAGCTTATGTCGCACTTCATCCTTTGTTAGGGAATAGGTATTTGCATGACCATCGTGTAAAACACATTTTTCAAACTACCATCGCCTAAACAACAACATGTGACATGCATCCATAGGTATGATATCACATAGTACCTCATCATGGTATCCACCAATCTTGAACTTTACTAGGCACTGTTCACTGACCATGACCTTGTGGTCATCCTGTACCCAGGCAATTTGATATAGATGTGGGTGTTTCTATGTCTTGAGCTTCAACTTTTCTACCATCATTTCTTACACCAAATTGTTTGTGATTCCACTATCAATAATCACATCATAACATTTACTGTCACACTTAAACCTGGTGCAAAATTGTAATACCCCAAAAATGGGCTATAGGTTAATTAACCTCCTACATCTTCAATCCGAATGAAATCGACATCAAAGTCCTAACCTAAGACACATCTGCACATTATCGAATCCCAATTGATTTTATCCTAAATTCTACATCAGGGAATATTCCTAGCAATATTCCAATTTATTCTAATTATCTTTAATTTAATTATAATTTGCCGATAAATCTTATTTATCCTAAAGTTTGATTAATTGAATATTCTAAATATTTAATTAATTAGATTTAATACTGCCACTTAATTATTTAATTGAATTGAATTAAATTATTCCTAAATTGTCTTATTTAATTTTGACAATAAAATAAAAAATCTCATGACTAATTGATTAAATTCCTATTTAATTGATTATTGTCAATTGTCAATTTTTAATAATATAGTTTTCAATAAAATTTTGATTAAAATAATTGATTAACCCACAAATCAGTTATTTTTAAATTTAAAATTAGTTAAGTTGAAGATAAATCACTTTATTTATTTAATTAATTCATGATTATTTGTGCACATTCAAAGAGCAGTTAAACTTTAAATCAAAAAATCAATTCAAGTTGTTATATTTTCAAAACTCTTGAGTTCAAAGTTGATCTAAACTTTTGATTTGAGTTAAAAAGTTGTTCGTGCATTATTTTGCATGATTTTATGAGTTATCTATTTCTAATTTCTTGTTAACTCAAAAATCAACCTGAGTTCATCAAGAGTGATTTATGACTTTTTCCATGCACCCTCAAGCCCTGGATTTTTATAAAATCAATGCTTAGCTGTTTACGAATCATCCACAGAATTTGCATACTTACTCTGGTGAATTGACATCAAAGAAATCATCAAGCTTCTTGGGAATCAACATTTTGTGAGATCAATCTTGTTTTCAATTTATTCTAATTTCATATTTCATATCATTGTTAGCTTAATTTGAATATCAGTTCAATCCATTTAGATTAATTTATTATCAATTTTTCTCATCTTATTGCATCAAAAAAAAAGAAAAAAAGAAGATGAATTTGCATTCATATTTTATTTCTTTCATTATTTAAATCCTTCATTTAGGTGTTGCATTGTCATTGATCTCGGTCTAATCTGAGAATACCATACTTGCACCTACTAGAAGGTAGTAAATTGCCTGGTTAGCTATATTGTTCTTATTTGCATATTTTGATTTTTCCTAACCTCTAATGTTTTACTGAAGTGTTGTGTCTATATCTAGGTACAAAATTCAAACACACATTTCTACCACCCATTGTGGGAGAACCCTCCTTTACATGCTGGTTTTGATTTTTTTTTGTTTGCAGCTAAAACCCTAAAGTTTCAAAGATTTAATTTTATCTCCCAAATGGCTTGGATTTTTGATTTGAAATTGTTTTTGCAGCTTGGAGACATATCAGGGAAGCTTTAATAAAAATTTTAGAATTTTCTTAGATGTTTTGAATTTTTAATAAATTTTTTCTTTATTTTTTGGAAAAAATTAATTTCTTACTCAAATCATCATATTTTTCAAAAAATTTTACATTTTCAAAAAACCCTTTAAATTATATAGGGTGTCTATTCTTTGTTTTAAATTTAGATGCAATATAATAGCTCAAATAGTCAACTTACAAAAACTGGTTTGTGTTGGTAAAATGGATCTCTAGGGCACAAATGAAGAGATTTTTCTAAAATTTTTACATTTTTGGAAAGATCTTTTTTTTTAGTAGGGGTCTCTATTTTTCATTTCTATTTTGTGGATGAAATCATATTAAAAAAAATAGATCTTTTTGACTAGGTCAAATGTAACAAAAAATAAAATTTTGTGATGGGTATGCACCTATTTTTCACATGGTTCAATGAATGATATGAGTTGTCATTTGGATTAGTTGCTGGTTATTATTGCTCCTAATAATTGATTTTTAGATCTAACCCTAGGGTTTTCATAAGTTGAATATACGTTGCATATCTTGTTTGCTTATTTTCTTGTCGGAGAGTTTGTGGCTTGCTTGTGCGGGATTGCTTAACAAAGCTAAAAATTAGGTAAAATATACTAAGCATGTTGCGAGGGAATTCAGGTATTCTACTACATCTGAAAAAATTTCAATTTGGACATAAAATGAATGTCTCACATGTCTAGCTTGAGTGCCTTTCCTACTTTCATAAATCAGACTTCAATTTTTGGGCTATAAAATGAACATAGATTTTCTTTTCGCATATCTGTTACACATATTAAATAGGTCCCATGAACACTATTTGTGGATGATCTTGAGAGATTGAGCTTCTTTTGCTTGCTTATTCATGTGAAGCTCCTCTTGATGAAGGATCCCCTTGTAGGTAGGGAAGGTACTGAGAAAGTCTCACATTCTACTAGATTCATGTGTATTCAACTTTTGATTGATACATTCTCTCTCTAGAGAGGTTGATAGATCATAAGTGGTTGATGTCATAGATTTTTGTGAGATAATCTTAGTCTTACTGTATCAGATTAATCTGTCTACTTTATCTTGGTGAAGTGAAGAGGTTAGGGGATTATGCTCTACTTCCTTTTTGGATAGTATGAGAAACCCAGATCCTTGAATCTAATCTAGTCCCCCTATGGTATCTTTTGTGACTCACCTTTAGAGAGGGTTAACTATAGTGGACATTCCCTTAATTGGGTCAAACACATGGACAAAACCTCAAGAAGTAATAGCCATTTTCATCGTGGTAGCAGCAGCTACTATATAAATGTCCTTGTGGAGGAAATCTTCATAGGTGTGATCTCTTGTTAGGCTGTCAGATCTCCCTAGCAGCTTCTATTTGATTAATTTATTGGACTATGTCAAAGCCCTGGTGTGCCCAGATTGGAGTTCACCCTCTTGAGATCACAAAAGTTGCAGAGTCAGACCATTACTACAAACCCTAGTGAGGCCAATTTTTTTAAATTTTTCTAGGAATATGTGCGTTATTGAAATTTTTTTTGGAACATACATAATTAGCACTTCTAGGGGTTAGTAAAATAAGTCACTGTTGCCTGCTCATGCGCAAGGTTTCTTTTTCCCTTGTTCATTACTTTTAGATGATTGCTTTCTTCCCTTGCTTGCTATTTTGTGTGCTTGATATCTTCTTGGTTACTTGAGACAAACTTTTACACAGATCTTCAAAAACTGGATAGAAAAATTTGCAAACAAACTGATACTAAAAAACTAAAAAATTACAAATCTGAAGCGAAAATCCTTTCTGGTGTCAAAATTCATCATAAAATTTGAAAACTTGTATCAAAGTCAAAGTCAAAGTTGTCATAGATTGCTCAAATTTGTCAAAAATTCAATTTTTCAGGCAAATCCCAAATTCTATCAAAATAGTGAACTGATTCTTGTCATTTCTAGTCATCCTTGGTCAGTTTGGGTCAAATCTCAGGTGCTATGATATGTTTCTCAACATCCAAATGAACTTAAATGGTATCAAGTTGCACAAAATGACTCTTGGTCTTCTTTCTTCCACATCTCTCATGTCTTCCTAGTCTCCCATTTCCATCTTTTCTCCTATTCCTTCACACTTTTTCTCTTCTTCCTAAACTCTTCATGTCTTCCCGATTCTTTTCCTCTTATCATCTACTCTACTTTCTTCTATTCATCTCTTCTTTCACTTCCATGCTTGATTCCTCCTCTTCCAGAACTATGATTTTCATCTATCTTATTATGGAACCTCTCTTGAAAATGGATGATCTCGAACTCATTGCTCAATTCGAATAGTATTATTCCAAAAGGCCCATGAGTGATAAATTTATGATGAAAATAAAGGAAAAATTGATTGAATCAGATGCCTTTCCTAGGATCATACACATGGTCATGTCACGACCTTCTTCTTCCAAACATCTTTCATATTCTAAGTCTTCTCATCATTCCTCATCATCCATGTCTTCTTCCTCTACTGGGTCATCACCTTCCTCTTCTCCATGATCTCGTTCCTCTTCTACTTCTCCCAAGAGTCTTCTCTTCTCAAGACATACCATGTTGAGAAACATGATAACCCTTATGATACCTCTTCCATGGAGAGTGACACACCCATCTTTGAAGACTATGATGATTATGAAGATGGACAATATACTGATACCTATGAACCCTCTATTCCTAAGAGTCCTCCTTGTCATCTACTTGTGCTTACTAGAAATGGGACGTCAGATTGGAAAGATCGTGATGGTGATCCATATGATTCTGATTTTGAAAGAGACTTTGATGATTTCTATGCACAATACCTAGATGATCCATCTATTTCACTTGAGGAAGAGAAAGCTTACCATGCTAATTATAAATGTGCATACTACAAGGATCTCTTCTCTAAGAACTCTCATGCTGAAAATAAAGATTACACTCTCAAGTAAGATCATGTTAATGTTGAACCTTTGTCTTGCGGTGGTTCCCTTCCATCCTCTACTTCCTCCAATACCCATACATTTCCTAAAGCTTCCAAGCCTATCAAATCTTTCACAAGTCCTTCATCCAACAAAGTTCCTAATACTTTTCATGTGGTTTCCTACAGTGATCCTCAAGGGCTACCTCTTAAAGAAACTCAAGCTAACCTTCACTTGGTTGCAAATACTTTCAATAATGCTAAACCTAAAGAGCCCAAGCCTATATATGATATAATTCATACTTCAACTAGTCCTCCACCATCTCTTCCAAAGTCTTCCATACAATTCCAACATGCTTCCTTGTCCTTAGAAGTGGCTCCATGTCAAGAGGACTCTAAAAATGATAAAGAAAAGAACGTAAAGAAAGATCAAGATCAAGAACCCTCCATGTCATCCACTCCTTTTCACGATGTCCCTTATCTTCTTCAGGGTTCTTTTGATCTTGCATGCCCTTTTTCATTCATTCCAACATGTCTTAAGTCTTCTCCTAAGCAAGATCACACTACTACTTATACTATTGAGCTTATTGACAATCAAAATAACCTTACTACACTTCCATTTTCCAAAGATGATACTTCCATTAAGGTTGGTAAAAATGGTGTTGTTACTTCCAATGTTAAGCCTACTAAAAATCAAGAGAAAAATTATGCGCTTATCCTATCCAAAGATCCTTGTCAAGATCAAAGTCTTCCATCTTCTTATTCTACCACTCCATGTTCATTTCCACTTTCTACTCTTCCTAAGTCTTTGCAAGCTTTGAAAAATCCTATCAAAGAAGGTTCTCATATTCAAGATGTCCATGATTCTATTGAAAATCCTAAAGCTCACTCTAAAGATGCTGATGTCCTTGGTTGTCATATAAATGTTGATGAACTTGTTGATTATCCTTTTGTGTATTCCACTTCCATCCTTGGACCTCTTCCACCAATATTAAGGACTTTACATCTACCTTCCATCTTGGGTCCTTATGTCCCTTCACTTTCCCCTCCTAACTCTCCTAATTCACCATCCATCTTGGGTCCTTACATCCCTCTATCTCCCATCTTTCCTCAAGATCAACATAGATGCATACCCTTGAATCCTTTTCATCCACCCACCCATCTAAGCCAGTCATATCCTCCTTCTTCTCCACAAGTCTCAAGTCTTTTGGAAGTAACTTGAATGTTCAATACAAGAAAAAGAAGCAATACAAGAATCCATCAAAAAAAAAGATCACCATGTCTCCTCTAATTGACATGGAGGCATAAAGTCAAAAGAGATATCTAAGAAAAAAACTACAAGAAAAGTATGGGCTCCAAAATCTATCATTGAAGATATTATCTCTAAATCATCAAAAAGAAATGAAAAGCCTATGACTATGTGGATTCCAAAGTCTCTCTTGAAAAATTCTAGTGTTGAGCAAAAACTGAAGTTGACATTCAAGCTTCCAAAGACTTCCACTTCATCTTCTTCCAAAAACATTCTTCCATTCCATGTGCCTAAACCACAACCTTTGCTATCCATTCACCATATTCCTTCACGTATTCCTTCATTCATGTTTCCTCCATCTTCTCCCCACCCTTCAAGGTGTGTGTTAATGTTTATCTTCCCTTCCTTTCAATCTACCCTTTCACAATCCTTCCATTCATTATCCTTCTACCTTCTATCCTTTTTTTCATTTTCCTATTCCTCCTATCTTCCAACCTCACTCACATTACATAGAACATTTTCTTCCATTTTTCTCTTCCATCTTCCTTTCCCTATGAGCATCTTTGAGCATATCATTTTGAATCCTTGGTATATCATGGTTTATCCTTTCAAGGAGCATTATCTAAAAAGCTTGCATTCTTCCAAAAAAAAGAAAAAAATGAATTTTTTTTTAAAAATGTGCCTTGGTGGAAACTTGGAAACATGCGCCTTGGTAGAAAGAGTAAAGATAAATAAATTCATCCTATGGTGAAAACCACTCCCTTGTGGCACCTTGGATAAGTATCATGATGAAAACCTGGCAATCAGGCATCATATGTAGTTCTTCTACATATTTCATCCATTCCATCTTTTCTCTTTGATCAAGTGACAATGTTGATCTATACACAAACATTTGGCTATCTTGTGAGCTATCTTACAATGATCTTTCTTTCATTCCCTTCCTTTTTAGCCTTCATATTTATTTTCCTCCATTCATTCTAGCCTTTCACTATCCTTTTCCCCTTTGGTCTTGATATAAAAAAAGAAAAAAAAAAGTAGAACATGATGCTTTGAAACCTCTTGACATGTCTACTCCTTTGTACTGCATCCTTTCCTACTCTTGCATTATGATTTTGTGACTTATCCTATGTTGGGCTTTCATTTCTTTTCCAAATGTTCTTTACATGACAATTTTTCCCTAGCTTGGGTATCCTTGAGGATTTTTTCCCTTCATTCTCCTTCATTCTCTTATCTTCAATCTCTTCCACCAGCTTGCCAATCCCTCTTGTTCTCCACCTTGCTAGACATTGGGACTATATGATATGATCTTGCTTGGGAGTTTGCAATGGAGAAATATTCAATCAAGTTTGCTAAGAAATGTTAAAAGTGTCAAGTGCATGGCAACTTAATTCATGCTCTAGGGAGAGATCTAATTCCCTTCACTACACAATGGCCTTTTCATCAATGGGCCTTTGATCTTATAAGGGATATACATCCTTATTCTTTTAATGGACATACCCATATAATCACAACTATAGATTATTTTTAAAAATGGGTAGAAGCGGTCCCTTTGACATAAGCAACTGGAAAACAAATATCTATGTTCATCTTAAACTACATCATATACCGGTATGGTATTCCACATTCCATAGTCACATATAATGGTGGATAATTTAAAAACAAATACTTGGATGATTTATGTGCCAAATTCAAGATTACACAACATTGGTCATCTATCTACTATCCTCATGGGAATGGACAAGTAGAGGCTTCTAACAAGAATCTATTGAGAATCTTGCACCATATAGTTAATAAAATAGGAAGAGACTTGGATCTCATGAACAATCCAACTCTCTAGGCCTAAAGAATAAGTATCAGAATGCCTACTGGGGCTACACCTTTCTCTTTAGTGTATGGGTCTGAAGCAGTACTGCCTATTGAAGTCAAAATCCCATCACTAAGAATCAGAATGCATGGTCTAGTAACTGATGATGACTACAAAGTATCTATGTTGTAAGAACTTGAACTACTAGATGAGCACATACAAGTAGCATATGATCATCTTAGAGTATATCAGAAGAGAATGTCTAGAGGTTACAATAAGAAAGTCAGACACAAAGAATTTCAGGTCGACGATCTAGTCTTGAGAGAGAATCCTAAAAATTAATCACATAGAGAGTGCAAGGGGAAGTTTGAACCCAACTTGCTGGGCCCTTTTGTTATCACTACTACTTTTGGCTCTGTGCCTATCGACTCTCAATGAATGAAGGAGAACAACTCCGAGAACCAATCAATGTTCTCCATCTAAAGAAATTATATGCCTAAGGCATTCAGTCTATGGTAAAATGTCTTGAAAAAATCTTAAAAATTGGACAAAGTCCTGAAAAAATGAACATCTTTGTGAAAACCTAGCAATAGGCGCCTTGATGATTCACAAAAAATAAAAAAAAATATCAAAAGTATAAAAAAATTGAGAAAAATAAAAATTCAAAAAAATGAGAAAAAGAAAAAGTGCCTTGGTGAAAACCTAGAAACAAGCGGCTTGGTAGCAAAAAAAGAATCTTTGCCAAGATGGTGAAAACCAGGCAAATGGGCACCACTTGTTTCAAAACGCTCCATCTATCAACACAATCTTGGTCTTTCCTAGCTTTCAATTCTTGCTTTAGTTTGTACATACCTCCTAGTTTGTTTACGCATTCTTGTTTTCAATAAGTCAGTCTGTACACCAATCAGCTGAAGCGTCTATATCCTATCAATGCTTAACACTTGGGGGAAATCAATGTCATATCCTATGGCCTCCAGTACATCTTAGATAAGTCATATCTAGTCAAAGTCCTTTGAAGCTTCATCTGATTCAGTCAGTCTATCTCATCTCCAGAAAGGATTTTGCATCTACAACAACGCAATCAAACATCAAACTAAAAACAATCTATGCTTCACATGCTTTTATCTCCTTGTATGCTTACTGATTCACATTGACATTTTTGCATATTATGTTCCCTCGAGCTCTTCGATGATGTCCTTTACAAGATTTAGAGAGTGATGAATGGGGACATAATATTTTCTTTCTTTTCTACTTATATGTGAACATCTAACAACTTTGGAAATTCTAGATAGAAATGGTGTCCTTCTGTAAGAGCCTCTATCTCAAATTGGATGGCCATGAGTACCTTGACCATTGATACCCAAAAAATTCAAGGAAGTTTGACCTAACTATTGTCTTTTTTGAGTGAGTTCTTCCTCCTATTGTGAAATGCGATCTTACCTAAGGATGTTAATGATAAAGGGTCACTATGGGTAATTCACATTGGATTTAGAATGATCTCTTGACTATTTGATGTGTTTGTACACAAGGCATATTCAGGTCATCATGACGTTTATGTTCTGATGCTTATACAAATTGTTATATCAAAATGAACATGATATTCAGGTCATCCTAGCGTTTGTGCCTTGGTGCTTATATCTAATCTGAGATTCTAAAAATAAAATCAATATTCATATGTCCATGGTTTCCTAACCAGTGGGTGTTGTATTGATTCTTGCACATAAAAATTGATATTCATATGTCTATAGTTTCCTAACTAGTGGGCATTGTATTGATTTATCTAGTTACCAAAAAATTCAATGATGAGAATGACCGACACATGATCAGTGACTAGGTCCTAGGTCCTAGGTTTGCATTTCATTTTGCACTTTGCATGATCTCACAAATTGCTTGAACACTTCAACGATTCTTCAAAAAAAAAATGCTAAACATATCTTAAGAGCTGAATCTCAAATGAAGGTTCCTCCAACGAAATAAGTAGAATCCTTTTTTGGGATCAAAATCAAAATATGAGATCATTTATATTAGTCACTACTTGCATAATCAACCTTCAATCATCAAAGAAATCCTGAATTCAACTTAACTAATTATCTTACATCAAACTATCAAAATTTCAACTTGGTTAACCATGGTCAAACCTAGTCAAACTTTGTCTTCTGGACCTCCGAACGATGCAGAATGCATTCTCAGATGTGTATAACCACTTCTCAAATCAATTAACATGCTTCTAAACTATAACGCTGACTTTTCTTGTCAAATTTTAATTTTCATCCTGAAGGGGGCATGGTATTGCACATCATTCAAGTTTGTAAATCAAATCTTTCTTTCAGTGATCAAGACAAAAACCACGTCTAGTTGTTGATTCATCTAAAGACCTCATCGCTTGGGGAAAATCTATCATCACTTGGGGCATATCACATTCATCGAGATCCATATCAATCTAGTATCCAAATCTATCTTCTAAATTGTATCAGCTTTTTATAACTATCAGTTCATTAGTGTTATTTTCTTGGTTCTTCATAACTGATGGGTTTAGGATGTTATACCAATATGATTCATACAAGGACATTGAGGTCTAGAATCAGTCACTCACTTCTTCGCAATCATAAGGTTCAGAATTAGGCATTTTGGCACCTTTTCATAATCATCGATTCATTGTTGATATAGCTAGCATCATCTTGATTCCTGGTCATTTGGGGCCTAGGTCAATATCTTTCAATCTTTAATCTTTCAAATCAGTTTCATACATATATCAAAATATAGACTATTCTTTGAACCACTGCGCTTTGCCCAGTGATTCAAAGAGGGGCAAAATGTAATACCCCAAAAATGGGCTATAGGCTCATTAACCTCCTACATCTTCAATTCAAATGAAATCGACATCAAAGTCCTAACCTAAGGCACATCTGCGCATTATCGAATCCCAATTGGTTTTATCCTAAATTTTGCATTGAGGAATATTCCTAGCAATATTCCCATTTATTCTAATTACCTTTAATTTAATTATTATTTGGAAATAAATCTTATTTATCCTAAAGTTTGATTAATTGAATATTCTAAATATTTAATTAATTAGATTTAATACTGCCACTTAATTATTTAATTGAATTTAATTAAATTATTCCTAAATTTTATTATTTAATTTTGACAATAAAATAAAAAATCTCATGACTAATTGATTAAATTCCTATTTAATTGATTATTGTCAATTGTCAATTTTTAATAATATAGTTTTGAATAAAAGTTTGATTAAAATAATTGATTAACCCACAAATTAGTTATTTTTAAATTTAAAATCAGTTAAGTTGAAGATAAATCACTTTATTTATTTAGTTAATTCATGATTATTTGTGCACATTCAAAGAGCAATTAAACTTTAAATCAGAAAATCAATTCAAGTTGTTATCTTTTCGAAACTCAGCATCTATTTTGAGTTCAAAGTTGATCTAAACTTCTAATTTGAGTTAAAAAGTTGTTCTTGCATGATTTTGGATAATTTTATGAGTTATCTATTTCTAATTTCTTGTTAACTCAAAAATCAACCTCAGTTCATCAAGAGTGATTTATGACTTTTTCCATGCACCCTCAAGCCTTGGATTTCTATAAAATCAAGGCTTGGCTCTTTACAAATCATCCATAGAATTTGCATACTTACTCTGATGAATTGACATCAAAGGAATCATCAAGCTTCTTGGGAATCAACATTTTGTGAGATCAATCTTGTTTTCAATACATTCTAGTTTCATATTTCATATCATTGTTAGCTTAATTTGCATATCATTTCAATCCATTTAGATTAATTTATTATTATTTTTTCTCATCTTATTGCATCAAAAATTAAAAAAAAAGATGAATTTGCATTCATATTTTATTGGTTTCATCATTTAAATCCTTCGTTTAGGTGTTGCATTGTCACTGATCTCCATCTAATCTGAGAATACCATACTCGCACCTACTAGAAGGCAGTAAATCACCTGGTTAGCTATATTGTTCTTATTTGCATATTTTGATTTTTGCTAACCTCTAATGTTTTACTAAAGTGTTGTGTCTATAGATAGCTACAAAATTCACACACACATTTTTGGCACCCACCGTGATTTTTGTACAAAGACGTCAGGTTTTTGAGTTATCAGGAAATAAGAAATAATTAACTCACAAAATCATGCAAAATACTATCAAGAGTGATTTGTGGCTTTTCTCAAGCACCTCCAAAGCCCTGGATTTCTATAAAATCAAGGCTTAGCTCTTTACAAATCATCCACAGAGTTTGCATACTTACTCTGGTGAATTGACATCAGAGGAATCATCAAGCTTCTTGGGAATCAACATTTTGTGAGATCAATCTTGTTTTCAATTCATTCTAGTTTCATATTTCATATCATTGTTAGCTTAATTTGCATATCATTTCAATCCATTTAGATTAATTTATTATCATTTTTTCTCATCTTATTGCATAAAAAAAAAAGAAAAAAAGATTAATTTGTATTCATATTTTATTTCTTTCATCATTTAAATCCTTCGTTTAGGTGTTGCATTGTCACTGATCTTGGTCTAATCTGAGAATACCATACTTGCACCTACTAGAAGATAGTAAATCACCCGGTTAGCTATATTGTTCTTATTTGCATATTTTTAGTTTTTATAACCTCTAATGTTTTACTAAAGTGTTGTGTCTACAGCTAGGTACAAAATTCACACACACATTTTTGGCACCCACTTTGAACTTAAATTCATGATGGATTTAAATTCATCATGCATTTATGACTTTTTCCATGCACCCTCAAGCCTTGGATTTCTATAAAATCAAGGCTCAGCTCTTTACAAATCATCCACAGAATTTGTATACTTACTCTAGCGAATTGACATAAAATCAAGCCCTAGATTTCTATAAAATCAAGGCTTAGCTCTTTAAAATCATCAGAGGAATTATATTGTTAGCATAATTCTTATAATTAATACTTAATTATTCTAGTTTCATATTTCATATCATTGTTAGCTTAATTTGAATATCATTTCAATCCATTGTTAGATTTAAATTCATCATGAATTTATGACTTTTTCCATGCACCCTCAAGCCCTGGATTTCTATAAAATCTTAGGTTAATTTAAAATCAGTTAAGTTGAAGATAAATCACTTTATTTATTTAATTAATTCATGATTATTTGTATTTAAAATGATCACTGTTAGATGAAGATCATTTAATTCATGAGCATTTAATGAATTTTTGAAGCTAATTAATATTTTTATTAATCTAATTAATTATGGAAAAATAATTAATTATTTTTCCATAATTAATTATTTTCAATTCGAAATAGATAACTCATAAAATAATGCAAAATATTGTTAACCCCAATACTAATCGAGGAATTATATTGTTAGCATAATTCATATAATTAATACTTACTTATTCTAGTTTCATATTTCATAACATTGTTAGCTTAATTTGAATATCATTTCAATCCATTTAGATTAATTTATTATCAATTTTTCTCATCTTATTACATAAAAAATTAAATAGATGTTGAGTTTAATTTGGGTGCCATTAATGTGTGTGTGAGTTTTGTACCTAGCTATAGACACAACACTTCAGTAAAATATTAGAGGTTAGCAAAAATCAAAATATGCAAATAAGAACAATATAATACCATAGACCGATATGGATATGGGTGTTTCTATCTCTCGAGCTTCAACTTTTTTACCATTTCTTCTGACACCAAATTGTCAGTGCTTCAACTATGAATAATCACATCACAACATTTACCCTCACACTTACACCTGGTGTGAAACAAGCTCCTCCTTTGCTCAAGTTCATTCTCACTACTCAGGAGGACTCTTATGTTAATCAAAATTTCTCCTCTTTTAGCATCTTCAGAATTTGATGATCTAACATCTTCATCTACATGTGCAACTCTGGCCAGGCCTTCATTCCTCCTATCTATCCTTCATTGGCATTGAGGACATTCAAATGCCCTATGAAATTCTTCTCCATAGTGAAAAACTATTCCACGGAAGCCTCCTCTTCCAGATCCTTGTCCTCTTCCTCTTCCCCTCTGATCCCTATTATTCTGATCCTAGAAGCGATTAGAATTGTTTCATCTCAGATTTTGACTGCTACTACCTCATCCTTCTTTTTTGAATCTTCATTTCAGACTCCATATGACCATCCACCAGATCGTCCACTGTGACCTCTTCCATTTTGTCTACTCTCAAACTTCTTGTTCAACTTTTCCTCTACTTTTAGGGAAAACTGGTATGCCTCTTCAATACTGTTCATTCGAACCAAATTCAACTCCTCTTGAATACTCAGCCTCAACCCATTAAAGTAACGGGAAAATTTCTCCTTATCAGCTTCCAGATGGCCTATTCTGATGAGGATTCGATAGAACTCCTATGTATACTCATGAACATATCTTCCTACTTGCTTCAAACTTTGCATCTTCTTTAATAGGTCAAGCTCATAATCAACAGGAATGAACTGCCGCTTCAATTTATCCACCATTTGATCCCATATTATGATTTTATCTTTCCCTCTTCTATTTCACTCCAATTGAATCTCTTACCACTAGATATTCACATGACCTTTCAATTTGGGCATCGTGAATTTGACCCTATCAGGATCCTTAATATCTTCATACTCAAAATATTCTTCACATTCATTGATCTAGTCAATCAACTCCTCTGGGTTAAGATTTCCTAAAAATGTAGGAACCTCAATCTTAGGTCTTTTCCCAATCTTGGAAATAGCCTGAAAAAGTCTTTCTTCCTCCTAGTTCACAATTTTGACTTCTCCTTCTTGATCTTCTTCTTCGGCTTCATCCTCGCTTTCGTCTCTAACATTAAGATTCATTCCTCTATGAATCTCTTCTTGCAATGCTCGTACTTGTCTCTAGAGCACTCTAACCTCAAGTGTTACAACACCAACTCTTCAATCATGTTCTCTCATGGAGGCATTTTCATGATGCACATTGAAACCCTAACCATGGTCCTGGTGCAAACTATCTCACAGTCGGTGATTTGTTTACACAGAAACCCCAATCCACGGTCCTGATGCAAACTGCCTCACAATCAGTGATCTGTTTACACACTCAGGAACTCCTACTCTGATACCACTTGATGGAGGGTGCTCCCCTTAATATCACAAACACATAACAGAAAAAGAGAAATAACAACAATATGCAAGAATAGAAAATGGGCTTCTTATTATCTCCACAATGTGGAATTACAAACTTTTAGAATTACAATATGGAAAGCCACATGGGTATTCTCTTAGAATATTCTGTAGGACAAACCCTTGAATCAATACCCAGATCTACTACCAAGAACTATCTCCAAAACTGCCTAAGACAACACTACAACCTTCCTTATATAGGCAATTTTATACTGCCTAGGAAGGTTCTAGAATTTTAGCCAATAAGGCTGACCAAACTTAGAATTATTTTATTTTTAATTTTACTACATCATAGTCAGCAAAAAATAATTTTTGAAACCCAAACATAAATTTTGAAGAAAAATTATTTTCTGCCATTTCAGGTGGCCCAACTTTCAGAGACCATAAGTCATTACCTGTTAACCCAATTGGCTATTATGATCCCATTTCAGAAAGGACATGAAGCACTTTATAATGCCTAAGTTAAGAAAGCTTCATTCAACTGAAGTTTTGACCTCATCTAAGGCCTCTAAAGCCTTCAAAATTGAGTTTGAAGTTTCTGTACCCTATTTTCAAAATTGAAAATTTTCAATATCTTCAAAACTAGACTTGATTCGGCAATGAAACTTTATTGGCAGGCTGATACAACCAAAATGAACCTCCACTTATGAAATAAGAACATTCTGAGATCATATGACCAACTTACTAAAAATAGTATGTTTCCATAAATAGCAACTCTCCACAAGATAGCCGTTATTGAAAAACAAACAGAAATATTTTTGGGTGATGCAAGATTGCTCTTACACCCAGGATGCTCCTGCATCAAACACCTAGGGTAATTTGAGAAGTGACCCTCTCATGACTCAGGTGTGCAGAGAAAAATCAAGATGGTGAACCTCCTCCTTCGTTATCCATGATGAATCTCCAACATGTCATCCTTTCCATTTGACCAAATACTCTTCATATGTCATGTTCCGTGTGCTTCTACCAACATGACTATCTAGTATGTCTTCAATCTCCTTGATATCTGAACTAGTTGCTGGAGTATTCCATTGTGCTACTATAACCCCATCTTCAACACCTCCTTCATGATACTCTGTCAGATCTGAAAGATTAGATACTGGTGAAATATTCAGCTCAGTAGGCAACTCGACCTCATATGTGTTTCCTCAATCATGCTTCTTCAGTATCTTACATGGCCCAAACTTCTTCATTTTTAGCTTGTTATATGTACCAACTAGGAATCACTCCTTCCACAAATGAACCATGACTTCATCTCCAACCTAAAATTTGTTATGCCTCTTTTTCTCATCTACCTTATCCTTATACTACGCATTCATCTTGGTAATGTACTTCCTCACCTCCTCATGGATGTTCTTCAAATGTTCTACAAAATCCTCAGCTTCAGCACTACTTATTTCTCCTTTATCTATCTTTCTCAACTCAGATGCATTTCTTGGACTACTCCCATATGTTGGAATTAGGAGAGATATGTACTAAGAGGGGAGGGGTGAATCAGTGCCTTCAAAAACTCTAATTGAAAAAACCTTTCAGATCTATAATTGTGTACTGTGATAACTGATCAAAATAACTTGAATATAATTGTATAAATTAATCATCTAGTTAACTTAAGAAAGTAAACAACATAAAATCAATATGACAATCACATAACACAAGTATTTTGGTAATGTAGAAACCCTTGTAAGAAGGTAAAAAATGCGGTGGGGATGACACCCACAAATTCTCCACTACTGTAGATAGAAAAGGTTTGCCTGTTAATGCTACAAGTTTTGATCACTTCTGGTGATGTTACCCTATTAGGAGTAACATGTTAGATCAGCTAGCTCTACCTAGTTATAGGATTTAAGCAACACTAATGAAGTGTGTACTTGGTTAAGAGATTTACATAAGACTGTTAAGTCTACTCTGTTAAGAGATTTATAAAAAACTCTATCACAATTGTCAAAAAGTAATAGGCAATTATCTGCTAGTTGACAACTCAATTTTTTGAAATAGATCTATAAGTGCTCATCAAAATATCACCTTATCTTTGATGGTTCTCTACTCTATTCTTCTCAGTAGCCTTCTCTGATTCTACTCAATCTGATATCCTCTGTACTCTATTTTGCTCTGTAAACTGATTGTCTTGAAGTTAGGCAATGTCTTCAAGTGCTCCATGATTCATATATATTAGTTCACCAACCTCATAAAATGGTGCGAACATACAAAATATATAGTGTTCTATTTTTTCCACCTTAGCAAAAAATTAGGTTACAAGAATAATCATAACCCTAAGATCTACGGTGTAAAATAACCTAGATCAACTATTACAATAAGATAAACATTACATTTAATGAGTATCTTTTACAATAAATGCTCCTCAATCTTGGTAAACCATTTTACAATTTGTTTTAACCATTTGCATAGAATAATGTGCCATTTCAAATTACTATGCCATCTTTTGTGATCATTGGTAAACACTATATAATGTGCTCGGTGTATACTATGATGCTCGGTGTTTACTTTCTGTCGGTGTCAGTGTTGCTAGTGCTTGGTGAACTGTGTGATGCTTTGTGTAAAGACTTTACCGACTACTCTGTCTTACTTCTGGTTACCGACCAACTCAATACAAGTAACCGACCAACCTATTTACTATCCTTTGATACTAATGACAAACTTAAATGCTTAATAGAGATTAACAATCTCCCCCTTTGGTATTAGTATCAAAACTTTGAATGTATATAGACAAAATGTTTCTATATATTCCTTATGTCTCTGCCATATATATATCCACAACAAAAAAAATTCTAAGTACAAAGCACTCCTCCTCGGTGCATGCTCCTGGTATTATGTAGTATACGTAAAAAACTATACTTATTTGGCATATACATGTTTTGCCCCTTTTTGATAATAATGCCAAATGTAAAAAAAATATATAAAGTATACTTACATCTTATCAAAAAAATTTCGATGGGTTTTCTTTACACACTCAAAGAGGTTGTCCCACTCCTCTTTCAAGTTGGTAAGAGCAATATGCTCTAGACCGACTTGTGCATGCATGTCAAAGATATTATCCAACACCAAAATATCTAGTGTTGCTACAAGTTGTTCAGCTTTGACAATGTGTGCTTCAAAAATTTTCAAGGGGTGAGTTCTTTTTGTAACTCTGTGACCTGATCGATGATGTGTGCTTCTTTTTTCCTAAAATCTTCTATCAGCCACTAGAGTTCCTTAACTCAGTGAATATTCTTTAAGAAAGAAGTTGGCTTAGTGATAGCTTCTTGTGTACTCAAATTTATCTCTTCTTCTAAACCTTTTATCTTTTCACCGAATTCTATAGTGAAGGTGTCTGAAGTACAAAGCTTGATGAGAAATTGATAGATTATCTGGGTAATAGATTTTACCTTGGTAATGACCTTAGATAATTTTACCTTGCTTCGTGCCACTTCTCTACTAATCCTTTCTGCCAATTTGTTCTGAATCTTTGATTCTGCCCTTTCTTCTATTCTTTTATCTGCATCTATATCAAAGGCATTGATTTTGTTGGCGAGTGTAGCAATTTGATCTAATATGGGAGTGTTCTCATCAATATTTGTCTCTGGTACTATTTTTTTCAGAATATCCCTCACATCATTTAACACTTCTTTACATTTGTGTTCTTGCCTTAACTTTTCTTGTGCTACTTTCCTTGAACATAATTTTCCATATCTACTTAGTTCCTTGGGGCTTAGGGTTCTTAGGTCACGTTCTGGTATAATTATAACTTCACCAATGGTGACCGGCCCTTTTTCTTTCTTCTTCTTCTTCTTTTGTGCAAGAGGTGACTTATTCTCACTTATAATAATAGTTTTTTCTCCACTTTTTGGAGTATCTTTCCTAGTTGACACCATATCATCCTTCGTCTGCTCCTTTGTAGATGGTGTGGGAGTCTCGATTATAGTGTCAAGTGGGTTCACCTTGGTCAACTTTGTTTCTTATGGTTCCTTTGTTTTGATAGACTATGCCTCTGTTTTGGTAGGCTCATTTGTATCTGCAGGTTGCTCAGGTGCTTGTATCCCTGTTGTATCATTATTTTGCTAAGGATGAGAAGCATCGGGTTGTACTTATGAAATTATTTCAACTACCTCTACAAGTACATGTAGTTCACCCAGTAGAGATGTGAACACACTATCAGTGTTTAGTGCTTCATCTTTATTTGGTGCAATTGTCACGTCTTCATCATCCTCATCATTAGGATCACCCTTAGTGATGTCCTCAATGAGTGCATCGTCATTGGTTTTCTATTGCAAGTGGATCTTTACTTGATCTGGTGCATCCTGTGAAATTTTGATTTCTTCCTTTTGTTTGGTGATATCAATTACCTCAGTAAGTGATATACCGGTGTCCACTATTTTCTTTTCTTTGTCATCATCGATGAAAATACCTTTACCTTTTGAACTGTGTCTCTTCTTAGACAGTTTTAGGAATGCTTCCTATTCAGCTTTCTCTTCTGCTTTCAAAATTGATGTCCACAAAGAATCACATGTGACATCCATATCACCCACATTGTCATCCATGATCTGCATAACTCTATTCTTGACTAGAAATTTAGCCTGATACTTTTTCATGTATTCACTTGCAACAACATAGCTAAAGTGTGAGGCTGCATGACTTAATGATCGTTCTCTTTTCCTTTTCTCTATATCTAGTGCAATATCCCATCTCTCACTTTCTTTTTCATAAGGTTCCTTTGGCAATTGACATGCGAATTCCATTGGTACTGTCTTGAATTTAATCATCATCTAGATGACAGCATGTTCTAGCTTTGTCTTGTCCTCAATTGACATTTTGTCAAATTTTCCTATGCCAAGATTTGTAAGATTTCCATTCTCAATTATATCTTCAATTATTTCTTCTATTGCACTTTCCCTATTACGAACTAAATTGAATTGATCAGGATCATTTTTAGTGTCAGTCTCCTCTATATCTTCTTTACTTCTTATGTATTTCCTTTTTTTCTTCGGTGTCTCATCTACTTTCTTGGTCTTTCTCTTAACATATTTCTGTGTTGGTGTAGTTGCTCTTGTTTTTGCTACTTTTATTGCTTCTACTTGCTCGGTAGATTGTGCAGCAGTTGACGAACGTGTCCTCATTCCTTTAGGTTTTGGTAGTTGCATTTCCTGTTCAACATTGATGGGAGGAACCAATGTGTGATCCTTTTCTTTATCTGACTTGGTCTCCTCACTATCATAGGGCTTGTCAGCCAGCTATAATTGACCTTTGGTTGCTTCTTTAATCGGTGACTCCTTAGGTGATTCAGATGCATTTTGATATTTTTCTATGAGATCTTTTCTCATTTTCTTCGCTCTTCTAGACATTTTTCCGATCTCTATGTCTGTAGCGATTCATGACTTAGCTTCCTCATATACACCAAACCTCCTGATAGTGAAGTCTATCAGTAATGCCAGCAATGCATTAATAGATTTCAAAATGAAATCATGGTTCATTTTGTATCCCATCAGTGCTAACCATTTTGTTCTCGGTTCTACTACCTTTATCATTGAGTGGTCTATGTTGACTAAAAAACATATGTCATCTTCAAATTTACTCACTAATTCTCTTGGAATTTGACTCCTTTGTTGCATTTTTGTTTGAAATTCCTTGAAATATGCATTAAATTCCTTATTCAGATTATCTCCTAGACTTTTCATCATTTCACTGATTTGTGTAGTTATCAGTTTGTTAGATTGTCATTTTACCTTACCGATACTTGGTACATATTTTTGCAGATAGAGAAATGTACAGACAAGTAGTGATTCATACTTACATGTATTGGACTTCTTTGATTTTATTGTCTTCATATTATCATGCAGTTGGTGTAGCAGCAGTTTGGCAAGATCTACCTGGTGATCTTTCTTCACAATTTTATATGCCATGTCCACGATGTTGTAGGGTACACTTTTTGGTCTACTAGATTGAAATATCTTGTACTCGATGACATGTGCTATGAATTTTACCACTGGGTCTTTGATGGTTGAGATTTTTAGTGCCCTACCATCCCATTGAGCTCCCATGTTCTTTTCTACGTTGGGACGAGATGAACTTCAAAAGGCTTTGGCTTTGTCGGTTGTAGGGTACCCAGTAACCCTAATGATAATCTTGTTTGTGACCTCAACAAGTTTATCTAACCAAAATTTTCCATCATAAAATCTGCTTAGCACAATTCTTATCCAGTCATTTTGGAAGGATTGCGGGAAGTATGTAAAACACAGTAACCCTGACTCCTCAATCTTCTTGTATTCAGATTTAATCTTTCCATCTGGTCCACAGACTTGTTGATAAGTAGCAATGGTCTCAAAATCACATACTTCACTGATTTTGCAATGAATATAGGCCCTAACATCTTCTGTTAACAAAACCCTATCTAGAATACTAAAAAATGCACCCATATCATTTGTTTGTGCTGTGACCTTGGGATGAGGTTTGAATTTGTCCTCGGTGAAATGTGCCCTAGAAATTAATTCTACTTCCTCAATGTTTTGCGATTTACTTGTAGTCAATTTTGATACCATAAATTATTTCAAGGGTTTCGGCAAGCAATAGATAACCAGTGTTCGGTAGGCAAATGAACTTACTCGATATCGTCAAAGAATTGTTGTCGGTTTGATCTACAGTGACTTTGAATCTTTTTTTCTAATCTTTAGCTTGAACTCTTCTTTATAAAATCTCTATTCTTCGAAGTCACAATGTAACAATGAACTCTTTTTCTGCATATTTATAGATTTTTTGATATTCCCACTCAAACTTTGGTGCATTAAATGCATGACCTAAATTTTGATATGAAACAACTGTGAGCTCGGTAATGTCTACAATTTCCTTTGCTCGGTTAACATAGAATTTCTTCATCGATTTGTACTATTTTTAGTTAACCTTGTATAGTGATTACTGATGGGTAACCAACTCATGTTTCTTCTTTTACCGACTATGTGACATTTGTAAACTTATAACACATAAACCATAGTGCATATTTATTCATGCAGATTTGGTATTTGTACATCATATATAAGGAACTGTATGTAAAATATGATCATTTAAAATGTCAGTTCCATACATACCTTTGTCATCTTAAGTGGAGGTACCGATGTCACCCAATCTAGTGGATGAGGTTTCACCGACAATGTTACTTGACTCAACATTCTCATTAGATGCCTTGTTCCATATTGTGTTCCTTAACTTCATAATTTCTACAATGTTATATCCACTCTCAAATATATGGTTTTCATCTAGTGCTCAGTCTCTGTAGTTCTTGTTTACATGACTAGCCTTGTGACAGTGCATACATGCCATTCCTGCATTTGTCTAGTTTCTTGATTGTCCAATCCGACTCTTTCTATAACAGTTTTCTACAATATGTCCATACCAACCACATACAACACAATTAGTCCATGTATTATAATCCCAAACATATGAGTTACTTCATCTCTTTAGTTGATATGGCTTTCATTATAGTTTCTCTTTAGGTGTCCAGACTTGTTTCATTTTTTCCTTGTAGTCCCTTGTAGTGTGTCCATGCTTATTACAAGTATAGCATATTTTCTCCTTAGTAGTATTATTAGCAATGTCATTCATTTTTATTTTTTCATTCATAAGCTGGATGTCCAAACTTACCACAATAATAACAATATCCATTGAATTTAGGAATGACAGGAGGCTTACCTTGTGCTTTTCTTCTGTACACATTAGATGTATGTCTTAGTTTTCCACAGTGATAACATGTCAACACTTTAGGTTTCTCACTTTGATTATTGTTGACTTTTTCAGCTTGTTGTGATGATTCTCCTTCACTGGTGTAGCCTATACTAGCTCTGCTTTCGAATCTCCTCTGATTAGTTAGGAAATCATCAATCTTTTTAGAACTATCCTCAGCTATCTTCATCATTTCATTATGTTTCTTTTGTGTCTTTATTTCATTTCTTAGTTTTTCATTATCTTCTCTGAGTATTGCAACATCTTCAAGTCTTCTTGATAATTCTCCATTTACTCGGTTCGTTTCTTGATTAACTGTCATCATCTGATTTGATACTTGGAAGTGATGATCAGTGAGTCTCTCTATTTCACTTTCTTTTTCTTGAAGATGTTCAGTCATCAATCTTCAGTCTTCAATAGCTAGATTTTGATCTTGTTCAGCTTGTCTAGCATTGTTCAGGATTTCCACCATTCTCACCATTTGAGCTTCATGACCAATTTGAAGTGATTTCACTTGCTCAGATAGATGCTAATTCTTTTCAGATAAATTAGAGATTATGCTTTCAGATCCGTCAGAGATGCTTCCAGAGCTTGATCCAATATGATCCAATATTTCATCAATGGTTCTTCATGATAACTAATTTCATTCAGCTTAATTGCAAGGTTCTTCCTTTCAACCAGTAATTTCTTCATTTCTTCCTTGGGTTGTTAATACTATTCCACAAACATCTGTATTTGTATCTTTTGATTCTCAATAGTCTTGTCAAGCTTGTATCTCTCCATGACTTATATCTTTACCCTTTAGTGGTTAGACTATTCAACAAGAGAACTATGCTCTAATACCAATTGTTGGAATTAGGAGAGATAGGTACTGAGAGGGGAGAGGTGAATTAGTGCCTTCAAAAACTCTAATTGAAAAAACCTTTCAGATCTATAACTATGTACTGTGATAACCGATCAAAATAACTTGAATATAATTGTATAAAGCAATCATCTAGTTAACTTAAGAAAGTAAACAACATGAAATCAATATGACAATCAAATAACACAAGTATTTTGGTAACGTATAAACCCTTGTAAGAAAGTAAAAAATACAGTGGGGATGACACCCATAAATTCTTCACTACTACAGATAGAAAAGGTTTGCCTATTAAGGCTACAAATTTTGATCACTTCTGGTGATCTTACCCTTTTAGGAGTAACATGTTAGATTAGCTAGATCTACCTAGTTAGAATATGTAAACAACACTAACGAAGTGTGTACTCTGTTAAGATATTTACATAAGACTATTAAGTCTACTCTGTTAAGAGATTTATCAAAAACTCTATCACAATTGTCAAAAAGTAATAGGCAATTATCTGCTAGTTAACAACTCAATTGTTTGAAATAGATCTATAAGTGCTCATCAAAATATCACCTTATCTATGATGGTTCTCTACTTAGTTCTACTTGGTAACCTTCTCTGATTCTACTCAATCTGATATCCTCTGTACTCTGTTCTACTCACTAAACTAATTGTCTTGAAGTTAGGCAATGTCTTCAAGTGCTCCATGATTCATATATATTAGTTCACCAACCTCATAAAGTGGTGCAAACATACAAAATATATAGTGTTCTATTTTTTCTGCCTTAACAAAAAATTAGGTTACAAAAATAATCATAACCCTAAGATCTACGGTGCAAAATAACCTAGATCAACTATTACAATAAGATAAACATTACATTTAATGAGTATCTTTTACAATAAATGATCCTCGATCTTGGTAAATCATTTTACGATCTGTTGTAACCATTTTCATAGAAGAATGTGCCATTTCAGATTATTATGCCATTTTTTGCGATCATCGATAAACACTATATAATCTGCTCGGTGTTTACTATCCGTCAGTGTTGGTGTCGTTGGTGCTCAGTGAACTATGTGATGCTCGGTGTAAAGAATTTATCGACCAACTCAATATAAGTAACCAACTGACCTATTTACTATCCTTTGATACTAATGACAACCTTAAATGCTTAATAGAGATTAACACCATATAAAATTTGGAATTATGATTTACTAGTGCTCCTGTTGACAGAGGTATTGTATGCAAATTCTACCTATGGTAAAATCAAATCCCATCCTATTGGCTTATCTCCAAATAAACATCTTATAAAATTCCCCAAACTCCTATTCACCACCTCTGTCTATCCATCAGTCTATGGATGATGTAATGAACTGAACTTCAAATCCATCTTCAACTTCTTCCACAATGTACACCAGAAATATCCAATGAACTTAGTGTCCCTATTTGAAACTATGGTCTTTGACAAACCATGTAGTCTCACTACTTCTCTAAAAAATAATTCTGCTACATGAACAACATCATTAGTCTTTTTACAGGGAAGAAACTATGTCATCTTTTAAAATCTATCAACCACCACAAAAAATTGAATCATGTCCCCGCTATGTCCTCGGTAAACTGAGAACAAAGCCCATATGGATATCCTCCCAAGGCTTCTCTAGTACCAATAATGGCTGATACAACCCTATATTTTGCTTCACTCCTTTCACCATCTGACATACACTGCAACTCTTTACAAACTTCTTGACATCTTGCTGCAACTGTGGCCAATAATAATTCTCACTAACCAAAGTAAGGGTTTTATCTCAACCAAAATGTCCAGCTAATCCTCCGCTATGCTTCTCCTTGATGAGATTCTCCCTCATATAACTTCTTGAAATGCATAACTAACTCCCTCTAAATAGCATATCATCCTGAATGATGAAATCCAGCCACTTCATTCTATCTAGAGTAACAGGCTCTTTACAATCTTTCCAAGCTTCACCAAAATCAAGATCCTCTGGATACACCTTCTTGAGTTCCTTGAACCCAACCACCTCAATCTACATCTCTATCAGCAATAGTTTCCTTTTGTTAAGCACATTTACAACTCTATTAGACTTTCCACTTCTGTGTTTCAAAACAAATGTATAACTCTGCAAAAACTCAACCCATTTCAAATGCCTTTGATTCAACTTTCCTTGACTATTCAAATATTACAAAGCTTGATGATCAGTATACAAAAAAAACTCCTTAGGAAGTAGATAGTGTCTCCAATTCTTCAATGCCTGAACTATAACATAAAATTCCTGATCATAAACAAAATATTTCCTCTTGGCATCATTTAACATCTCACTGAAATAAGCAATAGGTTTACCTTCTTGGCTCATAACAACTCCTATTGTAGTACCACTAGCATCACAATCTACTTGAAACACCTTATTAAAATTAGGAAATACTAAAATAGGTTTTTCTATAACCTTTTGTTTCAATAGTTTAAAACTCTTATCTGCCCCATTAGTCCACTTGAATTCTTTTCTATCCCCTCTCATTGTTTCAGTCAAGGGTCCACAAATACTACTAAAATTTTTGATAAACTTTCTATAAAAGCTAGCCAAACCATGAAAATACATTACCTCAGTAGCACTCCTTGGAGTAGGCCATTCAAGGATAGCCTACACTTTCTTTGGGTCCATTTTTAGACCTTCTGCTAAAACTACAAATCCCAAATACACTAACTCCTTCACAAAACTGCACTTCTTCAAATTAATCAACAACTTCTCATCTCTTAACTTCTCAAACACCATACAAATATGCATCATATGTTCCTCCAATTTCTTGCTAAAGATCAAAATATCATCTAGGTAAACAATGGCAAACTTACCCAGAAATTATTTTAGAACCTTGTTCATTAGCCGCATGAAAGTGCTCGGTGCATTGGTTAGCCCAAAAGGCATGACTAACCACTCATACACTCCCTCCTTTTTCTTGAAGGTAGTCTTCCATTCATCTCCTTCTCTAATCCAAATCTAGTGATATCCACTCTTCAAATCTATCTTTGAAAAATACATAGCTCCACTCAAACAATCCATAATATCATCCATTCGTGGAAATGGAAACCGGTACTTGATTGTGATCTTGTTTATTGCTGTAGAATCTATACACATCATCCATTCTCCATTCTTATTTGGTCCTAATACCACTTGTACAACACAGGGACTCAGACTCTCTCGAATCAACCCCTTCTATAATAACTCATGTACTTGTCTATTCAACTCTTCACTTTCTACTGGTGTCATTCTGTATGCTACTTTGTTTGGAAAAATGGCTCTTGGAATCAAATCCATCCAATGACTAATCTTCCTTACCGGTGGTAATCCATTAGGTACATTATGAGATATAATATCCTGAAACTCATTCAACAAATCTATAACCTCTACAGGTACATCCTCTACTTCCTATTTACCATCTTTTGGAATTAAAGAAAAACACACATGCTCATGCCTCATACCATCCAGGAATTTTCTTCCATGAACAAAATTTATTCTTGCACTACCACATACCTTTTCTTCAGTCTCCTTCAATGGCTTTAGCTTATGTCGCACTCCATCTTTTGTCAGGGAATAGGTATTCACATTACCATCATGTACAACACATCTATCAAACTTCCACGGGCTACCCAATAGCATGTGACATGCATCCATAGGTATGATATCACATAGTACCTCAAAATGGTACTTGCAAATCTTGAACTTTACTAGGCACTGTTCACTGACCATGACCTTGTGGTCATCCTTTACCCAGACAATCTGATATGGATGTGGGTTTTTTTGTCTCTTGAGCTTCAAATTTGTTACCATCTCTTCTGACACCAAACTGTTAGTGCATCCACTATCAATAATCACATCACAACATTTACCCTCACACTTACACCTAGTGCAACTCTGGCCTAGCCTTCATTCCTCCTATTTGTCCTTCCTTGGTGTTGAGGACATTCAAATGCCCTATGATCTTCTTCTCTATAGTGAAAACATGTTCCACGGAAGCCTCCTCTTCTAGATCCTTGTCCTCTTCCTCTTCCCCTCTGATCTCTATTATTCTGATCTTGGAAGTGATTGGAATTGTTTCCTCTTAGATTTTGACTGCTACTAGCCTCATCCTTATTTTTTGAATCTTCATTTTGGCCTCCATATAACCGTTGACTACATCATCCACCGTAACCTCTTCCTTTTTGTCTATTCTCAAACTTCTTGTTTAGCTTTTCCTCTACTTTTAGGGAAAACTAGTATGCCTCTTTAATATTTTTCATTTGAACCAAATTTAATTCCTCTTGAATACTCAACCTCAACCCATTAAGGTAACAAGTAACTTTCTCCTTATCAGCTTCCACATGGCCTGTTCTGATGAGGATTTGATAGAGCTCCTCTATATACTCCTAAACAGATCTTCCTTCTTACTTCAAACTTTGCATCTTCTTTAGTAGGTCAGGCTCATAATCAACAAGAATGAACTACCACTTCAATTTATCCACCATTTGATCCCATCTTGTGATTTTATCTTTCCCTCTTCTATTTTTCTCCAATTGAATCTCTTGCCACCAAATCTTTGCATGACCTTTCAGTCTAGCCTTCACAAATTTGACCCTATCAAGATCCTCAATATCTTCATACTCAAAATATTCTTCACATTCATTAATCCAGTCAATCAACTCCTCTAGGTTAAGATTTCCTGAAAATGCAAGAACCTCAATCTTTGGTATTTTCCCAATCTTGGAAATGGCCCAAAAAAGTCTTTCTTTCTCTTGGTTCACAATTTTGACTTCTCCTTCTTAATCTTCTTCTTCAGCTTCATCCTCGCTTTCGTTTCTAACATTAAGATTCATTCCTCTGTGAATCTCTTCTTGCAATGCTCGCACTTGTTTCTGGAGTGCTCTAACCTCAGGTGTTACAATAGTAGCTCTTCTGCCACATTCCCCTCATGGAGGCATTTTTGTGATGTGCACTAAAACCCTAACCACAGTCCTGGTGCAAATTGCCTCATAGTCAGTGATTTGTTTATACAGAAACTATAACTCAGGGTCCTGGTGCAAACTGCCTCACAATCGGTGATCTGTTTACACACTCAAGAACTCCTTCTCCAATACCACTTGATGAAGGGTGCTCCCCTTAATACCATAAACACATAATAGAAAAAGAGAAACAACAACAATATGCAAGAACAGAAAATGGGCTTCTTATTATCTCCAAAAATGTGGAACTACAAACTTTAAGAATTACAATATGCAAAGCCACATGGGCATTCCCTTACAATATTCTGTAGGAAAAAGCCTTGAATCAATACCTAGATGTACTACCCAAAATTTTTCCCAAAACTACCTAAGACAACACTACAACCTTCCTTATATAGGCAATTTTCTACCTCTTGTGAAGGTTCCATAATTTTAGCCAATAAGGCCGACCAAACTTAGATTTATTTTATTTTTAATTTTATTACGTCATAGTCTACGTAAAATAAATTTTGAAACCCAAACATAAATTTTGAAGAAAATTTATTTTCTTCCATTTCAGGTGGCCCAACTTTCGAAGACCATAAGTCATCACTCGTTGACTTGATTGACTATAATGACCCCATTTCAGAAAGGGCATGAAGCTCTCTACAATGCATGAATCAAGAAAGCTTCATTCAATCGAAGTTTCAACCTAATCTGGGGCCTCTAAAGCCTTCAAAATTGAGTTCAAAGCTTTTGTACCCTCTTTTCAATACTGAAAATTTTCAATATCTTCAAAACTAGACTTGATCCGGCAATGAAACTTTACTGGCAGGCTGATACAACCAAAATGAACCTCCTCCTATGAAATCAAAACATTCCAAGATCATATGACCAACTTATGAAAAATAGTAAGTTTCCTTAAATAGCATCTCTGCACAAGATAGCCCTTATTGTAAAACAAATAAAAATATTTTTGGGTGATGCAAGATTTCTCTTACACCCAGGATGCTCCTGCATCAGCTAAACAACATGCATAACAATAAAACTAAAGAACTCATAACACATTATTTGTTCTTGAGGAAACCCTGGCCAAGGGAAAACCCCGGTGGGAATGGTACCCACAAAGATCCACTAATCAAAATTATCCTATTAAGGATGTTGACCCTGTTAGGAGTCCATTAGATGCATATAGTGTCTCAATCCTAATTAAGGGACTATAGGCCTTGTTAGAAACCTCAACCTTGTTAGGAGTTGGCAGTACAAAATGTGATTACCAGATGAGCTCACTGCCCAAACAAGTAATATACAATATTCACTGATTACAAAAATATTTCAAGGTACATAACCTTATACTGCTTGTATCAATATCTCTTCGCTACACTTCACTTTTTCTATTAGATTCTCATGTTCATTACTCTACATTTCTTCACTTTTACATTACATTTTTACATATCTTTATACAAGTTATTAAGATTAATAACTTTCTAGTCAGCTATCATATTACAAAATATCTTTATCTAAGGGTTAAAATATAGGATGTCATCCCTTTATATTGTTAAGTGATTATTTTGATAAACAAAATAATCCCTAAACTCTTTATCTGTTATGTCTTCAAATTCTTTCCTGTCAGCTTAACTCTGTCTTTAGTAAAACTATCATAACTTATTTCATACATGTCATACTGACTTACGCTCTGAGGTGAGTCTTCAATAGTCACCATAGAGTCTTTGTTCAAGTGCACAAGAACTGAACTTACTCCAATCAACATCGTAATCAAAATTGTCTTCAGGCTCACTGGTAAAAGCACACTATCTCATACTTAGACAATTTGCATTGAGCTTTGACATACTAGCTCTCTAACTTGTGTGATCTTCATGTAGATCATATGTTTCCATAATGAAAACATCTATGTAACCAACTCAGCCAAATTTCCAACAATCTCCCCCTTTGTCATTGGTTGCAACATATGGGAAAATTAGCTAAGTCTTAGACTCCAAAAATTCAAAATTGTGGCCATAATACAAAATATATATATACTATCCTTATGACTTCATAAATCCTCTCTATATATTATACTCACCCTAAGAGTATGTATACTTATCAATTTTCTTCTATATATCTCTCTCCCTTTGACAATAATGACAAAAAAAGGTAAGGTGGGTTACAAAACCGTGTTCACAAAAAGTTATACCTTAATTCAATATTGCAAAGCCAGTCAGCTTGCAACACAATCTACAAAATTGATCATCATAGCCTCTAACTCTTTCTCCCATGATTTCTTAATGGAATCTTCTACACTAAGTAGTGTGCACAATCCATAAAATGCAATCTCACATGCTTGGAGATTTTCATAACTAAACTTCTGAAAAGATGTCTTGATGAAAGACATTATTCCAGTTTCCCTTCAATAGTGCTCAAGTTTATAGAAATGTGCTCTCTTAAAAGAGTGAATCTCTTCAACTTCCTATCCCTGTGATCTTGCAAAACTCTTATTTCATCATAAATCTTGTGAATTTTCTTCTCAATATCAAATATCTTCACATTGGGGCTTGAAAGAAGTTTTATCTCATTCTGAATTTCTACTTCCTTCATCTTCATGTTTCAAACTTCCTCTGCTACCAAGTTCTCTGATTTTGTACACCGGATGTACAAGGATTTTCCTCTTTCTAAATTATTTCTCAAGTCCTTTATATAGATATCAAGGTTATTGATATCATTCCTGATATTTTGACTAATTTCCAAAAGTGTTTTGACCTCATAAGCTACTTGAGATTTCATCTTTTCTATATCAGATAGATTTGTAAACTCATCATCAAAAGTATTCATTACTTTCTTTGCTCTTATCAGAGGGTCATCTTCTGCAATTTGTGTAGTAATAATGCCTTGTAACTTCTTAGTAAGCTCCTTCATGTATCCTTCAAGGCTCTTTAATTTCTTGTTCTTTCTAATGATCTTGTTCAAAGATGTGACCAATTCCATCTGATCATCATCATTTACTTCCTTTCCCAAATTCTCAATCATAGAACCAATCTGAGTTTTCTTGCTAGTCTTTGGTGTAAGACTGATTTCTTCTTGAGTGGTAACAGGTACTTGTTTCTCTACCACTTTAGGCTCTACAATTTTGGTTTCTATCTTCTCTTCTCCTTTAGTACTATCCTACTCTTCAGAAGACAAATTATCAACAATGTTTTCAAGATTCTTGAATAAGTTATCATCACTATCCAAGGTGATCTTAGTTCCTTCAACATTCATTACTTCATCCTCAATATTTATGGCTGGTAGAGAGGGAATGTCCTCTTGTTCTACTTCTTCTACTTGATCTTTAGATTCTATTACAACTAATGATTCTCCAGCATTCTTTTCCATAACCTTAGTGATCGCTTGCTCTATTTTTGTGTTAACTTCTTCATATCTGCCTCCCATAATCTGAATAGTTCTCTTCTTGGTTGTTAGGTGGGTGCTTAGATCCTTCATAATTTTATTGAAGTGGACTGCATCTCTCACAACACAAATTTTTCTTACAAGCTTTTCTCTAATAGCTATATCTTATTCTGATGCACTCTTCTTTCTATTTACAAGTTTCTTGTACAAGTCATCAGGTATCTTACCCTGAATTGTATCAAATTTCTTATCAGATAAAATCATATGCTTCACCACTGCATTTTCTAGATTCAGTCTTTCTGCATAATCATAGAGATCATAATATTTGTTCATCTTTGTAAAGTCTCAATCTTGAATAATCTATTCATTAACCTTTTCAACTCTAGGTTTCCAAGTTTTCTTCTTAATAGGAGTGCTTTCATCATCTTTGATTTCTGCAACTTTCCTTTGAACTAGTGGCACCAATGTCTTTTGCCTCTCATTCGGTCGAGTAGCAATCTCTTTTATTCTTTTGCTAGGTGTGGAGGAGGTTGATCTAGTGGATATTATTGCTTCTTGATCCTTCTCTGTTTCTTCCACTTTCACCTTAACTAGTGTGTCCCCTTGTTGTGCTGCAATTGATGATAGAGGTGGAACAAACAAAACTTCTTTTTGTCCAATATCTCTAACTACTGCTGCTATTTTCTTGGCTACAAAGAACTCATGCTCAGTCACCCTTGTATCTTTTAGAATTTTCTTAATTGTACTCTCAAATCTTTTCTTTGACTGCTTCTCTTTAAGGATGGTCTTTGCAGAGTTGAAGTTCTCCTCAAAGGTTCCAAACCTATTATAGTGAGTATCCATCTTGCACTTAAGTAATCTATTCACATATTCTTTTGTCTCAATCTCAGATATCTCATAGCCAAGAGGATCTATGAACTCTGTTCTAGGTTCTACTACTTCAATGTAAGTAAAGTTAGTATCAACCATGAAATATATCTCATTTTTATACTTTTCCACAAGAGACTATGGGATCTTTGATCTGCTAGACATGAAATTCTGAAATGATTTAATTACCAACTGTCCAATTTCATTTACTTTATCAATAACATGCCTCCTATACACTTGGTTAATCCATTCCATTGTAGTTTGGCCATCATTCCAGTCATTTCCAATGGTGAATGGAAATCTTCTCAATAAATGAAAGAACATATAAGTGATTAAAGATGAGAATCTAAACTTTGAATACTTAGTCTTCTTTATCTTTTCCAAATTCTCAAACAACTGTATTCTCAAAATCTCACACATGTCAACTTGTACTTTATCCACACACATCAAATAAGCCACATGTATCATTCTAGATGCCATGTCATCCTCTCTCGAGTTAGCACAAAGCTTAGTTGTTAGGATCTTACACAAGTATCTAACATCATCTTGCTTTATCTTGCTGAGTACTATTCCTCTGCCATTGTAGGATGAATTTGTGTTGTCTATGACTATTTGCCTCATGTTTTTCTAATTCAAAGGAATGGCTCCAGTTTTAGATAGTCTAGTTACCTCATTGATTAAGTCAGCTGTAATATCTTTCACTCTATCATCTAACCAAAACTTTCCATTATGAATTCTGCTTAGGTTTATCTTGGTACATTCTTCATTATCAAATTCATATTGCAAAGAATACTTAATGATCTCATTATCTTTCAAATGCCAAAACCCTACTTTCAATGACATGTCCTGATTATAGATCTTCTGATATTCCTTTGTGAAGTCACTATCGCTGATAGTCTCTATTTTACATCCCAAATAACTTCTAAGATTCTCTATATGTAAAACTTCATCTGGTACAGATGATAACGCTAACCTAGGATCATCTTCCAAGGGTTCTACTAGTTCCCTTTTCATTTTAGGTCTATTCTTATCTCTGACATTGTGAATCAAATAAATATCCATGATTTCCTCTAATTCCTTAACTAATTTAAAGATCTTCCAAGTAAAATACCTTGATTCCATGATTTAGGGCTTGCGTAGATTCGACACAAAATTCTTCACCAAATCCTTGCAAAATGCTTCCAATGACTGCTCTTTGATCTCCTTAACACTTGTATTCACTTTGATGATCAAATAACACCATTTGTGACCTTTTATTATTTCAATCTCACTTAGATCTGACATCGCATTCAATTCTTTTTCCGCTTCTTCCAAAAAGCCAATTTTGTTAACCTGCAAAACTTAAAACTTTTCACAATCCCACAAAACATAATATTTTTCTTTGTGCTCTTAACTATAGCATTAGAACATCATATAATACATCGCATTATTTGTGCAAGACTCAATTCATCATATATCAAATTCTACACTAATCTAAGTTCCTATTCTACTATAATTTTCATGAATTAAGTACTTTGAGATGGGTTAGGTAAATATTCATTCTTACCATTTAATACTTCACCTTTTTTACTACCTTCAATGTTGAATATGTCTCCTTGATCTGTGATTTTAACAAACTTCACTTCATCTGAGTTACTACAACATCCTTTCTGACTTTTGCTTGCATCTTCATTTCTTCTTACATAACTTCTAGGGTTAGGATTGTTATGAAAAACTCTATTGTTCATTCTACAAAACCTTGTTGCATGTCCAATCTTGTTACATATTTGACAAACAATTTCATTGTTTCCATATCTTGGTCCAGGCTGATTGATCTATGATCTACAATTTCTAGCAATGTGTCCAACCTTGTTGCATTTGTAACAGACTACATTTCTTCTATTCATATCTTCAGTAGGTTTCTTATCTACATGGTTAGTATTTCTAAACATTCCACTACTATTGTTATTCTCAACAAATTTAGGTTTTCTGCATTCAATAGTTGTATGTCCAAAACCATGACAATTATAACAATAACCATTAAGAGGTTTAAATTGCTTACCTATGCAATCTCTCTTCATATGACCAACAATATTACAAGCAAAACATCTACCTTTGAATTCTCTTTGCATACCTTTAGCTGATTCCTCTTTCTTAGGTGGTTCTTCTTCTTTAGGTGTATCTTCAGATTTGTTAATCTCATCAAACTTCTTCTCATCTATACTTTCAGATATTTTTAGATCTAGTTCCTTGCTTTCTTCATTTGCTTTAAAAGCGTTGAATCCAAGACCAGTATTATCATAGAATGTTTTTTGATAATATATTTGTTTATCAATCTTCTCACTGGTTGAATATAATCTTTCAAGTTGCTACTTAGGTTGAGTCAGTTCTCCTTTCACAATTGTATTGTATTTCTCAAGTTTAGCATACTACAAATTGACTTTCTCAAGTTCAGATGTTACTTTACCAAGTTTATATTTTAGCCCTTCATTTTCAAGCTTAAGATTTTCATTCTCAGATTTCAGATTTGCTTCATTATTTCCATTTCCATCTTTCAGACTTAGCTTCAGATTTTCTATCTTCAGCTAGTGTTTAAGGATCTCATTTTATTTTTCTAAGTTGTCATCACAATCTTCAATGTGAATTTTGGATTCCTTTTCAGATTTTAGATCTTCCAATTTATTTTTTAGTTTCTCAATGAGGTTCTTTGCATCATCATATTTTCCTTTCAGAGTATCTCTTTCTTCAGTAAGCAAATCAATCTATTCAAGAGCTTCTTCAAGATTATTTTGTATATGATCCATATCCATAGAGATCTTACTCAAGCTGCTAGGCTTTCCTTGAATGATTCTTTTCCGAGTAACTAAGCTCTAATACCAATTGTTAGAAATAAGGAATACTGAGAGAGGGGGGGGGGTGAATCAGTATTCTACAAAATTTTACTTTTTCCCAATTATGGATATAATAGATTATCTTAACACATGCATAACATAAGATGCTAAAGAACATGCATACCAATAAAACTAAAGAACTCATAACACATTATTTGTTCTCGAGGAAACCCTAGCCAAGGGAAAACCCTGGTGGGGATGGTACCCACAAAGATCCACTAATAAAAAGTATCATGTTAAGGATGTTGACCCTGTTAGGAGTCTATTACATGCATATAGTGTCTCAGTCCTGATTAAGGGACTATAGGTCTTGTTAGAAGCCTCAACCCTGTTAGGAGTTGGTAGTACAAAATGTGATTACTAGATGAGCCCACTGCCCAAACAAGTAATATACAATATTCATAGATTACAAAAATAGGTCAAGGTACATAACCTTATACTGCTTGCATCAATATCTCTTCACTATTCTTCACTTTCGATATTACATTTGCATGTTCATTACTCTACATTTCTTCACTTTTACATTACATTTTTACATATCTTTATACAAGTTATTAAGATTAATAACTTTCCAGTCGGCTATCATATTAAAAAATATCTTTATCCATGAGTTAACATCTAGGATGTCATCCCTTTATATTTTTAAGTCATTATTTTGATAAATAAAATAATCCCTAAACTCTTTATCTATTTTGTCTTCAAATTATGTCATCTCGGCTTAACACTGTCTTTAGTAAAACTGTAATAACTTCTTGCATACATTCTATACTAACTTTCAATCTAAGGTGAGTCTTCAATAGTCACCATACAATCTATGTTCAACTACACAAGCACTGAACTTACTCCAATCAATATCGCTAATCAAAACTGTCTTTAGGTTCACTGGTAAAAATACATTGTCTCATACTTAGACAATTTGCATTGCACTGTGACATACTAGCTCTCTGACCTATGTGATCTTCATGTAGATCATATGTTACCATAATGACAACATCTATGTAACCAACTCAATCAAATTGCAAGCATATATATATATATATATATATATATATATATATATATATATATATATATATATATATATATATATATATATATATATATATATATATATATATATATATAAACAAAATAAAAGAGGAAGAAAGCTAAATAATAAGACCAATTTGCAAACAAGAAATAAAATATAAATATTTTTTGTTTGATTGGTCTTATTATTTTAGGTTGTTTCCTCTTTTATTTTGAATTTGTTTTATGTTTTTATTCATTTTTTATAAGTGTGTGTGTAAAATAGAACAAAAAGATACACACACACACACACACACACACACACACACATGTGAATGTATGAATATACCATGAAATATAAATATATAAACTAATGTAAACACCAAACCAAAACATAAAAGAAAATGCAAATGATATGACAATTAAGATGATTGTATACAATAGTTGTTATAGATAACTTTGTGCACCACACATCCTAAAGGATACATCAGATATTGATGATCTTTTTTTGGTTGTCTCGATATGTGATTTAACTATATATATCCTTATCAAAATTCTTAATATTTTAATGTGAAAGATTTTTAGATTTAGACACTTTCCTCAATATAGATAGGGAAATAGTTAGGTAGTGAACTATTACCAAAGACTAGAAGCAGACAATTTGTACATTATATGACAGTGACATTAGTCATTAGGAAGACTTTGGAGACATGACTCTAAATGTGATTTTATGTCTCATGGATGCCTCTACCTAATGAAGTACATAGATTTAATTTCATGATTCAAAAGTTTCTTTTGGTCATGTTTGAAAGGACGCATAGTTGATTTGAAACTATCAACCATTAAGAATTTATTGCACAAGCATTATTGTCTAAATAGCATAACACATGAGCTCATGTATTATACAAGTGTTTGCAAATAATAAACCAAAATTTTCCCAAATTGACCTTTCACACCTCTTCGACATACCCATTCTAAACCAAGGCACAATAGCTAGTTCTTATTATATGAATGCAATTTTCAGATCTAGGAGTTTTCCCATGCTTAAACTTTCTGCTCAAGTTTTCCCCGCTTCAAATTGAAAAAAGAAATAGAGCTCGCTTCAGCTTTTAGCTCTTGACAGCAGCACTATGTCCATGGCTAAAGTAATCCACATAATCTTAGACTCTTCCTCCAAGAGTGCTTCAAGATTTAGTGAAGAATCCATCAATGAAAATGTGGAATGAAATTTCACCATGAATGGCATGAATATAGAGAAGAAAGTTGAAGAGAAGGAAGAAATAGAACAAACTCCAAACTCTCCCTCTAAAAGTTCTCCCACCAAGGCTATGAAGGTGGAGAGCCCTACAAGAATAGTGTTCCCCATGGTGAGAGTGAGGCATCTCATCTGAATGACTGCTAAAGTGACCTTCCTCGTTAACAAAGCTACGGTAATTTTTCGGCCCTAATTTTTAGCTAGGGTTTGATTATTATTTTTATTTCCTATGTTAAAAAATAAACAACAGAGACAAAGTTGTGAAAAGGATTTCTCTGTTGGATGCTTAATTTCTCTAATAGCCACATACAGTTGATTTGTAACACCATTAGATTTGTTGAAGGCTACAGAGTGAGGGGGAGGGAATGAATCATTTACTTCATTCAATGTTGATGTACTTACTCTCGCTAATTCATCTTCATTTTCAATTATTTCTTACTATTCCTGAATCTGATATAAACAAGTTACAAGTCAGTTGAACCACAAACTCCATTGATCAAATTATTCAAAGATTCATAGGGACCTCCATTAAGGAAAACCTAACTAAAAATAAGAGCTAGTTTAGAGATTTGGTTTTCAAAATGTGATAAAACATCCATGCATTAAGAAATAACACTATAATTAAGAGAAAAATGAACAAACAAGAACTGTGGGTGAATCTGCTAAAAGCTATTTAGGAGATAATTAGGTATTCACCAGCCATAGAAAACAAGAAGACAGTGAAAATATAATTGAGATAAAAAAGACCCTTTAAAGTATTGTAGTAGAAAACAAATTGTAAGAATTTGCATATAGCAAAGATTGAACCAAGGATCTAGAGGTTAAAGAAAAGCACAAGAGAGATAATTTGAATGTAATGATGGATTGAATAGATCCAATGAATTCACCTTGAATGATTGACTGATTGTTATGAAATGATTACATAATAGGCCTCCTTATATAGGAAAGGTGATATGAGAGAATGATAAGGAGCCGATAAGCTAACTCCTATGCTAGGTGTAATCACATGTCCACCAAATGTGGATCATCCTCCATTATGCAATAAAGTATGTGAAATGGATTAGGATGATAATGTGATAAGAGCACTAAAGGTGGATCTATCACCAAAAGTGGAATTCCTCCTACACCATGTGCTTAATAGAGGTGCACACTCCTAGGTGTCTCAATCACTAACAACTATGCAATGCATTAACCTAAGTAAGATTAAGTAAAGTGTAATTAGGAATGATTAATTACACCAACACCCACCCTTAAGTGAAACGTAGGGGAATGCACTTAAACTCACAATGCAAGATGGGTCCCGGCTACTAGGCCATGGTAGGTACCCATGTACAATGCAATACATGAAATTCATAACTCTCACAAAGTGGAGAAAGAGGGAAAACCTCATGGGAAAAAACCTCCCCAAAAAAGAGAGAAGAAAACATGATGCATGGATGGATGGAGTACTCAAGGCCCCCTAAGAACTACATACATCATGTATATACAAAGAAGTATCCCCCCATAAGAAGCATAGTTGGAGACATGATATCCCCCCCATAATGTAGAAGCTCCCATGTTGATGAAGAGTGCCTGCAAACAATAGATCAACCAATGCTTACAAGAAACATGTCTCCCCTTAGGAAGAATTAGATACATAAAATGATAAAAAAGCCAATCTTTGTGCAAATGGAAGGAGGAAGAAGATGTAGGTCTCCATGTATGAATATCTGAAGATTGAGTAGGAATTTCCAAGCTCAAAGAATCTATCACCTCATGTGACAAACAAAATGAAGAAGGAGAAGAATCAAGAGTACCAATCTCCAAAGAAGATGAAGAAGTATCCCAAACTATGATGAAAATGTCATCAAGGGAAAGAGAAACCCCCTCATGTATGTCTTCCAAATCTTCATCATGAGAATCAACAAATGCTGAAGATGCATCCAAGTAGCCATCACATTCTACAAGATCTGAAACACTATGAACATCTTGCTGAATAGTAGAGCCCATGTCTGAAGAAGCAAGAGGTGGAGGAGTAGGAAGATCAATACTTGTCTCAACAAAAAAATGATTCAAGTGCCCAAAATTCTCCTCATAATTATCACTTGGAAAAGGGATGGGTACATCATGTATAACATCATCATTATCAAAAAAATTAGAAAAAGAATAAAAGCATGATGTATGATCAACAACTACTATAGCTATGACATCTCTAGTCTCCATGTCCCTAATGTAGACATAATCAAGAGTGAACTCAACAATTTTACCTTGTGCCCCATGTGTAATTTGCTAAATAGAAAGGAGATAAGTGGTCAAAGATGGTACACAAAGAACATCATTAAATTTCCCCTCTCCCATAGGAATAGAACCTTTCCCACAAACTCTCATGAATGTGTTGTTACCCATCAAAATATTAGGAGAATTACAAGGCTCAATAGAAGAAAACATATCCATAGAAGATGCCATATGATGTGATGCACCCAAATCAAGAATCCATTTACCTTGCTCAGGATGCGTGGAAGCCAAGAGTGCTTGTCCTTTACCTTTATCTTTCGATGATGATGGAGATGTAGAATCAGTCGAATGTGTATAAGGAGTAGACACTGATGAGGGCAACTTAATGTTGTATTTCTAAATAATGTGAGTTATCTCATCAATCTTCTTTTGAAAACACTTATGCTCATCATGTCCTATCTTTTTACAATAAGCACATTTATCTCTCTTTCTTCTAGATGATTCCTCGCTTAAAGCGGACTTGAATTCAGTAGTATTTGGTAAAGAAGATTCATTACCTTTGTCATGAGGCTTAGGATCCTTATGTTGTTTCTTTCCTTTTCCATTAGAAGCATTTGAAGTAGACTCACTTGCAACCAATGCTTGATGTGTGGAAGACTTCAACTGACCCATGTGTGACAACTTTTCTTGTTTGCTTGTGAGTTGCACTACAAATTCATCAAGAGAAGGAAATTTCTATGCACTACCAAGAGCATCCATAGTAGCATAGAATGTAGAAACTGTATCACCTTAAAATGGAAGCACTTCCATGATAAGAGCATTTAGCCCTACGATTAAGTGGTTTGGGGTCATGTTGAGTACCTTGATCAGGTCTTTTCATGTATTTTTTTTTCTCCCCACTTTCCACTTCTTTCGAGCACTTGATTTCTTCATTCTAGGTGAAATTAGAGTTAGGATCTCGAGGATTCTCCTTAATTTACCTCTTTTATGGCTCTATTTTCTAGGTAGGACTTACAAAGAGATCCTCCTAGACTTCATCATGTTCATCATAGGATTTTGTACCTCTCCCTAGCATTCCATCCTGATCTGATATCATTTCTAGGTTTTTGGGCATCCTCGGGACCTCCTGACTTGGTTTTGAGTAAATCTAGGCCCTGGGTCAGATTCAAGGTTGAACCTAACTAGGTTAGGCTCAAGCTCAAACCTGACTAGGTTAGGTCCAACCTTGATTTTTCCCCCCTCATTCAAATTTCTAGAATCTTGGCTTTTTGAGCATCGAGCTTTCAGGATATTTATTCTCACACCTCTGGGTTAATCATTTCGGGTTTCAGGATGCTAAATCCTTTAATTGCATTTAATCTAGGTATATTTTATAATGTTTATGACCTAATTGGAATTTAATTCTCCAAGGTGGCCCCTCTAGAGGATTGTGCCCTAGTTCACTATAAAATGTGGCCTTCATCTCTCATTTTATCCATGCACTTTCATGATCAAATCATCAAGTTTTGTGAGAACATCCACAATCAAGTTTTGGCAATCAAGTTTTCATGTGCAAGCTCTCAAGGTGATAAAGAAAACATCCATTCAAGAATTCAAGTCCTCTTCTCCATCCAAGCTCTACATTGAAGATCAAGGATTCAAGCATTCAATCCATTGAATGGATTTGGTTCAAGCATTCAAGATTCATCATGCAAACCCTAGATCTAGCCATCATGATGGTGTGATCTTCCTTCAAGGTCCTTTTTTTCATCTTCAAGATCCATTTCATTCTCTTATCAAGGTGGATTCTAAGCATACAATCATGGAGGTTCGATTGACATTTATTGTTTTGTTCAAGCTTTCATATCAATATACTTGTTTACATTCAAAATACAATTACATATCTATTGAATTGCATAGCTTCATTGTTAGATCCTTTTCTACTACTTGCTAGCATTCCTATTTATATTTCAATATTAAGGTTAATTCCAAATCGGGGTTTGACAAAAGCAAACCCCTCAAACAAACAATAAAAACTCCCATTTTCTAGTAGGTACAGGTGCAGAATTTTGGATTTGAGAGCGAATTTGGATACCCTTTTTGGAAAAATTCTGAGATTTATGAATAGAATTTGAATCGGACTTCAAATAAAAAATGTAGTATTTGACCTTTTATGAGGGTCAAAACCCAACCTGAGCTCATCTTGGAGAAAGATTTATGGGTTTTCTCTATCTCGACATTTCTAGTCCAGAATAGGTTTCAAAATTGCCTGAAAGTATACACAGACATCATAATTTGACATTTTAAAGATCTTCCCTAATTTGAGGTTAGTATTTGTATTTCAATTAGATTTCATATTCCAAGCATAAAATTCATTGATAGGGAAATATTGGATTTACTCCCTTTCTCTTCCATATTCTCCATAAATTGATTCAATTATGTATTAACCTCTTGTTTGATCAAATTGGATCTCTTCTTTGGGAATTTGGGTCAGGGAATAGATCTCATATTTCTCCCCTTCCTCTTTACATTTGAATAGAGTTGAATCCATTTTAACACTATTCATTTTGGTGAACCCGACATACTTACTCTCCTTTTCTTTTGTGGAATTAGATGCCCTATTGTGTTAGATCTTAGATCCTTTCTTACATTTAGATTAGATCTAGTTTATGCTCTTGCATTTTACATTAAAATAAAAATTAAAAAAAATATATTCCATAAAATCCAAAAATATTTCTTGCATTTCATTTTCTATGGAAATTGTTAAGATGCTTTGGTGTGTAGTTATGTTCTTTATTACTCTTGTTTTAGCTTCTCTTTATAATACCTATGATGTTTACTAAAGTATCATTCACTTCATTATGTTGATGACCCTTCACTTTGCTCTTGCTTATACTTTTGTGAAGATGACCGACACTAGTATGCCTACATTTAAAAATTTTGTTAAAGATTTATGTGGTAGCCTTATTAATCTTTTGGATTATGTGAAGAATTTGGTAGATGATACACCATCTCCTAATCTTTCTAATCCTAATCCTATCAATCTTAATCCTAATCCTATCAATCCTAATCTTAATCCTAATCTTTCTAATCCTAATTCAATACCTAATTCTCCATCTATTCATCCTCACTCTTCCCATAATTATGATGGGATTCAAGCTATAGTTTAGGATGCTAATGTGCAAGATTTCTTTGATTTACCTTCTCCTCTGATTCATGATGATATTAAAGGAAAGGTTAAAGAAACTTCTTCAAAACCTATTATCCCACCTTATGCAACATTTACTCATGAACATGAAAAAAAAGCACCTCCTATAGAAGCTTTACATAATATGTACACTACCAGATATAATATGGTGACTAAACAAGGTTATAAAGGTTTAGGGCTAGGTGTTAATGAGCATGGTATTATATTTCCAATTCATATACCCCCTAAACTGAATATGTATGGTGTTGGGTGTTCAAAATCTCAAGTTAAGGTAGGTGATGTTAAACTTCATCCTTCTCTCCCCACACCTATCCTAGATAACCCTAATACTCAACAAGAAATTGCTAAGAAGGTATATGTTAAACTAATGAATTCCAAGAAAGAAATATTTAGACCTATGCTGATAGATACTCTATACAAATATAAATGTCCTTTTCATTATAGTAACAAACACTTACTTGCTGATTGTAAACACTTCAAGTCATATGTTAAAGAAAGAGTTTCTTTAGGAATTATATCTCACTCTGGTGTAGTTTTACAATTCCTTCATAATTTTGATATAGGGGATTCCCCTCCTTTAGATATAATGTAGATTTTCTTTTCCTCTTGTCTCATGATTGGGGGGCAAGAGGTGTATCTTCATCCAGTCTCCTAGGATCCATTAGGTCTTTTTATTGGGGCTTAATTGGTATTCTTTCTCTCCTATTTTTCTATAGTTTTGCATTATGTTTTTAATTCATGCATAGAATCTATCCTTTCTTTTCAAGATATCTATTGTAAGACATTTGTTTTGCAAATGTATCCCTTGTTTCTATCTTTGGGGGGCAAGGTACCTATTTCTTTCTCTTTGTCTAGGGAGAAGCTTTCCTTAGCATAGTGGTATTTGTTTATATTGTAATATTATTTCATCATATTGAAAGATGCGTTGACTATAGATAACCTTCTTACATGAGAGTTTGTTGTCCTAGGTCATCACTTCTTCTCTATGTTGCAAATTATGTTCTTTATAAACTCTCACCCTTGCTTTGGTGTTAGAGTTCTTTCCCTCAATCCAAAGATTCCTCTTCCTCTTCTTAGTAGGAGGCTTGCTGGTTGAATCTTTGTTTCCACCTTTGAAAGCTAATATTTTATCTAAAGCACTCCTCTTTGGTGGGGGTCTTGTTGATAAGATCTCTTTCTTTGAGGATCCTTTTCATGATTATCTATATTCTTCATGCAGGGGCCAATATCCCTCACTAAGAATATGGTGTACATTGTTGTAAACAGGATATCTCCTCACATTGTGAAGTAGGTATCCTCTTCCATCTTTGTTCCTACACTTGGGGGGAAAGGATGCAATTTCCTTCTGTCTTTCTAGGATTCACCTCTTTCCTTTGGTAAGCAATATTTATCTATTATGTGATATCCAATCATACAACAAAATTTTGGTTTGCATTGAGGATCTTTGTTCTTGATCACAACCTATTTTGTTGTTTGACATTGGGTTTCCATGGTTGATATATCTCTCACCTTGGAAACTGCACAATGTGCTATCCGTCATAAGGGTTACCTTCTTTTCACTTCTTGCATGATATCTCTTTACATTCATCCCTTCCATGGCCTCATAGGAGTAGTGACCTTCTTGGCTTGGACTAGGTGTTGATTGAGGATATTGTCTTGATGTTGAAGAAGGCTTTATCCTTGTTCTTTTCTTTCCTTAACATGTCAAAATAGTTTGTTTTTTCCATATTAAGGAGGGGGGCATATATAGGGCCTCCTTGTACTATAGTTTTTTTTATTTTTACATGGTAAATCTTGGAAGGTAACACACATAAGTTGCTAAATCCTAAAAAGGAATGCATTTATATGCTAAATCTTCTGATGGTAACACACACAAGTTGCTAAATCCTGAGGAGACACACATTTTTCAAATTTTTCAAATATGCTAAATCCTTTGAAAGTAACACACATAAGTTGCTAAATCCTGAAGGGACACACATTTCTAGTTTCAAATATGCTAAATCTTGGAAGGTAACACACATAAGTTGCTAAATCCTGAAAAGACATGCACATATATGCTAAATCTTCCAAATGTAACGTACGTAAGTTGGTAAATCTTGAGGAGACATGCATTTTATATTCATAGTGATACAAGAAGGTGGATCTATGGATATTCCAAAAGCCATAAGAAGATGCATTACAATTGCAAGTATAGTTTATGGGTGAACCTATTAGGCTCTCCCTCCAGGGTGATTCATGGTAAGGTGGACATCTTACTGGGTGAGGTAATCACTTTCTCTTTTATCTCTTTTTGCTTTCATGCTAATAGGACCAGATCATGAAGCTATGTTATTTATAGTGTTGTTCTTGTCTTTCTTATGTAAACATTTATTCTTTTATGATAGCTTTCCAAATATGATATTAGTATGAGAAATATTTCTTAGCGAGGTTTCTTATGCTAATTGATTTGGGTTGTTTAGTACTAACCTTTTTTCTTTTGACACCCTCATGCATATATGTTGAGTTAGAATCCTTAGTCTAGGGGCTTGTGTCCTTAACTAAGTGTTATTTTATCTCATTGTGAATCCACTAGGATCTTCTCTTTCTTCTCCTTTACTAAGAGTTTGCATCGAGTCCATACTCTTACTAAAGTGGGGGCTTAATGTATCATCTTAAAATGGAAGCACTTACATGATAAGAACATTTCTCCCTTCGAGTAAGTGGTTTGGGGTCATGTTAAGGGCCTTGATTAGGTCTTTGCATGTAGTTGGATTTCTCCCCACTTTTCACTTCTTCTGAGAACTTGATTTCTTCATTCTAGGTGAGATTAGGGTTAGGATCTAGAGGATTCTCCTTAATTTCCCTCTTTTATGGCTCTATTTTCTAGGTAGGACTTACAAATAGATCCTCCTAGACTTCATCATGTTCATCATAGGATTTTGTGCATCTCCTTGGCATTCTATCTTGATTTGATATCATTTCTAGGTTTCTAGGTATCCCTGGGACCTCTTGACTTGGTTTTGAGTAAATCTAGGCCCAGGGTCAGATTCAAGGTCAAACCTGACTAGGTCAGGATTAAGTTCGAACTTGACTAGGTCAGGATCAAGGTCAAACCTGACTAGGTCAAGATTGAGGTCGAACCTGACTAGGTCAGGTTCAACCTTGATTTTTCCCCCCTCATTCAAATTTTTGGAATCCTGGATTTTCGGGCATTGGACTTTAAGGATATTTATTCTCCCACCTCCAGGTTAATCATTTTCAGTTTTAGGATGGTAAATCCTTTAATTGCATTTAATCTAGGTATATTTTCTAAATTTTAGGACCTAATTGGGATTTAATTCTCTAAGGTGGCCCCTCTAGAGGATTGTGCCCTAGTTCACTATAAAAGGAGGGCTTCCTCTCTCATTTTATCCATCCACTTTCATGATCAAATCATCAAGTTTTGTGAGAACATCCACAATCAAGTTTTGGCAATCAAGTTTTCATGTGCAAGCTCTCAAGGTGATCAAGCAAGCATCCATTCAAGCATTCAAGTCCTCTTATCCATCCAAGTTCTCCATTGAAGATCAAGGATTCAAGCATTCAAGCCATTGAAGGGATTTGGTTCAAGCATTCATGATTCATCATGCAAACCCTAGATCTAGCCATCATGATGGTGTGATCTTCCTTCAAGGTCCTTTTGTTCATCTTCAAGATGCATTTCATTCTCTTATCAAGGTGGATTCTAAGCATACAATCATGGAGGTTTGATTTACATTTATTATTTTCTTCAAGCTTTCATATCAATATACTTGTTTACATTCAAAATACAATTACATATCTATTGAATTGCATAGCTTCATTGTTAGATCCTTTTCTACTACTTTCTAGCATTCCTATTTCAATTTCAATATTAAGGTTAATTCCAAACCGGGGTTTGACCAAGGCAAACCCCTCAAACAAACAAACAAAAATCCCATTTTCTTATAGGTACAAGTGTGGAATTTCAGATCTGAGAGTGAATCTGGATACCCTTTTCGATAAACTTCCAAGATTAGTGAACATAATTTGAATCAGACTTCAAATAAAGAATGTAGTATTTGAGCTTTTGTTAGGGTCAAAGCCGACCTAACTTCATCTTGGAGAAAGATTTATGGGTTTTCTCGATCTCGGCATTTCCAATCCAAAACAAGTTTTAGAATTGCCCAAAAGTACACACAGACATAAGAATTTGACATTTTCTAGATCTACCCTAATTTGAGGTTAGTATTTCTATTTTAATTAGATTTCATATTCCAAGCATAAAATTCATTCATAGGTAAATATTTGATTTACTCTCTTTCTCTTCCATATTCTCCATAAATTGATTCAATTATGTATTAACCTCTTGGTTGATTAAATTGGATCTCTTCTTTGTCAATTTGGGTTAGGGAATAGATCTCATATTTCCCCCCTTCCCCTTTACTTCTGAATAGAGTTGAATCCATTTGAACACTATTCAAAAACAAAGATAGAATAATCAGGATCAAGGTTGGAAAGAATAGAAAAGATCAATTTCTCATCCCATTTAACAATGCCACATGAAGAAAGCTCCAATCTAATAGAATTGAACTTAGAGAAAATGTCTTGAATATTGTCAAAATCACTAAGATTTAGACCTATGAGCTGATTCTCTAATCTGAATTCTCTCATTCTATCAGGTTTACCAAAGAGTCCTTCCAATATGACCCAAGCATCATGAGGATGTGTGCAACGTGTAATATGAAAGTGCAAGTCATGAGAGATGGATGATCTAAGAGAGCCAAGTGCTTTATTCCTTCGATCAAACCATTTTCGCCTTTCTGCAACACCTGTTTGAGGTTCTTGATCCTACCCAAGAGTCATTCTAAGCAATCCAAGACTCAACAAATGATCACTTAAAGAAACTTTCCATTCATGGTAGTTCTATGGAGTGATGATTTTAACCTTTGAATTATCCATATTTCAACCAAATAATGATTGATAACTACTGATAACTCCTTCAAATGACTGATGCAAATCAGAAAATTGAAATCCAAGGATTAACCAAGTGCAATTATAGCCCCAAAATGACCTATTTCTAAAAGTTATATGCCTACCCAAAATCACTAAAACATGATTGCAGATCTGGAAATTAAATGAAAAATCATGCACTTTCAAAAAAAATTTCACCTCAAAATGTTACCGTATGTGCCCAAACGAAGCCCTGGAAGTTGCAGAAATCAAGAATAGTCAACAAAATATTCTATTTCTAACAAATCAAGCCGCCAAAATGCAAAATAAATATCACCACTAGATTCGTGATAAAATTCTACCCAATTTTTTAAAAAATTGCACCCGATTTGGAGCTCAGATGACCAATTTATGGTCTCCCAAAGTCAGACTATCAAATCAAAACTACATATGGAGAAGGCAGAGTAATTTGCAAACCTTGATGATGTCAGCAGATCATGAGGTTAAATTTGATGGTCATACGGCCATCGCAGAAAGCTAATTTACCCTATTTTGACGACTAGATGGCTGTCAATTTTAGGGTCGTAAAAAATGTTACATCAACAAAAAATGCCCCATGGGCTGACGTGGTGGGTGAGGTGGCCGACCATATGGTACATGTGGCATGATGAGAAGGTGACATGGATGAGGCGTTGTCTTGGCTGCTAAGGTGGTAGGTTCGCCATGTGGCACTATCTGATTGGTGGGTCCAGGTTGAGGTGGTAGCCTGCATGGCGGCCTACTGTGCGTGATGACGGCGCACACGTGGAGTCTGGATGGCATCCAGTTGGTGGTGTTGATTATGGCAATAGAGGGATACTGTCAGAGGCACAGCTAGGGTGCCGAGTGTCGCTTTGGAAGGAGAGTTGGAGGGACCAAGGTTGCAGGTGAGCGGAGGTGATCTGTGTGGCTTAAAGAGTCATGGTGGAGGGCCACGGTGGAGGGCCTGCACATAGGAGGATAGCTACATTGGAGGATCACAAAGGAGGGCCACTCAAGTGATGGAGGGCCACTTAGGTGGCAGATCTGCAGTGGTGGATCTTGGGATTTTAATCGCACATCAGATGTGCAGCGGGCTATTATGCCCTTTATCAATGCGAATCCCCACTATGCAAAGAAAATAAAGAAGTTTAGGGTCGAGCTCGGTCTTGTACTTGTCTAGCCATTGACTTGTACTTGTTAGTTGATTTGATGATGTCACTGATGCAGGGGTGTAGATCAGGCTGTACGACTCATTTTGCAAAAAAAATTTCCTCGATTTTGACTTTTGTCAAATATGGGCAAGTTTATAGTCAATCTTCACTAAAATAGCCTCTTGGAAGCAATGGCGAGGTCAGATCTACTTGAAGACACCTCTATCGCATGCTGGTTCTCAAATCTGAGATTTGGATCTTCAAAGCTTGCATCAAGATCTCTTCAAATTGGCTAATCAAAGCACTCCACTAGCTCTGATACCATGTAAGAATTTGCAAATAGCAAAGATTGAACCAAGGATCTAGAGGTTAAAGAAAAGCACAAGAGAGATAATATGAATGCAATGATGGATTGAATAGATCTAATGAATTCACCTTGAATGATTGATTGATTGTTGTGAAATGATTACATAATAGGCCTCCTTATATAGGAAAGGTGATATGAGATAATGATAAGGAGCTGATAAGCTATCTCCTATGCTAGGTGTAATAATATGTCCACCCAATGTGGATCATCCTCCATTATGCAATAAAGTATGTGCAATGGATTAGGATGATAATGTGATAAGAGCACTAAAGGTGGATCTAGCACCAAAAGTGGAATTCCTCCTACACCATGTGCTTAATGGAGGTGCACACTCCTAGATGTCTCAATCACTAACTACTATGCAATGCATTAACCTAAGTAAGATTAAGTAAAGTGTAATTAGGAATAATTAATTACACCAACACAAATGGCCCTATGTGAAGAAAGAAAGTGCTCATTTTAGTTTTGCAGTAGCCCGTTGCACTATTCTAGGGACCAAAGTAAAGTTATTATTGTTTACAAGTGACCATAATAGGTCACGGTAGCCTAAAAATATGCTAGCATGATACGGATATGAGGAGGCCAAGTAGTATATAAATAGGAATAATATAATGTAAGGAAATTATTCACCCACAACATGGGAAAATTTGCCTGAGTGCTTAAAAAGCCTTTGCATTATGGTCAAGTGTAGGATATCTACCCTAGCATATTAAAATAGCTAGCCATCATCAACCGATACAATAAGATATATTGTTCACTTTTTCTTTCATAGACTTTGTGCTCTGATTTAGTTTAGTAGAAAACTCAAACTTGAAATAGCTTATTGCCCTTCTTGTGTTATAGAAATTCCACAGGGGCTAGCGTCCTACATTGTAAACCCCTTAAGGTTTACGTATGGATCACAACCATTTTTCAAGCCCTTGAATCTTCGACCTTGAATAAGACCAAATCTAGACATGCGGAGACATCATTATCAGATCAGTAAGTCATACATGTTGCATATGTGTTGTCAATCTTGAATTCCAAGAACCTTTGAGAGGCCAAGATACATGTAGTCATAGTTACCAAACACTGTTGATATCAAATATAATCTCAATTAAATGTTCCCTTGTTGTAGATTTTTTTTTTCAAATAAAGTGGATATCAAGCGTAATCTCCATTGTATTTTTTTGACTTTTCAATATTTTTAACATTTTTTGAAATTTGGATTTCCAGAGGCCTTTAGACTTTGGAGTGGAATTGGCCTTTAGAACTTTCATTTGTTGCTTAGGTGGAGAATCTAAGGTTGTCCTCCTAGATAATTCAATTTAGTTCTCTTTGAGACCTTTCAAATGCAATAAACTACTATTGTTTTCATCCAATGGATCAGCAATTATGACTCTATCAGTAATTCTTATAATTAATTTTTTTTTTATAGAAATTTGTCCTCGTCTGACTAACTGTTTCAACTTCTATGGAGGACACAAATTGTAACCAAGTATGCCACCTATGGCTCTTGTTTTTAAATGACATGGTAATGTTAGAAGGATGCTGGTGAACTATAGAAAATCATTAGAATTTAAAAAGGGAGCCTTGGCCCTTCACGAAGTTTTTCAAATGAGTCTGGTAAGTTGTACTTGTGATATTTTTCTAGAAATCATACTATGGGTTTTCCCAGTGAGATTGAAGCATTCAACATTGAAATTAAAAGACCAAACTCTCCTTTCCTATCTTTAAGATCTTGTTCATGAGTTGTTAATGTAAGATTTTTAGGCGTACTTAGTGCACTGTCATAAGTGCTAATCGATAATTCAACTTTAGTTCTTTGAACTTCATTCTCAACTCTGTACAACCAATAGTCAAATACTTTGACAGCCCTCCTACCATAGTTGAGAGCTTCTTCAACTCTCTCCTGAATAGCCAATGCAAAACACATCTCATAGAGTTTGATCTTATTGATTAAGGATTATGATTAAATTTGCTTAGATGAAAAAATTTAAGCAACATGAGAAGTAAAGAAACAAGAGACACTTTATTGAATTAGGATGAGGATATAGTGATGCTATGTGGGGACTATCAGGATTCACAGTTCCCTCAAAAATAGTGAGGGCCTTAAAGTATATTCTTTCAAAGCTCTATGCAAATCCCTTGCAAATCGTTGACCCATAAATTATACTATTTTAAACATGTATTAATTAATTTTACATTCAATAAAATGTGCATACCCCTCTTCAGATACATATCTCCCAAAATCCTACTAGTGTCCGGTATGTTAAAATAACTAGCTTTTTCATCTTTCTCAAAAATCATGTGTGGTGTTCAGCATTTCCCATGCCAAAGCTAAATCCAAGTTTTCCTCTTCCATTTCCAATTGATAATGAGGACAATGAAGCCCTACAAATTAAAACATTTTCAACAAATTGAATGTAAAAATTAAAATTTAAATACCAATTTAAATTAGCTCTAAGACCTTCATTATCAGAAGGAGTCCTAGAAGAAGTTTTAGTATCAGCAAGAGAAGAGCCACTATGTTGAATGATTTGATTTTAACTGGTTCCACTATTAATTAATTATAATTTTTTTTCTTCCTTTAATTTGTGCAATAATATAAAATTGGATCCTTTATTTCACTGATAATTATTTTTTTTACTTCCTTTTAGTATATTTTGTTTTGAATAAAAACTTGTGCGAAGATTATAATTTGAAAAAGACATATGTTGACTCCAAGGGAGTATTCTAATTGATGAATTAATGGTCTCGTAAAGAATCTTTTGTATTTATAGTGTTGTAGGATGTAATTGAAAGAAGACAATGACCCAATGAGGATTCCTTTCTTTTTTAGGGTTTCTTGAAATATGCGAACAACTGCAAATATTTTCACCCAGTTCAAACCCTCCAACAGTCTACTGGAGTCTTTCCAGGTGAATTGTTCTCACTTTCATATATTATTATCAATGAAACATGATAGGTACGAAAGGAAAAAATGCTTTCTATCAAGCATAATCAAACATGTTTAGGACTCTACATGCCATGTTTAGTTGCATGTCTATCATTCATTTTATTAATGAGGTCATGTTACATGATTTTCTCAAATTAAACATTCTGATATGTCTGGTAAATTTTGTACTGAAGTTCAAGAAAGGGTCTCATCATCTAGGATTGTAGTTTGTGAGTATCCTTATCAATTGTGCTTATTACTATGTCTATTGAAATTTCTACCAGATAAGTTGTTATTTTTAATTTTTGAGGACAATTTTCAAATACCATGTAAAGACATAGCACTTTCACTATAAGAAACCTCTTGTAAGTTCGATTGGCCCAATGACACTAGACATTCTCATCACTCAATAGCTCATTGTCTTATTTTACCAAAGTGATGCTAATAGGTGTATACTTTTATTTAATGTCCATTTTCAAGTTTAAGGTATCTCATCTTAGTGTATCATCAAAACTTAATGAAGAAATAGAAAAAGAAAGAAAAATCTTTGACCTGTAATGCATGTGGATTACAAAAACATTCAAGAGAATCTAACATATAAAGGACATGAGTGAAAATTGGGAAGATAATTATAGCATGTTCTTAATTCATGTTATATTGGATTCTGAAAAATATCCATATCTAATTAGGATAAAATAAATATAATCCATTGCAATCTTGGAAGAAGAAAAAATCACAGAGCAAGGTAAATTTTTGGTACCAAGTGTGAACATAATTTTAAATATAATATGAGTGGGAAAGAGAGGCTTCTAAAGTGCAGTAGATTTTGTAAGAATGGGAGTATCTTTCATTAGGGGCTAAAGGCAAGTCTTTGCAAGAGTATGGGGTAGAAAGTGTTAGTTTGGCCACGTGTGCCAATGTTGTCCCATTGGGGAATGGTAGATTTAGTAAATTCAATGTTGTCTCTCGGTCTCCTTTCCACCCAATTGAAGTGTCAAATTTGGTTCCCAAACTATATTTGGGAGTGGAACAAAGCGCATCCTTTGAGGGTAACCATAGTTGAAAAAATCTAAGAGTACTCATCTGTCGAGAATTTGCAAAATTCTACAAGTACTCTTCTATCTAGAAGGTAATTAGTACTCACGTGAATTTAACTGAAGGGCTAGTTATTAAAAAACTTGCCACATTTTTTGTTGGAAAAATTGCCTTAGGAAGAAGATTGACATAACTTGCAACTCAAAAAATTTCTCAGCTGCTTAAGAGGTCATAAAGTTTGTTAGATATTTCTTCTATTCGACAATGCATTTTTGAGTTGCATTTACAGTGCTTAGTGCCTGTGTGAGGTCACTTGTTTGGATTTGCAATTAAATTTTAGATCTGCACTCTGTAGTTTATTTCTACTGGTAGGCATATATTACAAGGTTTGGATTGCTACTCTATTTGTATTTTTCCATTTCATGTTGTATAATTGTTGTTTATGAAAATTTCAAGCTTCCTTAAGGCTTTCAATTTTCACTTTCAGGGTTTCAAAATCAGCTATGTTCTAGGCTTCTAATTCTAACTTCTCATTTTTATTTTTCTTAATTAAATTGTCATGACTCTGAGCCCACAGGTACACTGTAGTGAAGATTTTAGTTCATATAAAAAAGTTTCAATATTTTTGTTAAGAGAAATTTTGATGACTATCATGGCTATAGCTTTAATGAGAATTTTATGTTTTATTTAGTTCTAGCATCTAGGCTGCCAGGGTATTGATTTTTATTATTTTTCTTTCTCTAGGAATTATTTCCCTTTTCCTGAAAAGAATATGGCATCCAAAAGTAGGATAATTGGAACACCTAGGACACTGCTGGAAGCATGGAAAAGAAGGTATAGAGAAACAAATTTTTATGTGCAAATTATTTTATCAAGGACAATTTGGTATAAAGGCTAGGAGAATTTGTGTGATAGAGGTATAAATCGTGACTTGGCACTTGTAGATATAGGTCCTTATTCCAGAAAGAACAAACCATGTAACAAGTTTTAACAAGCTATCTATTATCCTTTTTATTTATTAACATACTTTTGCATGGAACTTCAATGGAGATTTCAAGAATTCTCAGTGTTTTTTGCCCCAACGATGTCCCATATTTGAGTTTTGAAGCTAAACTAGATAGTGATGCTTCTAAAGCTCAATAATGAGCCCTCAAAAAGTGCAAGATATGTATTTGAGCCATTGTAAAATTAGTGTCCCAAAATTGAAATTTGAAGAAAACAAGGCACTTATTTCATTTTGGTGAAATTGAAATTTGAAAAAATATATAGCTAGGTACCTACAGTAGAAGAAAAAGGAGGAGTTTCTCTTTATTGGATTCACATTTTTTCCAAATAAATTTAGCTACTTTCATGGCATCTTCATCATTTTCTACTTAAGAAGCATAATGGAGGGTTTTTTAATCTATCATAATCATGTTATTTTAAAGGATGGGCTTCCTCTCCGAGAAGATATTGAGCACTTTTTTGGTGTCCTCGGCTTATTTCTTGATCCAATGATGTTTGACCCTTCACATTTTCTAGCCCAACATACTTATAAGTTATAAGTACCTTAAAAAGTGAAATAAATGTATAACTCTATGCTTTCATGATGGTGTCTTTGATATTCTCTTACTGCATGACAATAATTTTCATTTGCAATAGTTGTCCTCATTTTTCCACTGTGATCTCCATCATATCAGTGTATTGATCCATACTATCAACATTTTCTCTTTGAACAATGCATACAAGACTTTGTATGAAGGGAATTTTGTCTTAATAAATTCATGCCCCCTTTTTAATTTTTACAACCAAAACTTAACTTTGCATAACCAAATGTTTTAAAGGAGAACAATACAAATTCCATTAATATTAGTGGGAGAAGCTTAATTACTAAATGTTTCTCACCTTGTAAACATGAATATATTGGCAAAAAAGTATATTTATCCAAAGTAGGTTTTGAACAGTTGTGAAACCATATCTTTTTATTACCCTCCATCAATATTTGTCATTATCTTTTGAAGAAGTGTTCTACTTTTTGAGCTAATTCTATATACTGCTCCTAATCCCTTATTTCCATCAAGCTAATCCTTAGTTTTAGCATTCTTTCAATACTTATGGATTTTAAAACCCCTTGTCTCTCTAAAAATGTGTTGCTCCATTATGAAATAAACTCTTTGTTTTCCATTATTAACTGATAGTTCCCATCCATGAAGGATGCTTCTTTTTAATGAAATTTGTGTCTTTATTTTATTTATATTGGAAACTTGGTGTTTGTATAATCAGATCACTGTAAAACACTACATCCTTCATAAAAAACTACTTTATAAGGATTTAGAAACTTTCAAGTGAATGCAATTGGCATATTAAAACCAAATTCAATAAGCTTTTTCCAGCATCCTCCCTACTTATGCTCAAGCTGGTGACACTTTGGAATAGGATATTGACATCAATCAAAGAATAATGGTAGTGAATTTATGTCCAGTGTTATAGCTGGAAATGTTATGATAGAAATACATGTTGTTAAGAAAAATATGGTAGTATACACAAGGCACATGAGTTGTTTAATTAAATTCCTTAAATAAATATGGTCTTATGGAATGCAATGATCACATTATGAGCAAAAAATAGATTTAAAAAAAAATAGGCTTACAAACTTTCAACTTGACATTAATATAATTTCATTCTTTCTTTCCTTCAGATAATTGGTAGGATTGTTTAATGAAATTGCCTACACAAAACATATATTTTTATTTTTAGTTTGTAAGGATGTTCTCCTATAGGGTGGTATTGTTACTCTTTGAGTTATGTCTCGCATTAGCATTTTTCTTATTTTAACACTAATGTTATGAGAATATATACTTGATGGAAAAGGTAAATGATAAGGCATTATCAATGTTAGAAAAATCACCTGGTGCAAAACTCAAGTTAGTTGTATTGCAAGAGATCCAAACTCAGTTCCAATCTTTTGGGAAATAAGTAATGCAAGTAATAAATTTAGATTGATTTGATATCTTTTTTCTTCTTGTACAACTCTTACAAGTTGTAGTTGTATATATTGTGAGAATTGCCATGATTAGAAGCCAATTTTTATGTGCACGATGCTTTGCAGATTTTCTTTAAGGGTTCAATGATTCCAGCATTTGAAAATTCTTGTAAAGCCATGTTTGAGAAAGTAGACACTATATTTTGGAAAGGAATGTCTGAGCATACAACTACTGCACAACAAGAGTTTTCTGCCTCACATTCTGCACATGCATCTACTCTCCAGGTATGATGCCCTAGATTTTTCTTGGTTGGTGCAACATGCATCTTCCATTTGAATAGTACTATAATAGGATCAAATACCACCTAAGATTACATATTATAGATGAAATTCTAACAAGAAGCCAGAGGTTGGTAGGCAAAAGATCATACATGAAGCTACTTTTTAAAAAATCTATCCTCATCTAGGGATGGCTTCATTTTCCAGAAGATAATTACATTAATTCCATAGAATGTATCCACCTTTTTTGTCATTTTTGTTTTGTAGGAAGATATTGACCAGGAGTATATTTTATTCCCAATTATTCTCTTTTTTTTTTTGGCTCATAAGAATTATGGCCTCTCTTTTTTGGAACATGTATGCAAAATGTCAAAATTTAGGCAAGTTACATGAATTGTTTGAAAAAAACACCTCAAAGAAATGAGTTCACATGTAACATAGTCATTGCAAAAGATGCACAAAATGGATTTGTTGTTGTTGAAAAAGGCTTTAAAAACTTTCAATAAAATGTAAGATTTAGGTGTAAAGTATGACTCCTAATCTTTTCCAACATTCTCCCTACCTATACTAAAATGGGTCTTCAGACCAAAGCACAGACATCCATCACAATTTAGAGGTAAGGGGATTTTTGTTAGATGTGATAGTTGCATCTATCATGGAAAATATGTATTTAAAATGTAGCAACATAGACAAGGAACATGAGTTGTTTGAAAAAATTCCTAACAACACTAGCTTCCTTAGGAGACATTCAATTTACCTGCAAAAATAGAGAGTAACAATAGAACATAACAATTTATATGTGACACTGGAGTCTCAATTAAATTTTACACAACCCTAGGATAGTGTCAATTGAATTATATACAACCCTATGGGCATAGCATCAATAAAAGTTATCATATTTTAATGATGCTTTATACACTTGCATTAAAGAGGTTTTTCGCTAGCAATTATCCATTGTTTTCTATAATTATTACAAAGGTCATTCACTCCTGGAAAACACATTGTCCTTGTTTATTGTTTTTGAACTTCCAGATGACAAATCAATCACCACTGATGCTAAACCATGCAATGAGATTAAGGTGTAAGAAGAGATTGGGAGATTAAAATACTTCCAACCTCTAATTCTTTTAGTATAGATCTATGTGAAATGAAGATGAACTCTAAAATAAGAATAAACTATTTCCAAACCTGTAGTTGGGGAAACTGGTGCAAGACCTTTGTTTATGATCAAACTCGAGTAATAGAGTGTCGGGTAGGACATATTATTTCTGCTAGGTGAACTTGGAAGGGGATGTGAGCCATATACAATCAAGGCAACAAAGGGACATTTGAGTTGTTATTGCACTCGGATTGGGATGTTATCCTTAAAGTGGCAGATTAGGGGCATGTTTTGTAAATGTGGGCATTTTCTAAGAAACCAGCAATCCAATGGTGGTCTGAACACATTAACCGACGAAAATCAAATGGGACATTAAAAGTTTCTATGATTAACCCCTCCAATGGAAGTGGTGATTAAGGTCTGAAAGTTATATCAGCTAGAACATTGGAAGACTGGTGTATGGTGTGGCTTCTTCAATTCGTTTCCCTTAGTCACACTGTGTCATTTATTTCCTAAATTCTACTAGTGTCTTGCTTCTTCAAGTCCTTTCCCTTATGTACGGACTCCCATGTCTATCATTTCAAACATCTTTTTTACATCATAAAGAGATTGGATGATTGTGTAATTAGATTAACCATTCAACTAGCTTGTTGTAGCTATAACTTGAAACCTAACCATCTTAAATCAATTTTGTGCTTAAATTTAAATAGTATAGTGTTCCCATGAAAAATAAAATTGTGGAAAATGAAAAATTTAAATTTTTTTCTTGTTTGTGTGGAGCAGCTATTTTTTTAGCAAATGAAAATAAGCTATGGGAAAAGAATTTGACAAAGAATCTATATCAATTTCACAAGCATCTATGAGATACTTGTCAATAAGTACTGGCCTTTCTAGGTCTACTTGAACAATAGTTTCCAAATATTGCTTCAATTTATCATCACTGTAGACAATTTCCATTACAAAGACACCTAAAACATAAGATGTTCTGACAACCATAGGGTATCCAATGTTTTATGCTATTTCCAAAGAATCTTCATCACTTTTAGCTATACCTCCTTGAGGTTTCTTAATTTTTAGCCGATTCAACACTGCATTAAACCTTTCCCTATCTTCAGCAACATCTATTGAATCAGGAGATGTCCCCCAAATACATATAGGCCCTTCCCCATTAACAAACATGGGCTTAAATTTTTCAAGGTAATGTTGTATGGCTAGAGTGAGTTTCAATGGATTTTTTCCACCAAACTATACAATTATACCATTGGGCCTTTCTAAATCAATAACATTCAAGACATCCTCTATCGTTAGTGGTTCAAAGTACAACATACCACTGGTATCATAATCTGTAGTTTGTTTTTTGAGTGATAGGCTCCATGTCAAACATATTGAATAGTCTAGTCAGTGTACCAGTTATAAAAAAAATGTTGTTTGCAAAGCAAATACCTAATTCAAAACTCATTTTCCATAATCATTTCATTGTCCCTATCCTTATTAGGAACTTTTTGGTTTGATCAAACATCTTTTGCTACAATCTTATTATTCTTGTCCCATATACCAACATTATTCCTTGCACTCTTAATTTCTGATACAAATATTCTAGCATCTCAATAATTCATCATCCAACACCCTTGTTCACAAGAGAATGCACCATTGTCAACCACCCTCTGGAATTGACTAAATATTAAATGTAGATGCATTAAATTGTTAAACTGAACTATACATTAACAAAAATCCAAAATCATCTAAACTAAATTCACTACTTATAACTTGCTAAGCCCTTGGATATAAATTCAAAAACACATTCTGACATATCTAAATACAAAGCCTCGGTGCTTCACATAACATCTAGAAGCAATCTTTTAGATTAAGAGCACCAATGATCAGAAACAAAAAACTGCCAATGATGACAAAATTCAATTAAACAAAAACTTTTCAAATTATGAGCATATCACAACTGTTAAGAAAATTAATACTAATTTTATAAAATCAACAAACTACTATCATACCTTTGGAAAATTGAATCAACGAAACCAAATCATTTCAGGGAAAGTTGTAAGATGATAAGGACTTACAAGGGTTGACAAAAGTACATTCTTGTATAGGCTTTTATGCAGTAACTCCATGACTATGTCAATGAAAAGCAATGATAGTTTTTCTGCCGTAATGCTCTAGCATCTCTTGCTCTAGCCATGAACTACTACTTTATATTGCTTCATTACTTGTTCTCAATCTGCCTTGTTGTTTTCACTCAAAATTAGTGATGTACACTATCATACTCAATAATTGAACTTTCTATCTCAAATGTTGCCCTAATCTATTTGACTAACTTGCAAACAATGCACTAGAAGCTTAGTATCCCATTGCCAAAAAATGTATTTTTTTCAGAGATGTGCTTAATCTATATCAAATCTAGATAATCTACAGGAGGCTTATATACCTTGACCCATATAATGAAAAAGAAAATAGTAGTGGTTCCTCTTGCTAGCATTTATAAACACTAATTCAAGGGAGTTTCTTAAAGATATTTTTTAGGATTTCTTTTCATCATTGGTAGTTGTTCAAAAGGACTCATGAAATTCACCTGATGATTATTTGTTTCTTTCCTTGAAAACCTCATTGAATTTGAACATCAGTGAGAGCTAAGAATAATCAGAGAGGTAATAATTGTGACTCTCACATGTCTCACAAAATTATCTCTTGCATCAAGAATCACATTTTAGCTCTATGATTACAAATTCCATCTGCACCTCACTAAATTCCTATAAACCAAAGCCACAGTAAAGTAGACATGTATGACTAGATAATCTGAAAGCTAGTATCAATTAGGAGAAGCCAACAACATTACATAGTGTCAAAAGATTAAAATTCTTCAGTTGAATTGCAACAATATCTTCTTGGTAAACATTTTTCTTGTGATCCGGATTCCACAGCAACATGTATGTTTATACTGATTTTCTTGTCACAGAAGTTGTATATTTCACATAACTCTTTTGAATGGAAATATTCATCTCAAAGAAGTTATAGTAGTGAAGAACAAAACATTGGATAAATAAAAAATAGTTCCTAACTTTTGGTGCTAGGTACATCTTAATATCTGAAGATCATAAATGTCAACAAAAGGCCCCAAATGAGGGTACTGATATAGTCCACTTTTAGTAATGAGGATTAGCAGCATTACTGTATTATCATATTCTACACCTAAGTGTTGAATTTACAAATATTTATCCACATGGAATACATAAGAGTGTGATTAGCCAAAATGAACAGTCTATTCACAATAGAATTGTTATATAACATATAGCTCTATCAGGAGAATTCAAATAAGATGATGGAGATGTGACATATCTTATAATGGTTGAACTAGATAATGTCATGTCTTAGACCCATCGCCATTCAATGAAACAATATTGGGTATTGGGTTCACTTCATGTAATAAACAATGACATAGACAAAAGAGTTGCAATAGAATAGGACGTATCAAGCATTAGACAAGTACTAATAATAAAATTACAAAAGGGGCCTTCACTGCTGAGATCTTATGGATTACATTATGGTTTTGGTATCATAATCTGTAGAAACAGTCTCAGGGTCCTCCTCCAAGAATCAAGACCTTCTTTATGCTTGGCGCTGCTTCACATTCATCATCATAGGATGAGTACATATATGGTTTATTAGCCTCAAAATCAGTTGCACAAGTATCCACTCTTTTATAGGCTGGATGTACACTCTTTTATGTGTTTTAGGATGTCAATTGGTCTTCAGTAAAGGATTTAAGTTTGAAGAAATGAAACTGGTTTGCATAAGCTATTTTTGATCTTTGTTTCATAAATTTTGTACTGTTGTTCAGTTTCCTATTTTTTTGTTGTGTCAGCATTGTTTTTATGCATCATAATTTTAAAAAGCATTTTAGCTTTGGTATTTCTATAACTTCCATCTATTTTTCAATTACTTTTCTTTTACCTGATAGCATTTCCTACCATTCACAGTTGAATATAATGGAGGAGTAAAGGATGAAAACTCAAACATGGAGCAAGTTGATCTAGATATGGCATCTAAAGTTGTTGTGGAGCTTCAAAATCTAAGAAAAGTGTACACAACTAGGAAATGGTGGGAATTCTGGTCATTTGACAATATGATAGGTTATCGAACTAAGAGAGTTCGAAAGGAAGTTGAAGTTGTAAAAGGTGTTAGCTTGAAATTCTATGAGGGTGAATGTTTTTCTATTGCAGTAATTTCTTTTTGGTTTACTTGGATTTTTTGATTATTTTTACTTTTCAAATACCTACAACAATCTTGGTTCTGAGGGAAAATTGATAGAAAATATGTATAAAATTAGCATGTTTAAATTTCTCTTTGTAGGTAGGGGTAATATAGGTTTATTTTTTTCAGAACTTACAAAATCTAATAGTCTTTTGGTGTTTTTCTTATCAAGGAGATGCTAGGAATGGTAGATATTTTTTATAAATTTGTTTGATTTTCAAGGAAACCAGTTAACATTGTATTTTTAAAAAGTAACATTGAACTAGTCGATTTAGTTACTTTAATTGTTTTTTTGTGACCTAGGCATTTGGTCATAATTGGAAAACTAAAGTGTTCAAACAATGATTACTGATTCCAATGCATTACTGACTTGTGGCATCCTTAAGTAGATTTTAGGTTAATGTTTCATATTAGTAATCAAAGCAAAAACATAACTGTAATCTAACATAGAATAACCAAACTTTTCTGGTTTCTTTCTTTCTCTCATGGATCTCCTCAAGGGCTGAGGTTGAGGTTGTTCTTCCACTTCTTCCAAACTATCAGACTTGCTAGAGCTCTCCTCATCATTAGGCCCAACATGGTCTCTCTGTTCAGTCTTCTTAGGTGTAGGAGGCAACCGAACAACATCTTTTTCCTTTTCTTTTTCATCTAGTTGTAGCACAATAGGAGAAGATGTTAGCTCTCTAAAAATAACATTTCTACTATATGACACCTTACTAGTCACAAGAACCCAAAGCTTGTATCCTTTCACACCAACACTGTATCCGATGAAAATACATTTCATAGCTTTTTTTTCCAACTTAGATCTTTTCTCCTTTGGAACATGTGCATAAGCTTCACAACCAAAAACATGAAGATGTCTAATTGAAGGCTTCTTATTAGACCACACCTCCAAGGATGTCTTACCAACAAGAGCTGATGTAGGAGATCTGTTAACCAGATAGCAAGCAGTGGCCACAGCTTCAGCCCAAAACCTTTGTTCTAAACCAGCTCCACTAAGCATACTCCTAGCCTTCTCCATCATTGTCCTATTCATTCTCTCTGCAACTCCATTTTGATGTGGGGTATAAGGAGTTTTCTTATGCCTCTTGATACCTTGTTCTTTATAGAACTATTCAAACTTTCCTAAGTGAAACTCACCACCATTTTCAGTTCTCACACACTTAATCTTCTTACTAGTCTGATTCTCTACAGGTGCTTTAAATTATTTGAACTGACTAAAGACTTGTGTCTTAATTTTAAGGAAATAAATCCAATCCCTTCTACTATAATCATCTATGAAAGATACAAAAATTATAGACTTGGAGATTGAAGGAACTTTTACAGGACCAAATACATCAGAATGACTAAGATCCAAAACATCAGAAGATTTGTGAGAACTAGAGTAAAACTGAACATGATTTTGTTTACCATAGACACAATGTTCATAGAAGTCAAACTCGAGATTACAATCATTTAACCCCTCAACTAGGTTTTTATTTTTCAGGGTTCTGAGACCCTTTTCACCAATGTGGCCAAATCTCATATGCCACAACATTGTCTTTTCTATAGGAAGCTTACCTTCCAAAGTGTTTGCACTACCATCGGAACCAATAGCCATAGAATTCTTCACTGCTCATTCAGATGGTGAGGATGAAGAAATATTACATAGAGAAATACATGCATCTATTTGAAATAAAGTACCTCTCCTAGTACCCCTTGCAAGCACTATTGATCCTCTCATCATCTTGCATCCTTCTTTCAAAAAAACAACCTGCACAGCTACATCATTCAGCATACTTATAGATAATAGGTTTCATGCCAAACCAGGAATGTGCATAACTCCATTGATTCCCTTTACTCATCCATCAGGAAATCTGATAGTGACTCTTCCGCGTCCAACTATCTTTAGGTGACAATCATCACCCAAGTACACCTTTCCACCATCGAACTCTTCAAATTTTGAGAACCAATTTTGATGAGAGGTCATGTGAAAAGAAGCACCCGAGTCTACCAACCACACATCATCAGATGCATGGGCTGCCAAAGCTTCCATAAAAGCATCTCCATCTTCTTGAGATTTTTTGAAAACTGAATCTTAGCCTTTCTTCTTCTTCGGTTCTTTGCAGTCCCTCCGGAAGTGCCTAGTTTTATCACAGTTCCAACATTTTGCCTTGGACTTTCCAAGAGTCTTAGAACTCCCATAGGATTTGGATCTACCCTTCTTTGACTTGTTGTCATTCTGCTTTCCTCTGTCATTGGATCTCCCATGAACAGCAAGGGCTTCCTTAGACGAATCTGAAGTCTTTCTTTGCATCTCCTTAGATAGCAATGAAGACACCACATCATCCATACAGAATGTGACTATAGTACTTCTGAGAGCCATCACAATATGGTCCCATGAATCTAGAAAGGAACAAAGTAGGTTCATACAATGATCCTCCTCCTCGATCTTGGCATCGTATGATGCCATCTGTGAAATCAATAAATTGAATGCATTGAGATGATCAATTATGGATCCACCTTCCTCCATTCTTAAAGAATAAAAATTATTTCTTATGAACAACTTATTCACCATAGATTTGGATTGATACACAGACCCAAGCCATTTCCACAAAGAATTTGTAGTAGTCTCATCAAGAACATTCAGAAGAACAACATCTGCTAGATAGAGTCTGATGAGACCCTTAGCCTTTCGATCCTTGATCTCCCAATCCTCTTGAGATATCATTGTAGGTTTCACATCAAGTTAAGTAGCCTCCCATAGAGCATGGTCTTCAAGCATGTCTTCCATCTTGAGTTTCCACAACTTGAAATTAGTGCGATTAAATTTCTCCACCTCCATTCTACTGTATGAGGAACTTGCCATCTCAATCTGAAAATAAGATTTATAATGCTCTGCACAAAAATCCCACTCAACTTGAGATTAGCTCAAAAAAACCTACCCAACAACTAGGATCAAAAGTTGATCAGGCTTTGATACCACTTGTAAGGAAACTCAGATGTAGAAACAACTTCCTACACTAATCTCTAAAGGAAAGTATTGTGCAAATTCTTTTAAATCCTTACAATTTCATATTCATTAACTACTTTAACAATGATATTGTAGCCATATACCATGCATACAAAAAATAGAGAATGACACAATGATTTACCCTAGGGAAACCTTTCAGTAAAAACCCTACCACTCCAAAACCTACACAGTGTATTAATCAAAACTATTATAGTTTACAATACACTTGCAGTGCAAGTTCTTTCAGAAAATTTTTCAACTCTTGAAGACAAATTGTCACAGCATAAAATGTTCCAACAATACACTAAATTCTCCTATCTTCGCAACCCTAAAAAATGCTTATATCATGCGCTTCCTTTTTAGGGAAACTTCCAAAGATAGCTATATTAGGGTTTTACCATTCTCTAAGAAAATAGGAACCCAATTTTTTTTTTCATGATTGGGGAAGAGTGTACAATACTCAATTTTATCAGTTGCCACATGTCTTCACCTATCATTGAATCTTCCATACATAGCTCCTACATGTCATAGGAATCCGTCATAGCTATTTTAGCCATGATCTCCTTACACACAATTCAAAATTCTGACACATCAAGTGGATTGACACATCAACATGCCAACTAGACATGTACACTCACACTTAATTACATTATTTGCAAGAAATACATTTTACAAAACAAATAATAAGAATAGGAATTATACAAGGTTGAGACACCTTATTCCTAACATATATGACTAAATTAATGACTAAATATATGACCAAATAAATGACTGAATAAATGACCAAATAAATGACTAAATAAATGACCAAATAAATGACCAAATAAACAAGCAAATAAATGAGCAAATAAATGGCGAAATAAATGACCAAATAAACTACCAAATGACCAAATAAATGACCAAATGACCAAATAAACTACTAAATGACCAAATAAATGACCAAATAAATGACTAAATATATGACCAAATCAATGACCAAATAAATGACTAAAATAGTTTAGTCATAAATTTGGTCAAGAGATAAATGACTGGAAATAAAATACAACTGGTCATGTGACCAAATTTGGTCATTTATCCACAATTTTTGGTAGTTTATTTGGTCATATATTGTTGTCACAATATATAATCACTAGCTCAGTGATTATCTCATTCATACCTTCCAACACTTGCTTAATATATGCAATATTTGAATAATTTGTAGCAACAGCAACATACTCTGCTTCGGCTATAGACTGAGATAAATGACTGTGTGATGCCCAAAAGTTGGGACAAAACACAACCAACAAATTTTTTAAAGTGATAAGTTTCTACACACAAGATGCAGGTTAATGAGTTCAACGACGAGGTTAAAATGAATCAGGTGAATAACCTCGACAATGTTGTCTATAAAGGATGCTAGAGAAAAATTAAAAAAAAGTTGAATACGTCCATCTTCATGACGATCAAAATTATCGTTCGTCAACTAGAGATCTCAACGGTTGACTAAGAGGACATGAATGTCTAATGTTTACGTTATTCCATATGAAGGTCATTCAATTAACTAATGTTTAGATTAAGTCCAATCTGATCATGGAGCTTAATCGGTTGATTTGAAATATAGGATAAACACGATCTGATTCCTCAAACTTATTATTAAATTAGAAAATAAAAACTATAAGTCTTAATCAATAATTATATTAAATTATTATATAATATTAATTAATAATTATAAAATATTAATTAAGTAATATAGATATTAATTAACAAATTATAATATATTAACTAATATTTAATACATGCTTTAAAATTATCAATATTGAATAAAAAAGAATCTCCAATAACTATAAAATTCCTTGCATAACATATTATTTATCTTCACTAAAATTAAATCCATATAAGTAAAAATAACAAAATAACATAAATTAACTCATAACTTTATTATCCACTAAACTAACTTAATATCTAACTAAACATCTAAATTAACTACTAACTAAATTATCTATCCTACTAATCAACCTATCAAATCAATCTTCTAAAATATCCCCCTTCTATCAACTACCCTATCTTCCTTAATAACTACCATATCTTTCTCTAATCTCTCCTCACCCACATGCCATGAGGAGACTATATCTCTAAAAGGCTAAGGGGGCGCAAATCTAGGAGGATGAGATGCTTTGGGAGAAGGTTTCATTAAATGGCAAAGTTTAGAGTGCCCACCAACCCTTAGCAAGTTCAAAACAACAAGGAAACTTTATAACATGTTTTAACTCCTCCAAAGAGCTGCGTGGTTTTTGAAGACAAAGCTTTATAAAGCTAACCAATTTGCTTGCTGAGGTGTCACCTAGTACACCATCCCATCCATGAAAAGGGTTTGGGATTTAAGACAAAGACTAGCCTTCAACAACCTACGCCTAGGGGAAAGGCTTTCAAAAAGGTGAGTTTGTGATATTTTTGAATTTAAGTTTACTTTATTGCTTCGCATAAAGGTGGCAGATTTTATATTAAAATATGACTGTGGTAAGGATTTTTGTATGGGAATTCTTTCCCATACAAAATCCAGAGAGCATTTTGCTCTCTTTAAATTTTTTGGGTAGTGTTATTTTGTTTTAGCACTTCTAGCTCATTTTTTTTTGAAAAACTTATAGAGCATAGCAATGAAAATTAGATGGTTTCTTAAGTGGTATAAGGAGTTTAGTATATTGAGATTAGATAGTATTTCAAACATAGATTAACATAGTTCATTTGTTAATCAAATAAGGTCTCTTCTAAAGACTAAAATGCTCATAGTTTTCATAGTTGTTTCAAGACAATTTCATAGAACTAAGGAGTGATTTCAAACATATATTCAGAGCTTGTTTGTATTGTTCTTAGCCAATTTAAAACATCTAATGGAGACTACAATCTTCTCATTTCATCCAATTAAGTGATGATAACATTTCAATATAGATTCTATCAACTTGAAGAACTCATTGCAAAGCTAAGGAGAGTAATTTCAATGGCAAAGAGAGATTTAAGATCTCTTAAGAGGCAAGCAAGGAATCATCTAATACATATTAAGAATTACATAACATCTCATTATCATTAGTTTCATTGAAATATACATCATCCTAGAATACAAAATAACAATTGCAATATTCAAAATGATGCTTGCTTTTCTTTACATGAATTTCATAATGAAAGCATCCTCTAAAACATCAATTTGGCAATGAAAGTTCATTATAGAAAAATGTTTATCTTACTCATTTTCCTTTCTAAATACAATTTACAAGTGCTCCAAAGGGAGATTGAATACACCATTCCAAATTTACAAGAATGCTTCAAAACATGGAGTGAATTCCTCATTCAAACATGGAGTGAATTCCTCATTCAAAACATCAAGGCAAAAGTCTTTATCTTCTTTATCATCATGCAACCATACTTCAAAATCTGCAAATGAAAACATGATAAGGAAAAGACCATGGGAGCTCACCTCCCATCCAAGGTCTCTCATGAGACCACCCCCGAGCTTGGGGAGAACACATTGAACAGGATACAATCACACACACACAATCACAACATGATTAACAAACATTGACAAAATTCCCAAATTCCCTCAAGAAGTAAACTAAGGAATTTCCATGAATTTCCTTTGTAGGGTGTGGGTAGACAAAACCATGGAGATTACCATTGCATAATAAACAAGGCCACACATGGACCCATATTTCTCAAATACATACAAGGCACACAAGGCCAATTTTCCCTCCTTATACCCCCATTGCCACAAAGGCTAAATGCAAGGTTTCTTGGGGAAAATCACTCACCCAAGTTCATCTTTCCCCACACATGGAGGAGACTCTACACATGGAGTTGCCTCCATTCCCACACCCCCTCTTGATTTCTCTTCCCTCCCAAGGGTGAGTGAATCTAAGAGTAAACAACCCAAAATCCAATTACATGAAAAAAAACACATTTGCAAGCTTGCTCTCACCATGACCAACCATGGGGAGCTTAAAACACAACACAAAACAATGCAAGCTACCACCATGACCAACCATGGGAAGCCAAGAACATGATCACAATTACAAACAACTCATAAAAACAGAGAGAGCACATGATTTCCTACCTCAAGTCCAAAGCTATGGAAGAATTTTTGTTGAGCCCTAATCCAAGCTTCAAGCTTTCTCCTCTAACTTTTTGGAAACTCTCTAAAAATAGAAAATGGGTGAATGAATCACCCTAAGCCAAAATTTCCTCTAAATAGGGCTTCTACACCTAACCTCATAAATAAGGTTCAAACAAGCAAGTTGCAATTTTCGCTCAAGAAGGAAAATGAAATTTTAAAAGGGTCCTAAAGTCACTTTTAGGCTTCTAAAGAGGTGAAAATACCCCTAACCCATGGATACATGGAATGGGTTAACAAATTAAGCATAAAACTATCTCCTAAGGCCATTATTAACCCTCTAAACCCATGTCGAGAAATAACATCGGAAATGGGGAATGAGACTGCATAAAGATTCCTATGGCAGAAAGGTGTGCTAAGATATCCCTAAAGCTCCTAGAAAGTGCTCTCACACAACACACGATGTACCTTAATAACATTGAACATAGGTGTCAAACGACACTTCAAAAAATAACATTTCACGAAAGGTACATCCAGAATAACAACACATAACATACAAACATTCAAATTACTGTTACGAAATAAATTACTTAACAACGAGGCCTCAGGTCTCTTAATAGATGGGGCCTTGGTTTAACTGGCTGTCCTACGTTCAATGTGATTTCCCTGAATGTGTTTCCATGGTCCTTCCACCTGCAATACCTAAATGCAGCATCAGTAATTCAAGGAAGAAAACCATTAAAATAAACATATATGATATAGCAAAATTTAATCATTAAATTGCATAATTCAACTCATACTTCAATTGCATGTAATATTCATGATTTGATTACATATTACAAATGAAATTCCATAACGTAATTTAAATATCATCAAGATCATCAGGTTTACAAAACATCATATAAAAACATATACCAAATCTACACATCATGGATCCCATATGCAGAATCATCAAAAGAACAGTCCAACAAGTCAAACATAATATAATAGTAGTCGACAAAGTCCATGTGTCTCTGAAAGAAACATAATAAAAAAGATAGCTAATATGTATAACACAGGATCACTATGTGGGCCGAAAGTGGGCCTCACATCCACCCCCTCTAGGTATGAACATCCTCCTGGAGTTCATCAAAGAGGTGCGGATACTGGGCCCTCATCTAAGCTGCATCCTCCCATGAGGCTGTGACCTCATCATAGCAATCCCACTGGACCCTAACCTGGTCCAGCATTCTGCCTCGAAGTACCAACGTCCGACGAGCCAAAATGCGAATGGGCTCTAGTGCCAGCTAGCCATCTGACTCCACCTACAAGGCATCCCAGTCAATAATATGAGACTCATCATAGATATACTTTCGCAAAACTGATACATGGAACACATCGTGGATGCGTGACAGACTAGGTGGCAAGGCTAGACGATAAGCAACGGGCCCTATCCTCTCTAGGATCTCAAATGGACCAACAAAACAAGGTGCAAGCTTAGAGCCCTTTCCAAAATGGATTGGACTCTTGTGCGGTCGCACTCTCAAGAAAACTCTGTCTCCCACAAGGTAGGCTCGGTCTATCCTCTTCGCATCTGCATACTTCTTCTGTCTATCCTGAGCCTCTAAGAGATGCTGTCTAATCAGGGTGACCTGCTGCTCCATATCTCGAACTAACTCAGGTCCAATGAATACTCTATCCTCGATCCTATCCCAACTCAGTGGGGTCCTGCAAGGTCTACCATACAATGCCTGGAAAGGAGGCATTCCCAAAGATGAATGATGCCCATTGTTATAGGCAAACTCCACAAGATGAAGATACTCCTCCCACCAGGTCTGATGATCCATAACATACATGCGAAGCATGTCCTCTAAAACCTGATTGACCCTCTCGGTCTGCCCATCTGTCTCAGGGTGATAGGTGGTACTGAAATTGAGCCTAGTGCCCAATGCTACCTGAAGCTCTCTCCAAAATGATGAAGTGAAAAGAGAATCTCTATCCGAGATGATCTTATGAGGTATGCCATGAAGTCTGACAATATCTCGTAAGAACACCTGGGCTACTGCAGGTGCTGTGAAGGTAGTACGAACTAGAGAAAAGTGGGCTACCTTAGTCATCCGGTCCACCGTCACCATGATAGCATCATGGCGTCGGGAAGACATCGGAAGACCAACTATAAAATCCATGGATATAACCTCCCACTTCCATACTGGAATCTCATGCGGCTGCAGGAGTCCACCAGGATGGCGGTGCTCCGCCTTAACCCGCTGACACTCAAGACACCTGGCCACTATCTCAGCAATCTGCAATCTCATGCCAGGCCAGTGAGACAGTTGCCTCAAATCTGCATGTAGCTTCTTAACCCCGGGATGTGCTGCATAAGGTGCTCTGTGAGCCTCTAGTATAATGAAAGCATGTAAATCTCCGGTAGAAGGTACATAGATACAGTCTCGATGACGTAAAAGTCCTTCAGACTCTAAGGTATAACCAACATACTTCCCTTCCAAGGGTCTCTGAGACTGAATCATCTCACATACCTCAGAATACCACTCATCTTCCTGAAGATGATGGAGGATTCGACCTCTCAAATCTGTGCCTGCAGTCATAGAATAGATATCATGTCGTCTGCTGCTCAAGGCATCTGCAACCACGTTCTCCTTTCCCTTGATGTAGTGGACATCAAAGTCATACTCACATAAGAACTCCATCCATCACCTCTGCTGAGCATTAAGGTTCGGCTGAGTGAATATATACTGAAGACTCTGATGGTCTGAATGAAGCTCAAAATGGTGACCTAAGAGGAAGTGACGCCAACGTACTAAGGCATGCAAATAAATAAATGACCAAATAAACAAGCAAATAAATGAGCAAATAAATGGCCAAATAAATGACCAAATAAACTACCAAATGACCAAATAAATGACCAAATGACCAAATAAACTACTAAATGACCAAATAAATGACCAAATAAATGACTAAATATATGACCAAATCAATGACCAAATAAATGACTAAAATAGTTTAGTCATAAATTTGGTCAACAGATAAATGACTGGAAATAAAATACAACTGGTCATGTGACCAAATTTGGTCATTTATCCACAATTTTTGGTAGTTTATTTGGTCATATATTGTTGTCACAATATATAATCACTGGCTCAGTGATTATCTCATTCATACCTTCCAACACTTGCTTAATATATGCAATATTTGAACAATTTGTAGCAGTAGCAACATACTCTGCTTCGGCTATAGACTGAGATAAATGACTGGAAATAAAATACAACTGGTCATGTGACCAAATTTGGTCATTTATCCACAATTTTTGGTAGTTTATTTGGTCATATATTGTTGTCACAATATATAATCACTGGCTCAGTGATTATCTCATTCATACCTTCCAACACTTGCTTAATATATGCAATATTTGAACAATTTGTAGCAGCAGCAACATACTCTGCTTCGGCTATAGACTGAGAAATGCAAGCCTGCTTCTTACATGTCCATGTAACAAGTCTTTCACCAAAGAAAAATGCTCCTCTAATGGTAATTTTTTTGTCACCCACATTTCTAGCCCAATCAGCGTTGGTATATACTTCGAGTTCAAATTTACCTTCCTTAGGTTCTTATAATCCATAATCTTCTTTTTTATTTAGGTATCTTAAGATTTTCTTTGTAAAAACCATGTGTGACTCTCTAGGGTTTGCAAAAAATCTTGCAACAATTCCCACAACATGTGCTATGTCTGGCCTACTATGCACTACATACATTAATTTACCAATCATAAATCGGTACAATGTCTGGTTCACCTCTATAGTTTCATCTTCCTTAGTCAGTTTACATCTAGTAGCCATTGGTGTTTCCATAGGTTCAACATCTTCCATGCCAAATGTCTTCAAGACTTCCTTTATATATTTAGATTGTGTGATGAATATACCATCATTATGATGAATCACTTGTAAGCCTAGAAAGAACTTAATCTCTCCAAACATAGACATTTCAAATTCACTTCTCATTTCATCAGAAAATGACTTACAGATTTGATCTTTTCCTCCAAATATTATGTCATCCACAAATATCTTAGCAATCAAGATAGTATCATTAGGGTTTCCTTTCATGTACATATTACTATTCTCACTTGTTCTAAAAAATCTAATACTTAACAAATAAGAATGTAGCTTCTCACACCAGGCTCTTGGTGCTTGCTTTAGACCATATAAAGCTTTATGTAATCTACATACCATATCTTTGTTTTTAGGAACCACAAACCCTTCAGGTTGTTCTATGTAGACTTTTTCTTCATGTATTCCATTCAGAAATGCTGTCTTAACATTCATTTGATAAATTGGGGGAACACCCCACAACGCAATGGTAAGTTGCGAGCCTCTCAATTGGGAGGTCTTTGGTTCATGTCTTCTTGAGCCCCTTGTTGATCTTGGCTTCGGCCTATTACCTATCAAATTAAAAAAAACAAAAAAACATCCATTTGATAAACTTTGAAATTTTTGTGAGCAGCATATGCAAGTAACATTCTGACTACTTCTAATCTAGCAATAGGTGAAAAGGTTTTTCCATAATCTATTCCTTCCTCATGTGCATATCCCTTACATACTAATCTAGCTTTGTTCCTTTTTACCTCTCCATTCTCATTTTGCTTGTTTCTGGATATCCACTTAGTACGAAAACTAGACATATACCTTGTCTTGTTTTACAACTTGTTTGCATGCCAGCTTGTTTGTCTCTAATGATTTGTATCTCAGGATGATGTCTTCTGACAAATCTTACCAGTATATAATCTCTTATTTCTTGTTCATCCTGTGCAGTTTCATTTGCTTGCTCGGTAGGTGATGAAGGGTGCTCCCCTTAATACCACAAACACTTAACAGAAATAGAGAAACAACAACAATAATATGCAAGAACAGAAAATTGGCTTCTTATTATCTCCACAAATGTGAAATTACAAACTTTCAGAATTACAATATGCAAAGACACATAGGCATTCCCTTACAATATTTTGTAGGACAAAGCCTCGAGTCAATACTCAGATCTACTACCCAGAACTATTCTGAACTACCTAAGACAATAATACAGCCTTCCTTATATAGGCAATTTTCCACCGCTTGGGAAGGTTCCAGAATTTTAGCCAATAAGGCCGACCAAACTTAGAATTATTTTATTTTACATTTTATTACATCATAGAAAGCTCAAGATAACCTTTGAAACCCGAACAGAAATTTTGAAGAAAATTATTTCCCGCCATTTCAGGTTGCCCAACTTCCGAAGACCATAAGTCATCACCAGTTGACCCGATCGGCTATTATAACCCCATTTTGGAAACGCCACGAAGTGCTCTAAAGGCTTGACCAATGTAAGTGCTCATCACCCAAATTTTTGACCTCATCTGAGGCCTCTAAAGCCTTCAAAACTGAGTTCAAAGTTTTTGTACCCTGCTGCCAATACCGAAAATCTTCAATATCTTCCAATATACACTTGATCTGGCAATGAAATTTTACTGGTAGACTTATATGACCAAAATGAACCTCCAAGAAAGAAATCAGATCATTCTGAGCACATACAAAAATTACCAAAAATAGTAACTTTCCATAAATAGCAGCTCTACACAAAATAGCCCTTATTGAATATAAAAATAGAAATTTTTTTTTTTTGGGTGATGCAAGATTGCTCTTACACCCAGGATGCTCCTGTATCAGACACCCAGGGTAATTTGAGAAGTGACCCTGTCACGACTCAGGTGTGCAGAGGAAAACCAAGACAGTTAACCTCCTCCTTTGTCAGCCATGATGAATCTTCAACAAGTCATCCTTTCCACTTGACCAGATATTCTTCATATGTCCTGTTCCTTGTGCTTCTACCAACATGACTGTCCAGTATATCTTCAATCTCCTTAGTGTCTGAACTAGTTGCTGGAATACTCCACTGTGCTGCTGTGATCTCATCTTCAACACCTCCTTCATGATACTCTATCAGATCTGAAATGTTAAACACTGGTGAAATATTTAGCTCAGTAGGCAATTCTACCTCATATGCATTTCCTGAATCATGTTTCTTCAGTATCCTACATGGTCCAAACTTCTTCATTTTCAGCTTGTTATATGTACCAACTAGAAACCGCTCCTTCCACAAATGAACCATGACTTCATCACCAACTTGAAATTCCTTATACCTCCTTTTCTCATCTACCTTAGCCTTATACTATGTGTTCATCTTGGTAATATGCTTCCTCACCTCCCCATGGATGTTCTTCAAGTGTTCTACAAAATCCTCAGCTTTAGCACTACTTATTTCTCCTTTATCTATCTTCCTCAATTCAGATGCATTTCTTGGACTACTTTCATATACAATCTAGAATGGTGATTTACCAGTGCTCCTATTAACAAAATTATTGTATGCAAATTCCGCCTGTGGTAAAATCAAATCCCATCCTGTTGGCTTATCTCCTACCAAACATCTCAGCAAATTTCCCAAACTTCTTTTCACCACCTCTGTCTATCCATCAGTCTGTGGATGATGTGATGAACTGAACTTCAAATCTATCTTCAACTTCTTCCATAATGTACGCTAGAAATATCCAACAAACTTAGTGTCCCGATCTGAAACTATGGTCTTTGGCAAACCATGAAGTCTCACTACTTCTCTAAAAAACAATTCTGCTACATGAACAACATCATTAGTCTTCTTGCAGGGAATAAAATGTGCCATCTTTGAAAATCTGTCAACCACCACAAAAATTGAATCATGTCCCTGCTGAGTGCTCGGTAAACCAAGAACAAAGTCTATGATGATATCCTCCCAAGGCTTCTCTGGTACAGGTAATGGCTGATACAACCCTATATTCTGCTTCACTCCTTTCACCATCTGACATACTCTACAACTCTGTACAAACTTCTTCACATCTTGCTACAACTGTGGCCAATAATAATTCTCACTAACCAAAAAAAGGGTTTTGTCACGACCAAAATGTCCAGCCAATCCTCCGCTATGCTTCTCCTTGATGAGATTCTCCCTCATAGAACTTCGTGGAATGCACAACTCACTCCCTCTAAATAGCATATCATCTTGGATGATGAAATCCAACCATTTTGTCCTGTCTACAGTAACAGGTTCTGTATAAGCTTTCCAAGCTTCACCAAAATCAAGATCCTCTGGATACAAATTCTTGAGTTTCTTGAACCCAACCACTTCAATCTGCATTTCTGTCAGCAACAGTTGCCTTCTGCTAAGAGCATCTGTAACCCTATTAGACTTTCCACTCCCATGTTTCAAAACAAATGTATAACTCTGTAAAAACTCAACCCATTTCAAATGCCTTTGATTCAATTTTCCTTGACTATTCAAATATTGCAAAGCTTGATGATTAGTATACAAAACAAACTCCTTAGGAAGTAGATAATGTCTCCACTTCTTTAATGCCTAAACTATAGCATAAAATTCCTGATCATAAATAGAATATTTCCTCTTGGCATCATTTAACTTCTCACTAAAATAAGCAACAGGTTTACCTTCTTGGCTCATAACAGCTCCTATTGCAGTACCACTAGCATCACAATCTACTTGAAACACGTTATTAAAATCTAGAAGTGCTAAAATAGGTTGTTCTGTAACTTTTTGTTTCAACAATTGAAAACCCCTTTCTGCCCCATTAGTCCACTTAAACTCTTTTCTATCCCCTCTCATTGTTTCAGTCAAGGGTCCACAAATACTGCTAAATTTTTTGATAAACTTTCTGTAAAAGCTAGCTAAACCATGAAAAAATCTTACCTCAGTAGCACTCCTTGGAGTAGACCATTCAAGGATAGCCTGTACCTTCTCTGGGTCTATTTTTAGACCTTCTGCTAAAACTACAAATCCCAAATACACTAACTCTTTCTTCACAAAACTGCACTTCTTCAAATTAATCAACAATTTCTCATCTCTCAACTTCTCCAACACCATACGAATATGCATCATATGGTCCTCCAATGTCTTGCTAAAAATCAAAATATCATCTAGGTAAAGAATGACAAACTTACCTAGAAATTCTTTCAGAACCTCATTCATGAGCCGCATGAAAGTGCTTGGTGCATTGGTAAGCCCAAAAGCCATGACTAACCACTCATACAGTCCTTCCTTTATCTTGAAGGTAGTCTTCCACTCATCTCCTTCTCTGATCGAAATCTGATGATATCCACTCTTCATATCTATCTTTGAGAAATACACAGCTCCACTCAAATAGTCTATAATATCATCCATTCGTGGCAATGGAAACCTGTACTTGATTGTGATCTTGTTTATTGCCCTAGAATCTGTACACATCCTCCATTCTCCATTCTTCTTTGGTGCTAATACCACTGGTACATCAAAGGGACTCAGACTCTCATGGATCAATCCTTTCTGTAACAGTTCATGTACTTGTCTGTTCAACTCCTCACTTTCTGTAGGTGTCATTCTGTGTGCTACCTTATTGGGAAAACTCGCTCCTGGGATCAAGTCCATCTGATGACTAATCTTCCTGACTGGTGGTAATCCATCAGGCATGTTATCGGATACAAAATCCTGAAACTCGTTCAACAAATCTACAACTTCTACAGGAACATCTTCTACTTCCTCTTTACCAGCTTTTGAAATTAAAGCAAAACATACATGCTCATGCCTCATACCATCTAGGAAATTTCTTTCATCAACAAAAGTTATCCTTGCATTACCACATACCTTTTCTTTAGTCTCCTTCAATGGTTTTAGCTTATGTCACACTCCATCCTTTGTCAGGGAATAGGTATTCGCACGACCATCATGTACAACACATCTATCAAACTGTCATGGTCTACCCAACAACATATGACATGCATCCATAGATATGATATCACACAATACCTCATCTTAGTATCCACCAATCTTGAACTTCACCAGACATTGTTCATTGACCATGACCTTGTGATCATCCTGTACCCAAGCAATCCGATATGGATGTGGGTGTTTCTGTCTCTTGAGTTTCAACTTTGTCACCATCTCTTCTGACACCAAATTGTCAATGCTTCCACTATCAATAATCACATCATAACATTTACCTTCACACTTGCACCTGGTGCAAAACAGGCTCCTCCTTTGCTTAGGTTCATTCTCACCACTCAACAGGACTCTTCTATTAATCAACATTTCTCCTCTTTCAGCATCTTCAGAATTTGATGATCTGGCATCTTCATCTACATGTGCAACTCTGGCCTGGCCTTCATTTCTCCTGTCTATTCTACCTTGGTGCTAAGGACATTCAAATGCCCTATGACCTTCTTCTCTACAGTGAAAATATGTTCCACGGAAGCCACCTCTTCCAGATCCTTGTCCTCTTCCTCTTCCTCTCTGATCTCTATTATTCTGATCCTGGAAGTGATTGGAATTATTTCCTCACTGATTCTGACTGCTACTGGCCTCATCCTTCTTTTTCAGATCTTCATTTCGGCCACCATATGACTGTCCACCAGATCATCCACTGCGACCTCTTCCGTTTTGTCTGCTCTCAAACTTCTTGTTCAGCTTTTCCTCTACTTTTAGGGAAAACTAGTATGCCTCTTCAATACTGTTCATTTGAACCAGATTCAGCTCCTCCTAAATGCTTGGCCTTAACCCATTAAGGTATCAGGAAACTTTCTCCTTATCATTTTCTGCATGGCCTATTCTGATGAGAAGTCGATAGAACTTCTCTGTATACTCCTGAACATATCTTCCTGCTTGCTTCAAACTCTGCATTTTCTTCAGTAGGTCAAGCTCATAATCAATAAGAATGAACTATCACTTCAATTTATCCACCATCCCATCCCATCTTGTGATTTTATCTTTCCCTCTTTTATTTCACTCCAATTGAATTTCTTGCCACCAGATCTTCGCATGACCTTTTAGTCTGGCCTTTGCAAATTTGACCCTATCAGGATCCTCAACATCTTCATACTCAAAATATTCCTCACATTCATTGATCCAGTCGATCAATTCCTCTGGCTTAAGATTTCTAGAAAATGTAGGAACCTCAATCTTTGGTCTTTTCCCAATCTTGAAAATTGCCCGAAAAAGTCTTTCTTCCTCCTGGTTCACAATTTCAGCTTCCCCTTCTTGATATTCTTCTTCGACTTCATCCTTTCTTTCATCTCTAACATTAAGATTTATTCCCCTATGAATCTCTTCTTGCAATGCTCGCACTTGTCTTTGTAGCTCTCTAACCTCAGGTGTCACAGTACCAGCTCTTCCGCCACGTTCTCTTCGTGGAGGCATTTTCGCGATGCGCGCTGAAACCCTAACCATGGTCCTAGTGCAAAATACCTCATAGTCGGCGATCTGTTTACACACTCAAGAACTCCTGCTCTGATACCACTTGATGAAGGGTGCTCCCCTTAATACCACAAACACTTAACAGAAATAGAGAAACAACAACAATAATATGCAAGAATAGAAAATTGGCTTCTTATTATCTCCACAAATGTGGAATTACAAACTTTCAAAATTACAATATGCAAAGCCACATGGGCATTCCCTTACAATATTTTGTAGGACAAAGTCTCGAGTCAATACTCAGATCTACTACCCAGAACTATTTTGAACTGCCTAAGACAATAATACAGCCTTCCTTATATAGGCAATTTTCCACCGCCTGGGAAGGTTCTAGAATTTTAGCCAATAAGGCCAACCAAACTTAGAATTATTTTATTTTACATTTTATTACATCATAGTCAGCTCAAGATAACCTTTGAAACCCGGACAAAAATTTTGAAAAAAATTATTTTCTGCCATTTCAGGTGGCCCAACTTCCGAAGACCATAAGTCATCACCAGTTGACCCGATCAGCTATTATAACCCCATTTCAGAAATGCCACGAAGCACTCTACAAGCTTGACCAATGCAAGTGCCCATCACCCAAATTTTCGACCTCATCCAGGGCCTCTAAAGCCTTCAAAACTGAGTTCAAAGTTTCTGTACCCTACTGCCAATACCGAAAATCTTCAATATCTTCCAATATACACTTGATCTGGCAATGAAATTTTACTGGCAGACTTATATGACCAAAATGAACCTCCAAGAAAGAAATCAGATCATTCTGAGCACATACAAAAATTACCAAAAATAGTAACTTTCCATAAATAGCAGCTCTGCACAAAATAACCCTTATTGAATATAAAAATAGAAATATTTTTTTTTTGGGTGATGCAAGATTGCTCTTACACCCAGGATGCTCCTGCATCAGTAGGTCCTTCCTTCTTGTCAGTTTCTCTTTCATGTTCCTTGATATTGTTTTCCTGCTAACCGGTTGTCATAGTCTATGGCTTTAGTAAATACTCAAGTTGTTCAATGTAAGTGAATCTACCATAGTCTTTTGGTTCCTTTTTGCTTTCCTTTGTATTCTTATCATCAAACTCATCAACTCGAACATTAGTACTTTCAATCATTTTATTAGTTACTCTATTCAAACACTTGTATGCTTTACTTTTACTGAAATATCTCAAAAATATCCCTTCATCACCTTTTGAGTTAAAATTTCAATTTCTTTCATCTTTCAAAATAAAACATTTGCTTCCAAAAATCTTTAAATAACTTACAGTGGGTTTGTGTCCAAACCATAACTCATACGGTGTCTTGTTAGTGTCCTTCTTCAGTTGTACTTGGTTCAGAACATAAACATCTATGCTGACAGCTTCTCTCTAGTATGTCTAAGCAACATTCTTTTCTATTATTAATGTGCTTGCATAGTCAACAATTGACCTATTCATCCTTTCAGCAATGCCATTCTATTGTGGTGTCCTTGGTGTAGAGACTAGTATTTTAATACCATGCTCATTATATAAATTAGAAAATTCATTAGAGATAAATTCACCTCCTCTATCAGATCTTAAGCATTTCAATTCTTTACTAGTCTCTTTTTCTACTTTTTCTTTATACCACTTGAACATCTTGAATACCTCATATTTTTCTTTCAAGAACATGACAATCATCAACCTAGTATAATCATCAACAAAAAGAATAAAATATTTGTTTCCATAATAACTTTGAGTTCTCATAGGACCACATAGGTCGGTATGAACTAACTCAAGTATTTTCTTCATTGAATAATATTTTCTTTTGAAACCAGATTTAGTCATTTTACCTTTCTAACATTCATGACACATAACATGATCTGGCTTTGATAAGTTAGGTAGACCTCTAATTTTTTTCTTTTTACTGATCTTAATCATGTTATCAAAATTCACATGACATAACCTCTTATGCCACAACCATGCATCTTCATCTATCATCATTAAACAAGAAGACTGATCATTATTAAGATAAAATAGATTACATTTGGATTGTGTACCAGTTCCAACAAGTCTTCCTCCATCATCAAATATCTTCACCTTTTTGCTCTCAAAAGCAACTTAGTGTCCTGAATTGTTCAGATGTGCCACACTTAGCAAATTATAGTTTAATCCTTTTACCCAACAAGCATTTTCACATTTTAATCTATCATTGATCATTAGGGATCCTTTTCCTCTAACCATATAGGGTGCATCATTACCCATTCTTACAGATCCTCCATTGTATTCTTCAAGATAATCAAATTTTTCTTCATCACCAGTCATGTGATGTGTACAACCACTATCTATGATCCATTTATCATTTTATTACCTTAGAGATAAGTGTTGTCTCTACATACCTTTCATCTTCTTTCGAATCATTCTTCATTTCCACAAATACTACCTCCACATCATCATCAGTGTCAGTATTAGTGATATCTTCTTCCTCAGCAGTGTAGCACACCTTCTTGTCTTTATAATTTTTGTCTCAATTGTCTCTTTTATAGTGTCGGTAGCCTCTGTTGTTTCCTCTCCCATAGCTTCCTTTAGCTCGGTCTTTGGTTCTTTCATCATCTTTCTTGTGTGGACATCTAGCAGCAATGTATCCAACTTCTTTATAGTTAAAGCATGCTAGAGGTAATTTACCTTTATATCTTCCTTTTCCTTTAGGAAACCTCCTGGCCATAAGAGCTTCAAGTAAATCAAGCTCATCATCAATATTGCTATCACTATTATCATTCTTATTTCTACTACCAGACTTACCAATCTTCAAAGAAGACATAAAAGAAGATTCAACAGACGGTACAACATTGTTATTAAAGTTATTCAGTTCAAAGGTTGTAAGCTTACCAATCAAATTATAAAGAGTGAGTGTGTTGATAGGTGTTGACCTATTTTCATGAATTACAGATATTCTGATGGCATAGATAGGCAATAGGGTCCTTAGAATTTTTCTTACCACAATGTCTTCATCAATAACTCCATCTGATGCTCTAATAGCATGAACAACCTCCTTTATTCTATTTGTGTACTGCATAATGTTTTCACCTTCTTTCATCTTCATGTCATCAAATATTACTCTTAAGCTTTCAGCTCTTGCTCTCTTGACATTTGCATCACCACTATAAACTTGAGCAAGTTTATCCCACATCTTCTTAGCAGTAGTACAGTACTTGACGTCTTCAAATTTGGCATCTAAATAGTCAACAACAATCTCCATCATAGTAACATTATGTTCATTCCTCTCTTTAGTTGATCAAGGGTCAAGGGACTAGTGGGCGGTGCAAGGTATCCATTCTCCATCAGATCTAGGGCAGAATTCCCAATTCTGGATATATGCAGCTTCATTCAACTTTTCCATATTGTGAAGTTATATTTGTTTAGCTTTAGCACTTCCGTCTTAAAAATTTTGAGACCTTTTTGTTAAAATCCTTAAAACTCTATTCCAAGAAACCAAAGCTCTGATACCAATTGTTAGAATAACTAAGAGAGGGGTGAATCAGTTATCCACAGTCCCAAATCAAAAATGTATAATCCAAAACAATTTACTCAAACTTCTACAGTTTGGTAACATAAAATACTATATTTTCCATGCTTTTACCGATTACCAGTCAATACATATAACGATTACTGATCAAATCTAACATGCAATATGTAAAGTATGATAACAAATAATCACCACAATGAACACATAATACAAAAGATTTAACATGGAAACCCTATGAAGGGAAAAACCACCTGGGACCGGCAACTAAAAAATTATTCACTCTTCTAAAGTGAGGTCGATGAAGACCCAACCCTATTAAAGGTTACAAACACACTGTGAGGTGTGACCTTGTTAGAGGAATTTAGACCAACCATTATTGTCCAAACAACATTCACTATGGGGTTGACAGGATAACAAATGTATTTTCTATGAAGGACATTACAAGAATTTCTAGTCCACTCAGTTAAGAGATTTATTTGTTTACAATGGTTAAACTATAACAGTAGGTGATCTGATTACAATACAAATTCAATTGCAAATATTTAAATCTATATTATGCGCATTCAAATCCTCTGATCAATTTATTAATTCTGTTTCAATCAATATTAAGTAACTTATTGTTGCTCGGTAATAGCTTTCTAACACTCGATTATCTCTGCAGTTTGGTTCTCCTTAACTAGTCTGATCAGGAATACATGAAGCTTATTCATGCAATAATTCTATAGTCTCCTTCTTTTGGCATGAGTTTCATAACAAAACCCTAGTCTCTTAAATAGACAAGTAAACCATTTTCTTCTCCTCCATAATATTTTGCCACTTATTATCCTTCATCCATTTTTCCACTTAAACCTTTCTCGGCTAATGTGTCAGTAACACATTTTAATTCCATCCTTTAGATCTTCTTTGAATTATGCTAGCCACTGATCTTCATAACTATATATATATATATATATATATATACTATATTTATTTATATATATATATATATATATATATTATAATATATATATATATATATATATATATATATATATATATGTATATATATATATGTATATATATATATATATATGTATATATATATATATATACATATATATATATATATGTATGTATGTATATATATATATATAGATATATACATATATATATATAGATATATACATATATATATATAGATATATACATACATATATATATACATACATACATATATATATATATATACATATATATATACATACATACATATATATATATATATACATATATATATATATATATATATATATATATATATATATATATATATATATATATATATATATATATATATATATATATATATATATATATATATATATCTTTGTGTGTGTGTGTACATGTATACATGTGTATATATACATATATACATGTGTACACACACACACACATATATATACATATATGCATGTATACATTGTATATATACATATATACATGTGTACACACATACATACACTCACATATATATATATATATATATATATATATATATATATATATATATATATATATATATATATATATATATATATATATATATATATATATATATATATATATATATATATATATATATATCTATGTATATGTATATGTATATGTATATGTATATGTATATGTATATGTATATGTATGTATGTAGATTTTTTATTATTTGAAATTTTTTATTTATAGATTTGTATATATACATGTACATATATGCATGCATCTATGTATATATGCATTTATATATTCATATATACATGCATATATTATGTGTATATGTATGCATATATGCATATATATACATGTATATATACATATATGCATACATATACACACATATACATGCATATATACATGTATATATGCATGTGTATATATATATATATAGACACATATATACATGTATATATATGCATATATGCATGTATATATACATATATACATGTATATATATGCATATATGCATGTATATATATGCATATATACACATGCATATATACATGTATATATATGCATATATACACATGCATATAAACATGCATATATACATAGTTAGATGCATA